>JBAMIG010000015.1:16096633-16115400 GCA_037177335.1 Kiunga ballochi
ATGCACCAAATTTGACGTTATGATTAGTTTGCATACTGCTGTAGGTCTGTGCTGAGCCCAGCACTGTTTTTTAATGGACATCAAAGTAATCTATCAATATGGGAATCATCTTATTTGATCCCAGCATGCACAGATTTGCTACGTATCACAAAACACCACTGATGTAAAAGTGTTCTGAATCTGCTCAGAATCGCTCAAATCTGACTGTGATCATCAAACAAGAGAAAAGTTATTTAACATGTTTGAAAACATTCAAGTAGTTGAGATAACCCTTACATCATTCAAATTGGTCCAAAATGCAGTTGTGCAGTTGTTGACATATTTCAGTTTAGACAATTTAGAAAATGTGGTATTTAGATAAAGTATTCATTTAGAAAGGTGAAGTAATTATCACGGTGTATTAAGCTCAATTTTTTATGATTGCAACAACGATAAGGTTAAACAGTGTACAGTGCATTTCTCTGTGGGGAGTTAGAACACTGCAGCCAAAGGGAGACAGTTGGTTGATTTATGAGTCGAAGCTGAGCCCTGCGTAATCTACTGGGCTGAGACATGCCACCATGATTGAAAGTCACATCGAAGTCAATGTGCTGGCCTCTCACTCACCACGCCCATAGATGGCTGCTTTCTGTTTTGATATCAGAAGCACACAAATGAAGTTGACAGGTTAACATTTGCAAAGTAATTTGAGCACACAGTGTGCAAACGTCTACCGTTTTTGTAAAGTGGCTTTAAGATTTTGTCACTCTGTATTTCTCTTCTCCCTTTTTATCCCCATTTTTTCAACTCAACACCATTTTGATTTTTAATTTCCTTCCAATCCAGCCCTGCACATCTATTCATGTGCAGCGAGGCGCACTGATTTGGAATATATCCAGCCATTTTAAATCCGATGTTTAGTCAGATGGAAAAATTGTGACCAACCATATTTGTCTTGAATACTTTTTGCTTGACCTCCTAAGGTAAGCTCTTTCAGTAAACAACAAAACCATGGCTATTGCAGAATCTGATTCCATGGAAATGTGCAAGCAAAACAAAGTATGTATATTGAGATTAGGTTTGTATATTTTGGGTTGTCTGATTTCATGTAATTGTGCAAAGTCATGGATATCAGATATAAAGCACAGAATCACACGGTACTTCTTGCACATGATCTCCACATATTGAAGAATATCATGTTTTGCTGTTGTGGAGCAGGTCATAACCAGAGTCAGGATGTCAGTGCAGAGTGTTTGCTGATAACATCTCAGGGAGTAAATGAGACATAGCCTTTTGCGGACAGAAGAGGAAGATAACAAAAGCAGATTGATGCTGGCTTTAGCTCACCATGGAAGCTGCCAACAGGTTGGTCTATTACAAACTATTTTGGAACATAAAAATGAGCTGTGTGTTGTTTGGTCCATACTTAGAGCTTGAATGTGTTTAGCAGATATTGTAACCACAGTAAAATTCCTTTGACCCTCTGGTGACAGCTTTGTTTAATCAAGTTCCAAAGCCTTGGCTCTTGATTAAACAATGTTTTGGCATATTTAAGCAATGAATATTAAACAATTACCTTACAAAGTACTGGATCAAAGGCGGTTTATTTCAGAGTAAATAATACTTTGAATGCCTGTTTACACAAAGGAAATTAATCAATAAAACTAGGTCACCAATGTGAAAAAAAATGATATGATAATCATGAACAATTCAACAATCAATGATTTTTAATTTGACACTTGTATTATTTTCACTCAAGCTCCATAAAATGTTAATATTTCAGCGTAATTGAGGTAATTTCATATTGTTTTTTTCCCTGAGATCATTCATTTTATTCAGTTGCTTTTCTTGTGCTCACTGATCATTCTATGTACAAAATATCTTTACTTTTGTCTGCACTCTTGTCTTTTACATCTTCTGTGTGTTGTAACATCAAACGTTACACATAAAAGCCTCTCCGTGGCGCCGGGAAGAGTTTCTGTCTTGAAATGTGTTTCTCATTTCATGCTATTATCATATCACTGGACATGTCCACATGCAACTTTTGTTTTGAAGACCGTGGACTCAGAGAGTAAATGAGCCACAGAGTCAGTAATTTGAGCTGTAATCTCGTCTTAAGCCTCAACAGAGACTCGACTGTTGAGTGGAAACATTTCCGAAGCCAGATATCTTATGGGGAAGGGAAGGAAAGAAGATGTTGATAAAAATGATGAAATAATCCCAGAGTTCCTGTTTGTCTTGGCTTTTTTGGTTGCCATGTGAATTTGGATTGTGTGTTTTTGAGAAATAGAGGAAGTGAATTACTCATAGAACAAGGATCGTGACTTTTTTTATATTTAAAAAAAGGGACTTTCTTTAAAAAAAGAAAGAAGGAAGGAAGGAAAAGCTCCATTGTAGAGAAAGTCCTATTATTAGAAAGGATTTATATAAAAAACAGATGTGTCAAGTGATGAAGAACAGACACTTCATTAATTTACTTAAGAAGAAATGTTGGATATTTATATATTTCTGCTTGTTTGTTCCAATAGTCACATAAATCCAAAAATGCAATTCCGACATCATAATATATAAAACCTGATGATGAAATGCAAAATTACATTTTGCAAAAAGAAACGCCCTGCAGTGGTCCCCTTCAAACTGAGATCAAATCAGATGAGTTCAATCCACCTGAACTGAGCAACATTTTTAACTTTTAAAAGAGGTATAAAATCTTGAGAGTATTATGTTTTGGGGTGGTGCAATCTCAGGGGTGACTTCTGAAAGGTCTCACTCCTTAAATAAACTGAAGTAACTGAAGTTAGAGGATTGTAACCATTTATGAGTAGTTTTATGATGAAAGCAATGTGTTGGTGTTAAATTACTGCCTTCTACGTCATTTTCATTTAGAGAAATACCTCCATCCTCACACTGCTGAGAGTAAAGTCTCTGTGCTTAAACATTTATGATTACATCCTAATGGTTTTAATGGGAACAAGGTGTCACCATAAGTAGTACAGGATTAGGGATTAGTAAAATGTCTTCTCCAACTCAAAGGGATGACGTGTGCTGCTAATGTACTCTTTTGCAGGTAAACCGGAATCCTGGTTCAGTCAAACACTTCAATGCATAGATGCTGGGAAATGAACATGAGCTAATGGAGTCACCATAAAATGCTATTTCAGTTTGGATGTGTGCACGTTTTGTTATGAAACTATGAATTGGTTCAAACTTGGAACACCACACAGAGTTCAGGCAACAGGGTCATATTGCATTTACAACCACAACATTAAATAAATCTAGTAGAGATTCAACTTTTCTGCTACAGAAGCAACAGATTTGGATCCGAGCTTTAACTCCAAACAGATTTGTGTCAGTAACAGATATTGTATACAACATCAGCTCTCTGATCCAAGCTTCATTTTTGTCACCCTAATTGTTCCGGAGCTGCCATGTTGTGAGTTAGGATCACCCAAATGGTCAACATTAGATCAAGGGTCAAAATACCATAAACAAATCAAGGTAAACGTTCAAAATAAAACAGGGTTTGATTGTTTTAAATCACTTTTTTCAAGTAACAAAAAGTGCCCCAGTGACTGCAAGAACAGTTCACTGACCCCACAGTGCACCCACACATGGACACCATGAAGGAGCATAATAAAACCCTCCATTTTCTTGACACTAAAGGCTAGCATACAGAATGAGCTCCCTGTATAATAAATCTTTCTCATGACTGTTATTAGGATTATCTCTCCTTCTCACAGGTTTTTCTATGTTAAGCAACTTATCTGGTAGAAGAGAGCTGAGACAATGGTTTGTCATAAAATATAGAAAAAGACATTATGAAGCTATTTTGAGTATTTCTCATAGCAGATTCTCACTCCCCAACACACACACACACACACACACACACACACACACACACACACACACAGCAACACCCCCACCCACCAGGGACCCGACTCCATTTAATCCATAAAAGTCAAGACCTCAAGCTCACTTGGTCAGGGATCAGTGAGCAAACAGAGACACCAGTGATGCTCATACAGATATATGTTATGCCAACCAAAACCAAGAGGAACATACTTTCCTGACATAGATTTAATACATTTATAAAAGGCTTTTATAAGTTTTTATGTGTGTTTTGCATTTGTGTGTGTGGCTCATTTTGTTGACCAAATCCAAAGATAGTTTGCACATGTTTGAATTGATTTATGTACATGTGTAACTGGTTTTATGATTCTCAATGTGTGGTAAAGCTGAAGCTATTTGCTTTCAAGTGTTGTTTTGTTTGTGCATGTCTGTTTACGTGATTATGTAGACCAATTCCAAAATAGCTTGAAAAGAAAATCCCCAAATATAGTATTTATAAGATTGCTTGGTTTGTGTGTGTGTGTGTGTGTGTGTGTGTGTGTGTGTGTGTGTGTGTGTGTATGTGTGTGTGCATCTGTGAGAAAGTGTAAGATAGCAAGGAGTAGCACAGTGTTCAGCCAACAACAACAAGTTCCCTCTGTACAGAAGACCCAGTCATGAATCAGGTGTGATACCTGCAGTCAGCATTAGCCCAACGCCAAAACAAACACACCCAGAACAGAGTCGTACGCCGACTCAGGCTTTCTCTGCGTGGAAGTAATTACTGAGGTGTTGAAGTTGTCACATTACCTTCACTGGTAAAAAATACAGTCATTTAACGTTTAGCAGAAAGATGGCTCTGTTTCATGCAGACTTAGCAGTTCTTTGTGATGACTGAAATCTACACATCTTTGTTGGACAGGTAACAAAAAAGAAACCGAGTCTGTTCAGGCCAGAGGATTCAAACTCTCAACTTATTTTTTATGTAACTAAGTATTAATAACATTTGGCAAGCTTAAAATAACTGTACAAAATGCTAACATCCTTACAAATTACAAGTGATACCTTGAACAGAATAACGTAAAAACACATTTATATGGCAGGAATGGGATCATTGTGATCATTTGTCAAAAGTAGTAGAAACATTTTACATAATAGGGTACTGTCTCATTTAGATTCTAATGCAATTCTCATGTTCTCGTGTCAACGATATGTTTTTGCAAAAATCCCTCATCCTCCTAATCTGTTGGATGATTTTTTAACTGCTCTTGAAAGTCATTAATTTACCTGTAGTATATTTAGTAGTATTTTTCAAAAGCCTTAATACTGTGAACCCCACATTTTTACTCGCTAAATTACATAAATTTGGCTTCAGAAGAGTTACCTAGAAATTGTTAGTGAATTATGTTTCCAATAGAAATAGAAATAGGTTCTTTACAAGCTAAGCCAAATTATATTATCCCCACATTATTCCCACAGGGGTTACTTTTTTGGATCTATGTTATTCCTTATTAAATAAATGGCCTGTTTAATGTTACAGAAGGACATTCACCTGTTCTATTGCAGATGACACCATTTTAACCCTCATACTAATACATATAATTCAAATGCAGGCCTGGTCACTTACGACATTTAGTTTAAATCTAACAAAGAAGAGGATCTTCCTCTTCCATAGTAGCTAATTCATGGAGTTTGGTTCTTCATCAGATTTAGGTGAACTACAGTTTGGAATAAATATTTTCATTTAAAAAGCTATTGTTTAGAAGCTTAAAATTGTTAAAGTCTATTAAGAAATTATTTAATAATAAATGGACCGTAACGGCATCCCTTCTGTAGTTTTATTCTTCTATGCTTACTTTAGCAAATATTGTTTTTGTTTTTATTTATTTGTTTTCAGTGTCATCAGATTTTAATTATTTGTTTGTTTGCTTTCCCGGTGGAGGCTTTAGATAAGTCAGTTTGACTTTTTGCCTCTTCCTGCTCTCCATTCTTACTATTTTACTTTTTCCTTCTTGTATTGTTGTTTATGAGCAAAAAAAATGTAAAAAACATCAAATGTTGTTTAGATTTTACATTGTATTCTTGCTTGCTGTGGAGCTGTTTCTTGTGTGCACACCAAATTCTCACTCAAGGATAAAGTTTACTCTCAGACTTGATGGCGAGGGGAAATAGCAGAATCTCTGGAAGGTTTTATCGTTAAATTAACTTAAGAGACATGAATTAGAGTGAACATAAAACTGATTAAGACAAGCAAATGGATTTGCTCCCAGGCACCCATTGCTCCCATAAAGTCATTTTTGACTAACATCTATAAAGTTTTGGATTTATTTACTAAAGGACCACCAGGACACTCATCGCATGGAGTGGATTTAATAGTCTGCAGCATAACATCATAAAAGCAAAAAACTGTGGAGTGACTTCATATTTCTTTGGAGAAGTCCATGTATTTTGGGCCTGCAGGAGCCAGAGCCTGATCTAACAGTTCTCAGTGATATTAAGATGTGAGGGACTTTCACTTGGTTTTGCTTTTTGAACATAATTATTGCATCCATCTCTGGATTATTATAATCTCTTATTTATAGCTATAACACTTACCAAATTGGTAACTTACTTAGTTTTCGCTGTGTTTCTACTGTATGCCCTATTTTAAAAACCTAGCTGGAGAACACAACAGTTCAACCAGTCTTTTTTTCAAATCTCAAATGTATTGTTTTAATTAATCCATTTTCCAAACAAATAAGGGGCTGTTACTCACTGTTACACTTGCAAGTTTGACACCATTTGATTCTGTAATGATACTCCTTTCACATTGAATCATTAGTATCCACAAAGGGTACAACTGTTAATGTAAAAGTCAACACGTTCTCCCTCTTAATGCGTCAACAGTCTGGCAAATGGTCAGGATCTCTTAGCGTCACATGCTGACTCATTCCATCCTTTTATGGTGAGTTGATATTCAGATGTTATCACTTGTTATCAGCCCATTCATATGAATCAGTAAGGCCTTGATGTGCCGTCTAATAGGTCAGGTTGTTATTGACTTTGACTGTCCAGAAAATCCTCCCATTGAGAGGTTGAAGAAGTATCCACAAAACCTCATAACTAAATCTCTCCCCCCATAATAAAGTATAATACAGGCTGAACAATTATCAGTGGAAAATAACAGAGGTCTATATGAAATGAATCCTGCTACTGACTTATTTGGGAGGTTTTTTCTTTCTTGCTACACTGGCAGACTTTGTATGAGTTCCATAGAAATCTGTCAGGTTGCTCAACTCATCCAAAAATGATGAAAAACAAGTACCGAATGTGACACTAAGGGACCCTGACTATTCGTCATATTGTTGATATATCAGGAGTGAGAATGTGTTGTAAAGATAGGAAATGTTCCAAATGCATGGTGGAGCTGACTTCACCGGCTGATACGAGTTGATATTTCTCTGAGTGTGTACCAATGTACCTACAAGCAAATGTACTGATTAATATACCAAATAAATATTTGACAGTTTTAGTTTTGAAGCAAATGTGAACTTATGGTGCAGGGAGAGGCTGAATGGGACTTACACTCCTGTAACAGTTCGGACAAGGGTGGCCTAGCGGACAGTTATTTCACAGGAGAGGTGTTCGGTTTCAGTGTCGCACAAGAAAACTCATACAACCATGTTCCTCACCCCTTGCCTCCCTCTCCCTTAGCACCCACATGCATTATGTTCCAGTATAGCGCTGAATCCGTACTCCTCAATCCCAGCTCGAGTCTCCATCTCATGGCCCAGTGCTCTCCCGGGGTGTTCGTACTCTGTTTCACTGCAGTAAATGTCACCTGAGTTACACTCTCCCTACTTTCCACAGACTGCCCTTTATTCACTATTCTATTAAAAAAAGACCCCTGCTCACATTTCATGTTTTCTCATTTTTACTAGCAGCCAGAGAACCATTTCCTTTCCTCTCAATTTTAGCCACTCATACAATAACTTTTGTTTTTTACTGAAGATGCAACAATTTCGGGTTTTTTTGTTTTGTTTCAAGTATTGAATGTTAGTAAATATGCTTTAAATGTTTTTTTGCTTTTCTGTATTTATCTTTCTGCAGTGGTCTTCTGTGACTAGACCATTACTCAAGTCTTGCCACCTAAGCAACACTTTTGGTTGATGTGCGTCGCTCAATGATCAGCTATCTCTTCTCACCCAGAAACAAAGAATCTCAGTACTAGAATGAACATATCATGCATCAATGGGAAATGTTATCGCCAGGTTCTTCCATGACTTATGCTGAGGAGTACTCTCCTGCTTATTGCCCATTCTACGAGCAAACAAGTTCATATCACTGTAAGTTTGAGAGTTCAGAAGAGCTCCAGGCAAAACTCTTTAAGACCATAAAAACACTGAACAGGATACACTCAGACCTCTTCCTCTGAAACTGCAAGGTCCACATTCTGCTGCAGTCTTATGAGACCTGCTCTGACGGTGATGACAGCATGATTAATGCCCAACACCGATCCTTCTCACACACTAACTTCACACAGTGAGCCCACATGGCATGCTTAGAAAAACTAAGTTAAGTTGCTCACAGGGCCAACAAAAGTAGTTAGTTTTCATCTGCAGACGAGATAAGACTCAGTATTGAGGCAGCAAGAATATAAACTTTGTGAGTACTAAAATTTAATTTAGCCATTGCTGAAATTTGTTTCAGGGTTACATACAAAAAAGTTCAGTAATTTACACAGGTCTTTTATGCGCACAAGAATAGTCTGCTTTACTTACTTCACTTATTACTTTAATGATCTTCTCAATACTTAAGGCTTGCTGCCTATAAATACTGGGTTGGCTTAAAACTTCCAGAAAAACATCAATCTTTTTCAGCAAAATGAATAAATCACAGTAAATGAAAATGAATTAAATTTGCCCCATGATGGACATGTAACCTATCCAGGATATGCCCTGCTGAATGAAATTGGATCATATTCAATCTCATTTCATTCACTTGTAGCCCTGAGCTTGTAGTTGTTGCTTTTCTTACAATGTAGTGATAAAACCTATGAAACAAACTTTTTTTTCCACACACAGAAACCAGCCATGCTGGTAGGGGGTGTTTGAAAGCTTTAATAACAGTTATATCCGCAATAGATTCAGATAATCTCTTGTTAAAAAACAGTTTTAAAATCCATCTATTTAAGAGTTGAGTCTCTTTAAAAAATGTCCAAAATGTCACCCATTGCTTTCTTAACCACTGTTTTGACACCTTCTACACCTACTGCTTAATAACTTATAGACATTTTCCTTTTCATTCATTTTGTTATCTTTATGTACAATCTGTCTAAACCAAATGCAGCTACTTTTTTACAAAAGAATGTAAAGGAATATATTACCTTTAAGGAAGGCTCCAGCTTGTATTTGTCTTTAAATGTGCTGCATTGTTTCCTAAAATTACCATAGCTTTAGCACTGACCCTACATTTGCATTCAATGTTACTTAGAAGTGAAAGTGAAACTTAGACTTACAGTATTTGAAAAAGACAGATTTTATTAAATAATTTGATTAACCAAAACCCTATTCAAGAATAAAACACTTTTGCCAAGAATATAGCAGCACAACCAGCTGCAAATGTCTCATCTTCACTTATCAACCACCCCATTTGTTAACGGTAAGCTAAAAATGGCAGCCAAACAAGCCTACATCTTCCAACAACCACTAAAGCACTAAAATGCTTTGCGGTTTATTCATCCCTCAACAGCAAAAGGGAGTTTCTAAAGAGATTCAAGGATGTGAGGAAGCTCCTTCTCTAACCACCTTTGTTAACCTCACCACATTCATTTATCTTCCATAGGCAGCCATGAAGGAGCCTGTGTGGAGAAAGAAGAAGAATCCGGTGCCTTCCAGGGGCCAAGTGGTCAGTCAGAGAAAAAGGAAACTTGACTTGGCATGCCGAGTCAGGGCCAGTTACTGCCAACACAAACTATCCGGCCACATAGACAAACTCCTTGACAAACGGCACCAAACTTTAAGAGTGTATCTCCAGACTGCCAAACTGAAGATAGTTTTATGAAAGCAATGGATTCAAACAGCATTTCTTTGTTTTCATCTCTTCATTTTTCAATTTTATAGGATCACAATTTATTGAATCTTATAAAACATAGACCAAGTGTCATGGGGAAAAAATCATCCGGTACACACATGCGCAGAAGTTTCTTAAATGTTTACTGCAAAGGAAATATTTTCTTACTTGACAACCGTAGAAGCAATTTTCTTATGTTAGCTTTTCTTTCAGATATTTCTACAGTGTTAGGGTATGAGGGTTTTTGTGTTATGTTTGGCTTCCTGATTTATTTTGTATTTTTTTCCTTGTATTGTTTCAGCTTAACTTCCTGTTCATTTATTCATCTGTTTTGATTTAGTTATTGTGTTCACCTGTGTCTCATTTTCTTCCTTGTATATATATATATATGCCTCTTGGCTGTCTGCTCAGTTGCTGGTTCCTTGTTGTATTTGAGCTTGTAGTTGTTATAGCAAAGTTCAGGGCGATGGTGTATCTGCCTTAGGGATGCTGAAACCGAAGCTTCATGAAACACTGAGCAGATTTGACACAGATGCCTTGAAATGACACACTGCGTTAGAAACATTTGACATTGATTCAAACATTTGATGTGGACATCTGTTGTGTCAGAGAGAAGCGCTGATAAGACTTCCTCAGTGCTCACAGCACATCTATGTTCAATAGAATAGTGTTCTATAAAATGATACATTTTTACTAAAAAGGAATTTCTCATTCAGCCTCCTTATAAATGATAAAAATGGGCTGTTGGATAAATTTAGTTTAGGGTTGTTTTTGTTGAAATATATATATATAACTTTTAAAAACAGGGAAGACCAACACCGCTGCATATTTTAAAAGTATCTTAACTTCTCTTTACTCCTAATATCATATTAATATACTAAATATATTCGGGGGGCAGCAACGGGGAATGTGCTTGTGTTATGTGCAGATGTTGCGTTCAGCGTGAAGCTACCCCCCACCCCTCAGAAACCACACTTAAAATAGTCTCTATCGTTTCTGCTGAGTTAATGTGGGTTTGCTGTTAAAATCTTTGTTTGTGCTTCTTTAGTTTCTAAGATATAACTTTATTATGAGGTGTTTACGTCACACAATCCCTTGACATCCACTATTTAAAGTGTGGTTTGCAACATATCTTATTCAAATAGCTAAATTCCCTATTCTGCATGTTAGAAGCCAGGTAATGAACCATTCTTCTGATTCAGCTGTGTTGGACAAGGGTTGCACCTAAAAGTTGAAGGTTGGTAGATCTTGAGGACTGAACTTGGGCACCCCTACTCTAAATGATCTAAACCAGTTTTTTTAATGTTCTTGGTCATGTTGGATATATTATAATAATACAAATGCCATACTCTCTCATGTATGCTAGTATGAAAAACAATAACCAATGAAGACAGTAAGTCTATTTTTTACCCAGGATTTATTGCTGTACATGTTTCACAAAAAGAGCTTATTAAAGCATGCTGCACAGTATGGCTTTCCTTTCTCCTCCTTGAAGATCCCTTGGCTGAGTTGCCGCAGACAGAAAGCACACACAAAGTGCTCTGGGTGAAACTTGCGATCCAGAGCAGAGATGCAGCGGCCAGTGATGGGCTCACAACAGCCACCACACAGAGTTCCTTGCCTGGAATGAAAATGCAGAGCACAGAGGGGTCGACCATCTAGCTCCATGAAACACCCACTGGTGAAGGGCTTCAGGCAGTCCTAGATATGAGACATGACATTGAGAGAAACAGGAAAATTTAGGTATGACAGGTGGAAGAACTAATTGTTGGCCATTAATATAATAACATAACAATAACATATAAAATGGCGCATGATTTATCTAAAATAGGGCTGGAACTCATCTTAAGATGTTGACTTATATTTCATCAGTAAGCTTACTAAAGGGGGTTGAAATGCAACCCCAGCATAATGAAGTGACAATGCTTCAAAATCTCATAGCATGGAAATTTAGTGTGAAAACTCAGAGAGGTGCAGCTGTGTCTTTTACAGTTTCATTTACAAGTGCTAGAATAGAAATGGAAAATAAATGTACAGTTGGGACACTGCATGTGGACCTGAACGCAATCACAGACATTTCTCTTGGCAGGCACCTTAACGTGTCACGCTGTAGCAGTAAAAATGCAGGTGTAACTCTGAACATTGCCAGGGGTTGGGTTTCATTCATTATTTGCCAGTAAATCATGGCATTAGGACAGTGAGCACAAAGTCTCTACTTGAGAAAGATCTGTGTGTCTGTCTTAAAAACGATTATGCTGTAGGCACTGTCTGATGAGTTAATCATGAAGCTTCAAGTAAAACCACAGTGATTTCTCTCTATAGTTAGTTTTCAACCAGTCTTAGAAAGAAAATGTATTTTTGCCACAGGGATTTGTGCAAAAGAAAAGATATTATTTATTTATCTTTTTGTTAAGAGGAGCAAGCTGCATTCAAGTGGTTATATGAATGAAAGTTTGCAAAAGAATCGCTGTGTTTATTTTTAGCAGCAGGTTGAATGTGTGCTCAGTGAGAGTCACTGAAATTACATTCAGGTCAGGTTTACCACACTGACGGTAACTGTTTCATATAAAAACCATGAATTTTTGGTGGTTGGATAGTTCACTTCGTATTACATTATGTGAGATTCTGTTAAAACTAAAACATTCAAAATGTAATTATGTGTCTTATGTTCTGGTTTGTGGACTTTTTATTTCAGTAAGTAACATGTTTAAGCTTCCGTTGTTACACTGCAGTACCAGATCTCTAGGAGTTGTTTATATTTCACAGCTTTACATATCAAAAGTAGAAGTACGTCTTCACAAGCATTTTTGACCAGCTGCTGCACAAAGAAGTAACTTTGAAGAGGATGTAAAAGGCATCCACAAAGAAGAATGTAGTTTCATTGATTTATCTTCATCATTTCGACTGCCATATATTCATCAGCCATACGGTTTTCATCAGCTCTGTGGTCAAAATTATGCAAATAAAGCAACTGTGTGGGTATCTTTTTCACTCTTTCTCAGGCTTATATGTGAGCTAGGGGTGTGTGTGTGTGTGTGTGGTCTGAGGTTAAGAAGCTCACTGCGCAGACGAAGCACTCTGAATGCCAGGTGCCATTGGCTGCAGTCAGGTAGTTCTCCCTCACTGGATCTCCACAGCCTGAACATTTAGGAGCAAAGAGGTGGTAAAAGTCCTTAGAGCAGTATGGTTTCCCATCTTTCTCCAAGAAACCTGTGAAAGATAAAAGATAAACTGAGTTCTGTGTTAAACATTCCCCCCAGGAGAGACATTATTTATCCTGGCTCTCACCTTCTGGTCCAAACAGGTTTCCACAGTATGTACAAAAGAAATGTTCTGGGTGCCAGGTCTGATCCAGGGCTGTCAGGATGTTCTGTTAAACCAGCCAGAAATGTTACATCTAGAGTTGTGTTTCTTCAAAGATTATTAAGGATCCTCTCATCCCTCATCTTCAAGTGTCATGACATTAAATAATGTCGTTTGTAAGTTTAAAAAAAAGTAAATTATATATGACAAATTATGCATTTAGGCTGCAGAGTGGTTGGTTTTTATCAGATGGTATTACATGCAGGGTATATACATTAAAAAATTAACTACATTTATTTTGTTTCTCTGTGGTGCCCTCTCACCTGTGTAATGGCCCCCTTGCAATAAGCACAACGTGGAGAAAAAAGATCATGGTAGTCTTTGTCACAGTACGGCTGTCCATCTCTCTCAAAGAAGCCTCTTGTGCTCAGCTCCATCGTACACGCCACACACACAAAGTGTTCAGGATGCCATACTTCTCCTAACGCTGTGATCATCTGCAGAAAAAAGGTGGATCGTTCTTGTTCAAATTTCATTTTTAGAATTAGGCTCAAGGGTGAAAAATGTATTTTTTGTATCCTAAAAGGATGGACTTTACCTTTCCCACAATGCTTTTGTTGCAAGCAGCGCAGTGGCCCTTGGCAGTGGTACGTACACCAATTTTCTCCAAATCAGAGCTCAGCCCTCCCAGCAAGTCATCTATAGTATCTGTTTTGTGTTTCTGGGTTGTGGCCGCTGTATCTGAACTTGTAGGATCACTGCTGCCTTCTTTTTTCTCCTGTTGTCCATCTTCTGTTTTTTTCTTCACAGAATGTTTTTGTGTCAGTGGTGGTGGGGTTTCTGAAGGTGCTGAATTCTGGAGGAAGATCCAATTATGCACAATATTTTAGAAGGATATTTTTAAGGAGCTACATTTTCTAAGAGCATGTTTTGAAATGTTAATGTTGAAAAATATCCTAATCCTGTCACCGGATGCTCAGAAGTCACTAAACCAATACGATGCTGCCCTCTGTTGTTCAACCAAGTTAATTTATTTAATTTGTGATTTCCAGTGTACTTTCACTGCTCTCACTGACCACACGCCATAAGAAAATCCTTTTTCAGTAAGCAGTAAGCACATAAAGGAAATAATGAGAATTCTTAGTCTTTTCATCTGAAGTTAATTTACTGACCTCTTGTGCCAGGCCCAGCATTTCTTGCAGGATAGAGTCCAGCTCTTGAGTGGGTGAGTCAGGGGTTAGCGAAACTGCAACAGGAGCTGGCAGATCACTACATTCAAGACAATGTAAAGCACAAAGTAAAGCACATCATTTCCTATTTTAAAAGCAATAATGCTGTCGCAAAATTATTACAATGTACACTTTTACATTGGAGAAATAATACAAATTATTGTCATAGTTTAAGATCTTTGTTAAGATTATGTTTATTTTTTATTTGACCTTAAATTCAGTTAAATTGTTTCTTGAAAAAAATCTGTATCTGTAAGTAAATGTTTCTATCTTAAATAATAATCAAATATACTAAAAACAACACAGCTGTCCCAATAATACAACCCTGTTTCCAAGAAAGAATGTGAGGGTGTGTGAAAGAATTGAAATTATCTACAAATCATTTAACTTTAATCACAATTTGCTCAAAGAGAAAATATAGCCCTCCCTTCTATGTTATTCTAAAATCTATGTAGAGTTATGATGTGTTCACAAATGTGCCAGCTGAGTATGATGCCTGCACTGACCTGTATGACCTGCTCTAATCTCACTGACACAGTGCTCATAACATGTTTTTATTTTGATTCACTTGATCATTAAATATTTTTCTGTTTGAACTCAGGTTGACTTAGGCTATGATTTGTATTGTTTTAAAGAGATACCTGAGTTTGTGTTGTCATTGGATCTACAAAAATATATCTGCTTTTGTATGCTACCTGATAGTCTAAAAAAATATTTTAGGGGCTTTTCCTGTGCACACGGACATTTCTTCACATTTCTTTCAAATATGTGTTTGAATGTTTGCAAAATCCCCAGTATCACCTCATACCATCTATAACTGACTTGTGAAACCTCCCTCTTTTTACTTAATAAGGTTTCAGCATAGCCCTTAGCTCAATCCAACTCAATATAGAGAACTAGTAATTTATTTGACATTTTATACGATGTTCTCTGTTTTTTGGGACATCCAGGTCTACATTAATTCTTCTGTGAGTTTGGAAAGGCACTGCTTTAACCGTGGCTTCATCAATCCTAATGAAAATAATGGAAGATGGCAATTCAGTGAGAAAGAGCATTGTTGTGCTTGGGAATAAGTTGATAACATTTTGAAGTCGTGTGTAAGAAGTTTTCAAGTATTTTAAGTATTTCTTTGTTTCTGTTAATCAGAACCACCAGAAAACTTAAATCTGGATCTCACCTGTAGACATTTATGTTGACTGAGCTCTTATCTTTTTTGGCAGGTTCAGCTCCAGAAACCTGTGGAGAGACCTACATGTTATATAAGGAATTCTGTCAGAAATGTTGCACATTTTCTAGACAATGTGACCACCCAATTTGTTGCAACGTATTGCTTTGCAATAGTTTTTTTTTATCTCTACCTCTTGATTAGCTTTATCATCAGTTTTGTTTTCTTGGAGGCGTTCCGAACCTTTTGCATTTAGGGCCAGTTCCTCTAACAGCAAATCTGCAGCAGGATACAGAATAAAAACCTTCAAACCACACATGAACTAACATGTATGTTCACATTGCAGCATTCAAACTAATCAGCTAAACATTTTGTTCTGTTGTGGCAGTGCATGCATTTGGTTTGCAGAATAAAATATTTCCTGTGAGGTAAGGCTGGGTGAGCCTTCATGTTCAAATCAAAGTGCTGTTGGAGTGAGCTTGCTGGATGTAAGCTAAATCAGGAAGTGATGACATGACATGTTGCAGAAGTGAAACTTGTTACAATGTCGCAAGATTCGGGTGACATATATTGCATTCAGTTTAATTCTCTCCTTCTCACATCTGAAAACCACATTTCTTGGGGAAAGACAAGACATGAATGTACAAGTTGTTACAAGCAAATAAAATATTAGCACAGGAATGAGTATAAAATCGAGGACACATTTTAAAATCATTGTTTATCTTGATTTTTACCCTGATAGTCAGTTAGGTCAATATAAACTACAAATACTTAAAGCACAATAAAACAATAAATATAAAAAATGTGGAAAGATTTCTTAAATCTATTAATTAAAGATGAACTGCATTATACTTTGTACAGTTATATCATTTAGGACAAAGTCGTCCTTGTTATCTTACTCAGTTATTGCTTTTGATCCGTTTGAAATTGATCAGTAATGAAAAACATCACAGAAAGACACCTTACCGAGCTCATCCATGACAGCTCTTGCAGTTACCGAAGCGTGTGTGTGCTGTGCTGGTTTATCACTGTGGTAACCAGTCTATTTCTCATTTGGTTGAAACGTCACTTCCTCAAAAGAAGGTTCACTTTTTGCTAGTTTCTGCATGAAGACAGATCCATCTGATAATTTGCTATATCCGGCTGAAGAGGAAACCTGCAACATTTTTGCAAATCATGTCTACAAGTGAGATTGTCACACGGATAACAGGTCAGATCGTGATCATTGATAGATTTTTTTGTATAAATGACAAATATATAGAATGTTTCATTCATCAGATATTAAAATGACACAGTTTTTTAGAGATTAGATCATATGTATTCAGAAATTTCTTCATGATAGTAGAATAATAGTGAAACAATGTAGAATAAGGAAATGTGGATTCTTCTCTGTAGTGGAGCTGTTCTTCCATTGCTCTTTGTGCTAATGGGGATATGGCACAGTTTCTGGATTTACTGGAAGCAAAAACTGAATGGAAAACTTAAAAAGCTTTGTCTGAAATGACTGAAGCTTTCAAATACCGAATGCAGATTATAGGTGACGTGAGTGAACTGTTTGAGTCTAGGTTGGTGCGTCTTGTGGTAGGGATGTAAAACAGCCCACAGAATACCACAGAGGTGAATGAAGCCAGAAAATAGCTCTCCAGAGAATATAGAGTTCAGGAGAACACGTCATGACAAAAAGTAGGCCCCATGAACAATCTACATTCTAAAAAAAAACATAAGAAGTGAGGGTAAAGGCCCATAGGTCGGGACCGGAGCACGGGTAGGATCAGCTGAGGTCCAAACATCATAGGGACATCCATCAGCAGCCAGGCATCTGGCAGTATCTTAGCAGTTAGGATGCATACAGAGTCAAATATCTCTAACCTGTTCTTTTGATATGCAAACAAAGATAATAGGATGGATGTGCATATAGAAGAGGGGCTGCATGGTGGCACAGTTGGTTAGCACCAGGGGAGGTTCAACTAGCAACCTTTCTGTGTAGAATTTGCATGTTCTCCCCGTGTTAGCGTGGGTTCTCTCCGGGTTCTCCGGCTTCCTCCCAAAGTCCAAAAACATGCATCTTGGGGATAGGCTGATTGGAGACTCTAAATTGCCCATAGGAGTGAGTGTGAGTGTGTTTGGTTGTTCGTCTCTCTGTGTTGGCCCTGTGATGGACTGGCAACCTGTCCACGGTGTACCCCGCCTCTCGCCTGATGTCAGCTGGGATTGCTTCACCCCCATGATGGATTTTTTATCAGAACCAGTTAATGATCCAGTGATTGAGTACTTACTCTCTGCATTCTGCAGAGTCTGTGCTCTTCAGTGAAGCTTTCAGGCTGTAGGACCAGTAGGAATACATGAGGTCCTGGAGCAGAAAGTTTGACACAGTCTTCAAAATATTGGGTGAGTTTATATTGGTAGGTGTGGTTCAGGAAAATATCTGGAGTGTTTACGGAGGTTTTTTTTTTTTTTTATCTTTGATCCCTCCTCTGACCCTCAGACGGCTGTCAGGTTCCTCAGTCTTAAATTTGGTCTCTCCCAGTATGAAGTTGCCAATAAAACTCCTCACAGGCCAGTTGTTCCCAAATATAACAACCCTAAGCTCAGACACTGGAATCATGAAGAAAAAGAATATTATGAACAGCCGATCCACTTGTGGCCTAAACTATTCAATACAGAACACAGTTTATGGTTTAGAAGCAGAATCAAGTCAGATTCAGATTGTTGAGGCAAAAACTTATCTGTCAAGAATGAGGAGTCTGGTTTTAAAAGTGAAAATGATGACAGGTTTATTAAAACAAAGGAAAATAGTACAGAGTGAAGAAATTGTCATTTCTGAGGGTCAGTTCAGAGGTCCATTGGGGCAGAGCTCTGGAGAGAGCCTGCTCATCAGTAGGCAAACTGGAACCTATGAAGCCTCATTCCCACGTCATTGCATAATAATCTACCTTCTCAGGATGAAAAAGAGAGATTGCTCTGGAGCCGAGTGAAGTCTAGCACCAAATTCACAATGTAAACCAGTACTGGTGGGGATGACCAGGAGAGTATTCAATTCAATTCAACTCAGTTTTATTTATATAGCCCAGTATCACAACAATTTTGCCTCACAGGGCTTCACACACAGTTTATCACATAGCAAGCATTACACAGAATGAGCACAAGTAATAACTAAACTAAACTAAGTAGAGCCAGGACATCCCTGTCCTTCGACCCTCCTTCGCGGTAAG
>JBAMIG010000015.1:16159282-16176429 GCA_037177335.1 Kiunga ballochi
GTGTGTGTGCGAGAGACGAGGACAGCTTCTGCGGTGTGTGTGTGTGCGAGATACGAGGACAGCTTCTACAGTGTGTGTGTGTGTGTGTGTGTGTGTGTGTGTCCTTTAGGGGTGGTTATAGGTTATAGATCAATACACCCTACAAAAAGCAATAATTCTTGTGAAATATCAGAATAAGACTTTCAAATATATCTAAGCTTGGCCCACATTTGCTCTCGTGTACTTTTAGTTCATTTCAGATGTTTCTGAGATTGTTCTGATTGATGACTGGATCACCAATTCTGTGTGTTAGTGACAAATTTAATCAATTTTCTTAGCTTTTTCTTAAGTTAAATTCTGACCTATTTATTGTCATTTTGTCAAACTCCGGCCTAAGTTGCACAAAAGAGCACAGGGATGGATTGTTCTATCGCAGTGGTCCAAACCAGTAATGATGACATGAGTTCACATGAGGCCCTAAAGTGTTTTTGGACTTATAAACAATCAGCAGGGTTTTTAAATCTATTCTATAACTGACTGGAAACCAGTGTAAAGTGTATAAAACTGGTGTGATGCGTTCAGATTTCTTTGTCCCAGTTAAAGCTCCAGCAGCAGCCTCTGGATGAGCTGCAGATGTTTAATGCTTTTACTGGGAAGTCCTGTTTAAAGACCATTACAGTAATCCAGTCTGCTGGAGATAAATGCATGGATGAGTTTCTCCTGGTCTTACTGGGAGACTAAACCTTTAATCCTGTTGATGTTTCTGAGGTGGTAAAAAGCTTCTTAGTCATAGCTAAGGTGCTCTCGATTTGTAGTTTTAAGAGCCAGAGTCTCCAATTGTTTACCAATGCTGACGCTCTTCTCTTTGCTACCAAACAGAATGATTTGAGTTTTTTTCTTCGTTTAATTGTAGAAAATGTTGTTTCATCCAGCAGATACCTGCAGAGGATGTCATGTTCCTCATTCCATGCTGTGTGAGAGACTGAACCATGAATGTTACCAGATACCATGGAATCAGTAAAAACTCATCAGGAATAATTAGTTATACCACTGCACCACAATTCACAACTTTCCTCTTTAGTTATTCCAAAATAATACATCTTTTCTTTGCTGTTATCTGTGCCTGCTGAATTTAAACATCTTTGCACAAACTATACGTTCCCGAAGGATTTATAAACATGTTCAAGTACTTTTATTCAGTGTGACATCATTAGATAATCAACGCCAAGTATAGAATGGTGTGTGTAAAACAATGGACATGTATTTTAAAAACTAAGATCTCTGGCATAAGATAGTTAATTGTACCTTTTTATCTGTTTATTTTCTTAATCAAGCTGTGTCCCAGATCTGAAACTAGTTGTTTTTTTCGTCCTTTGGCTCCAATCACATAAACTCTTTTTGCATTATCGTGCACCCCAAATGTAAGACTAGTATCAGCAGACACTGGAACCACTCATTTCCTTTGTGCCAAGGCAAGTCAGACGCCAACAATGACAAAATGATTACATGAAAGCTAAACCCTGCATAGATTGTTCAGCATATCACCCTCCGATCACTCCAGTCATCACTTCTTTTGGCACTCATTGATGACTAAATTGGACAAACAACATTGCAATAACACAGGGAGGCAGATTTAGATGTTTATCTTGGCCATACATTTAGTCTGCATGGTTATTCATGGCCCTGCCACCGCACGGTCAAACATTTCTTTAAACTGGTTAAATCAGGCATGTTTTATAAGAGAATTGATCTGCATTGTATGGACTTGTTGTGACTCACAATTTTGCCCCACCATCAGGAAAATGCTGGCCTTTATCTTGCCGTTTACTGGAACTGTGTGGATTTGGTGAAAACTTTCTCTTGTGACTGACCATGTCAGTCACATGCCTGAAAACATCCTCAGCTATTAGGGGTCAACCTGCGCCTATATATGTGGGACTATTACATACTGTACGTTCACTCTCTTCTCAACTTGCTTTGATCATTTATTGAGAATTTCATTTTCATTTTCAGTGTACATCATCATGTCATATTTTTGTACTGAGAGTTGTTTCATAAGCAATTAGACCACATCATTGAAAAACTATTCAATAAGGATGTTTTTACATATCTTAGTTTCCTTCCACCTTTTGACTGCTCTGAAATATATTGAGCTTAAATTTGCATCTGTTTAGCATTTGCTTCATATCAAAATCAGTGACAATAATTCATTATTTCTCAAAGGAGAAAACTCTCTTTATAACTTTTAGAGAGTTTTTAGTCTGCTTCTACATTGCATTTGTTATCATCTATAGGAATCATTCTCAGACTATGGGTTGTGGACTGTAAAATATTTACAGTGTTTATCAAATAAATATGGAGTTTTTGTTCGGAGTGTCCAAAAGGCCTCCAATGATGCAGATATAAATCTCTGAGTTTAGCATGTACATTTTCTGACACATTAATGCATAAACAACAAAGTTAACACAGATTAATTCTAGTCTAAATTTGGCATTATCTCGACTAGAGCTACTGATTGTGGGTAGGTGCTTGGTCACAGAAATTAACCAAATTCCACCAAACACCACTTCATTCTCCTTGTTTGGGAAAATTCTGACAGTTTTCCAGCCTTACATTTAAAGAATCACACATTTGCTATATTTAACAATTAGTCCCTCAGTCAACACATGTGGATGGAGATGGAAAGGAAAGCCCATAGTTTACAAAAGTTTACATAGTTTACTAATCATACTTTAAAAAAAACACACAATACTTCTATATTTGAAATAATTCGATTGTACTGTTTTGTTTGTTTGTTTTTTCTTTTTTAGCAACTAAGTCAAGAGCTATTGTGGAAGGTCAAAAGACCCACTTGTGAATCTAGAGCTATGGGTTGCAGACATCTGGAATAAGCCATTCAGGCAGTAAATGGATAATCTATAATACACTGGCGCCCTCTGTTGGCCAGATCAACTCCACCGACTGGAAAAAGGGCTAAAGCCACCTTTACATATACTGTATTTGTGTTGTGGACTTAAAATATTCTTAGTGCTTCTAAATGATAAGAACAATATAAGACACATGTAAAAGAAAAATACAGGACACATGAATAAGAACCTACCCAAACGTTAGTGTGAACAACTAACCTGAAAAAATCCTCATCAAAGACTCCAGCTTTAGATTTTTTGTTATTGTTTTCAGACTTAACATCATGTTCTCAAAAATTCTTGGAAGCTATTATATGAAACTTATTAAAAGTCTATTTATTTGATTGTCACTTACATTTTCTAATTTAAAAATATATATTTTAAGCATGATAATTGCATTTTATGTGTAGCTTTTGTTTTGTCAGCCTTTCTAGATAACATCACACTGGTTCAAGTTTATGAGGTTTGAACACAGGTTTTTCTGTGAGTTTGCACGTGCATGTGTAGGTTCTTTGTTTTAACAGAGTAAGTAACAAGGTAAAGTGGAGACACTAAAATAAACTGATAGTTTACTGTTTTCTTTTCTTTGAAAAAATCTTATTTCTTCTCATTCAGCAACAAATGAAGCATATTAGGGAACATTGTCAAGTAACATTTAATACATCATTATTTTGTTTTCCCAGGGCTATCCCTCATTAGTATCGCTGATTCAACAGATTTAACATTCAAACATGGTGTTATCAAAGGAAGAAAAGGAAAATAATCTCATTTAGCCAAGGTGTCATTCTAGTTTATTTGGTGTTCAGGAATTGCAACCATTAGTAGAAGGTGTTTTATCAATGTTTTTCTCTAACCCTTCCTCTGGGCTCCAAAAGCTAAATGAATTCCAAAATGTGTTTTAATATTTGGAGAATTAACAAATATTTGTAAAAGATAAATTAGTATTTCATGGCTGGCTTATATACATGTTGTCTTTCTTGTCTATACCATACCCTCACACCTTCATGTGTATTACAGACAACCCTTTGGGATACGCTAGGGAAAGTGTGTGCATCTGTCTCTGTGCTGCAACAGCATGAAGCCAATTATAGCAGTTAAAAGACAGAGGGTTTTGGCCAGTGGCTGGCATGAGGGGTGCAATAAATAACGGACTGTTGACAGGAAACAGTTTGGCTACCATCAGAATAATAATGAGGTTATTGCTGCCTGCTGTGACCGTATGATCAGGGTTTGATTTTTTTTTTTTTTTTTTTAAATCTCATACCGTTCAGTGCTGCTGGCGGTAATATATTCATGCCAACAGCAGACACACTCACACAAGAAGGGAAAAGGCCCCCCAGGTGACTGGATTTGCTTCTTTCCCTGATATTTAAGTCTGTTTTTCCATCCCTTCATCTACCTAAAGATACAAGGACATGCATTATGATACTGTATTCCCTTCAGCCGAGTGCTGATCCTCCTATCACATCAGCATGCACACATGCACATGCCAGTAGATACAGACACAAAGGGACTCACAGAAACACACATAGTATTCCATACTGCACACTTCTTTAGCTCTGGCTGGCTGTAAGCGTACTACGGTGACAGACAGTTAGATTGTTCCTGACCATTGACTTGCGCTCTCGGCTCTGTAAGGTCTGATTTCATAGTGGGAAATATGAGCTGGGTCCAGGGGAGGGTTCATGGCAGGGGCAAGGAGGCACTCCATACAGTAGTGCTTCATATCTTGGTGTCACCCTGGGCATTTTCCCCTGACACAGCTTTCAGCCCCTTCATTGTCTGAAACCTCCCCTCCTTTCTGGGTTTTCTCAACCTCCCGTCCCAGGTTTGGTGCATTCCAGCTGGGCACAGTGCCTGGGTGGTCCCCCCCTTTTCCCCCGCCCCAGTCGTCTTTGACTAGAGGAAGGAAAAAGCTGAAAAATGCAAGAAGCACAATGTGAGCGTTGATGAAGGCGGCATGGATGTGATGCTTACCTGCCACTGACCTATACGGCTGTCATAGCCCACCATTTTACTATCTGATGATCCATCCAGCAGTCAGGGGAAGATGTCTCTGACCTGTCACCTAGATGGGACTGATAAATGCTGAGGATGGACTGACCTGTTTTTAACCCTTAGTCTAAGAAACCAAGCTGAGTCTACTCACTTCACAGGTTCATATTTATTATTTTCATCATTTGTGAAACCTTCAAGACAAACAGCTTACACACACTGTGAGAATAAATACAAATACACACCCAAACATCTATTTACATGAGTAGATGCAGTTAAACTCTCATGATCTAGAGAGATTTGACAATATGCATGCACACAAATCAGACACTTCTAAGATCTTGTGCTATAAGGAGGGACTGTAAAGAACTGGAGGCAGGAGTGAAAGAATGTTTTTAAGAGGTGGATATGGTATATTGCATCACAGTGTACTCCTGTCTGTCCCTTTCACATAGTTTAAATCCATTTAATTAAATACCCGTGCACTTTGGAGATGTTGTTAGAGGGCTTTGCAGAGTGAGTGAGATGTATAACTTCCCACTTAGTCAGATCTCCATCCTCAGGAGGTGAAGTATGAGTCCTGCATGGAGTACAGGCGGTCAATAGGAGTGAGTGGAGAGGAGTCACAGAGAGAGAGGCAGTCACTGTCAGCGACATGACAGAGAAGGTCACCTTCCATGTTCCTGTACATGTTCCCGCCTGAAAAATCAATGTCATTAATCATTGTCAGGTTAAGTTGTACGTCACAGATTTTAGTTGATTTCCTCCAGCAGCTTCTTGTAGTGTTTTGTGGTTGTGGTTTGTGTTTTTAAGAATCAAAATTTAAAATTGACTGGGGCGACTGGGGCAGGAAGTCCAACCAGTTAGACTTAATTAAATTAAATCTGTGAGTAGCAACAGTTTTACTAACTCTGAATCCAGTTATTGTAAAGCAGAAATATTTATATTAAAAAATCAACATAAAACAGTACACTTTTATTATATTTTATGACTTTTCAAGTAGTATTTGTATTTTCTTTATATCAATTTTTGTCCCTTTTTGTTGGATATTTGTATTAAAATTTTTCACTATTTTCAATTTATATGTAAGTGTGTTTTTAAGAAAACATACCGGTATTGAATTCTTTTTTCAGAATTAAACACTCTAATTAATAGTCAGTGGACTCTTTTTTGAAAAACCTCAAACAAAACAATAAGATAAACCTAATTTAGAGTGGAAGAATTAATATTTTCCACACAAAAGAAGACATTTCCAGAACATAGAAACAAAATGGACTATTTCCATAAAGGACATTTTCATTGTAGTAAAATAGCACAGGGTACACACAAGTCACTACTTATTTGTATTTTATAGATCACTTAAATAAAAAAAATAACACTGCACTGTAGCTGAACTGGAGTGAAGTCCTTTACCGTAAGGATGCATGTGATCCCCTGGCATCTGAGGAGGGGTCAGTCCCTGTCTGAAGGGGTCTGTGTCCCAGTCCTGCTGCTCCAATGTGGTTAGTCCCATCTGCTGCTGCTGAGTATGGACATAAGCGTGTCCAAGGCACTTCATCTCAGAGGTCAAACTACCACGAGAGGGCGCTGTGACATACAGGGCACAAACAGGAGATCACACTTCAAATGGTTCAGTAATGATTAGCTTTTCTTCACTTTGTGTTGCTGTTAATTATTTATTTTCTTCAGGAGCTTTATTACTCTCACGTTTGTCAGACTTCATTGAGGTTTTTGTTTTCCTGTTGCAGTTTGAGTCTCTCTTTTGTTGTTTCCTCTTATTTTAGAAAAACTACCACTCCTGCCAGATCCCCACATCTTAAAACTGAGCACACACAAAAAGTTATGGGTAATAACATTGTTATTACCTGTGTGATGTGAAGTGTGTTCACACTGCTCCTGGGTTTGCTGCTGCTCCTGCTGCTGCTGCCTCCTGGCCAGTTTCTTCATCTAAACAACATAGATCAGCACGCATTCAAATGCTGCGTCGGTACATGATAACAATGTTCTAAAAGAAAAGAATCCTCTCTCTCTTCACATCCTCTCTACCACCCATGTGAGCATGTTCACTCAATTTCAAAGTATTAACAGTGAGGTAAAGAGCATCTGTCAGTGAGGGAGGGAAACCACACATGAACCCACTTTGTGAGGAAATATTGGGTTTAATCAACAGCGATCTCTCAGTGAGATGTCATCAGCTTCCTGTATAGAGAGATAACCAGGCTGATTTCCATTCTGGCTTACAAACATGGTGTAGAAAGACTGATTTTATTATGTGTGTGTTAGGGGGGATGTGTATGTGTGTGTGTGTGTGTCATATGCATTACTTTGGCTCTTTGGTTCTGGAACCAGACCTGCACAACCCGTACACTCAGGCCAGTCTCTGCTGCCAAGGTCTCTCTTACCTTGGATTAAGATTGAAGAGAGAAAGGAGAAGAGGGGAAGTGAGAGGGAGGGTTTAAAGAAACAAAGAATTGAGGGACAAGGCAGTCATTTGAAGGTTATAAAATCAAAATCAATATGCCAATCTGCTGCAGAAAGGGAATATAAGATTGTAGGAACAGATTTTGTTTTAATTTGGATTTTTAAATTCAGATTATTTATAAGAGACTCACCAATGACATTTATAGGTCATCCCCACACATCCTCACAAACAGCACAATTTTAGTATTTATATGAAATCCTATCAGTCTTCTGGGCTGACTTAAAATGAGATGTTTTGTTCAAGAATTGCACACAAACTATTTCATATTAAGCATAAAAATTAAGGAAATATTAAAATCTGTTATAATTTTACTATTAAAAAGATTTTGCAGGTATTCCAAGAAATGCAGATGCATTTATAACTTAATCTGCCATTTTAACAAAGTGCTATATTAAGAATGCAGACTAAAAACCCCTGTCTCTCTAGGAAAAGAGGCATGTTATAAACAGCTTGTTTATAACACGACACAATCAGGTGCTACCTTTCGGCAAGGTTTGGATGAGACCTCAAAGGATGCTTTAAATGTGCGTCTTTGCTGAGTGGTCAGAATAGTGCGAGGTCTCTTGGGGCGTTTGCTCTCCAGATCATCTGTTCTACCACGCCTGCCTGATGCCCTCCCAGAAATCTCCTCTTCTTCTTCATCATCATCACTCTTACCTGGTAAGCAGAAATGGTTACAAAACAAAGGCTAAAAAACATATGTCCACCAGAGGTAATTCATTACTCTAAAAAGCGCAATGCACATTATCTGGAGTTTTGTCTCAGTTTGTTTTTATGTATTTGTAGCCTGAAGTGACAGACAGGTAAAATGTGGACCCTGTTCTGTTTTCTTCCTCACATAGAGACATTAATTTGTATCAGAGCTTAATCTGCTGGCCGTTATACTTTGAGATTTTTTTTACTTTATATATGATGTTTCATTGTTACTCAGCCAGTATGCAAAGACTGTATTTAATGTAATATAAGAAACAAATGCATTTGGAATCAAATGAAGTGGATTTTAGGGATATTTTACATTAAACTATCAGATGTAATGACACATAATAAAAGGCATAAATAATTTCTGAATACAAAAAAATAAATGCTGCTTGCTTAATCACAATTGTTGTAGTGTAATTTAACATGCTTACACTGATCCATTAAAAGAAACTTAACACAGAAAGCTATATTGATTTGATTATTTGTTAATGGTAGCCAACAGGAATGTATGAAGTGTCCTGCATTAAGACATCCACTAAATCCCTGTGTGGCATGCATGTGTTAGGTATTACTTAATATATCATGTTATCCTCTTCAACGCTCATATCTGCATCTCTGCACTGTTACATTTGGCATCTTCTGTTGTTAATTAAATTACTGCAATACTTCATACAAAACACTGAAATAACATTTTCAACTCAGAACACAATAATCATTAAGAATCAGTGACAGCAACATTAAAGCATGCAGAATGTATACCTGTGTCAGAAGATGCAGGACTGCTCAGACACTGGTGGTAGTCCTCTCTGGCACACATTAGCTGTCCCTCCCTGAGGACGCAACGATCTCCAGTCTGCAAGCGGCAGGAACAAACACTGCAGGTGAAGCAGCGCAGGTGGAACACAGCAGCTCCTGCATGCATCACAAGCTCCGAAGGAGAGATTGCCTCTGCACAGCCCCCACATCGCACTGCAAACAGACTGGAGGGAAGGATGGGCACAAAAAGGTTTTATGAGAACTCACTAAATAACTGAATAATACCTTTGTTTATTTTAGATAATTGAGGACCCCTCACACCTTTGTCAAACTGAATTTCACAAGAAAATAAATGTTTGTGGACGTGGGAATTGTTGCTGTTTTGAGCTGTCACTCAAAACAAGTGCAAGCCTGACTTCTCGCCTTTCCTCCTCCTCCTCCTTCAGACCAGACCACTCAGGCGCATACCCTTAGCATGTCGGGTGTGTATCTTAGCGCCTGGCAACCAGGACTGGTGTGCTTAGTCTCAGAGACTGTTGCCGTGGTTCTGACTGCTGTGTCCGAGGCCGCGCTCCTGGGGACACAAGAGAAAGGCTCTCTGCAGGCCATGGCTCCAGGCAGAGGGAGGGAATCAGATCTCCTGGTGGGAGAGACTGAGCCACTGGTCCTAGGAATTATCTGTGGAATTATCCCTAAGTCTGCTTAACCAGAGTCGAACAAAGACAGAGCCGGCCCCCAAGCAGCAGGGCCATTGTCTGCTGGCTGGCACCACTGCATTTTGGGTCTGTCACGCAGGATGATGCGTCATCATTCTGGAGATGCTGTTTGCCTCCAGGTCCGACTGGGTCACCAGGACAGTCAGCACAGAAGCATGAGAAAGTGACAGCTTTCCCCCTTTTTTTTTGTTTTTGTCTAAAAATACTCACAATTACAGAAATGTGAGTTAATCCCTGCCATGACCACCTGTGTGAGTTTCATCTGAAAAAAAGAAACGCAGCTAAAATCTTAAAATTTTTCACTCATGATCATCACTATGTCATTTTTTTCTCTATGCTTTTGTGATTATGAGTAAAGAAAAGTTCATATACTTTTTGAAGCACTTTCCAAAATTATTTGTATTTCAAGTCAAAATCAAAATGAAGATTTAATCATCAGTTAAGGTGTAGAAACTTCATTCAGGCAAAGAAAGAATTGCATGTGATTTTCTTTTGGATGCTCTCTTTTGCACAATATTTACAAACAAATAAAGCTCAAACTAAACAAAGAAAACACCCCTGTTGTGAGATTCCTGTCAAGACGTCTGGAGGTGCAACATGCTAAAGCCAAACATTGCCGAGACCTCCTACTGTGGCTCCGAAGTCACTATGGAAACAGTAAAACCCATTCCCGGAATCTCACCAGGGCCAGTCGGGCAGCTTGACCCATCAGAGACATTTGCCCCGCAGCCTCAGTGGTATGTGCTTCAATATGGCCAGCATACCGGCAGTGGTATCTGCATTCCTGTGGCAACACAAGATGCATCCACCACATATTTCAAAGCATGGATGAAAAAATATTCCACGTGTTTGCAGGTCTGGTGTATACCAAAGTGCTTTATTTGATGTCTCCAAGCGGAGCTAATGCCAGATGTCAGCTGAGAGCAAACTATGGGCATTAGTGTTTTGAGATCATTCGTGTTTCGAGAATTGCTGTTCCATTATACTCATCGTCCAGTTTGCCTTATTAGCCCCAGTTCTCTTAGGAGCCGTTAATGCAAAGGTAAGAGTACCTCCAATACTTATTGAGCAAAGCAAGGTGTTTAATATTTCAGAGTTTCCGTTCACATGATTGGCTCAGCAGCTCTGCTAGGAGAGCGGGAACACTCAGTCATGCTGGATTTAGACATGGCAATTAGTGACAGGATCATTGCAGAGAAATAAGTCAGCAGAATCTTGCACTCATTCACATTGTCATGGTGAACTCTTAAGGTGGATGCACTAATAAGCTGAGTGTTTAGCAGAAATGTTCACCCATACAAGCCAACACTTTCCTTCAAAGCCTTTCTCTCTCATTGTTCTTGGCCTGACTCGAGAGCTGACCTTTGGCCGTCAGGTAAACAGAACAGCCTGCTGGTCTGGAGAGCAAGCAGAGGAACAGATCCTGTTTCTGGATCAGGTTAACCTGGATCCTGTGCAAAACACACTCACTAACAGACTGCATATCAAATATACATCTTGAGGTCAAACGTGCCACTTGTCACCCCACTTATCTGACGGATAATCTGCTGTCCAGTCCACCTACCCACTGAACCGTTTAGCCAATCTAACTCTACTGACAATCCAACCAACCCTGAACATCACATGATAGGAATCCAGTTTACTGGATTACACAGCGTGTGTTAGATGTGACTGATAGAAGTGATACAAGCACATTATTTCCATTACCTCCAAATGTTTATGGATTGTGCCCACAGTAGTTTTCTGGTTTGGATTCAATATTTGCATGAAAAATAAAAAATCAAGCAGCTGTAAGCAAAGTTATTCTAGCACTTTTGATAATATTGAACAGTTGTGATAGATTCTTTTTATCGTCTTCGTCACATGTGGTAAAAATGTACAGTAACTTGGGTAAAGTTGCTGCAGCCACAAAATTCTAGTCTTACAAAGGGTGAGCTAGTTTCATCTTCTAAAATTCACCAAAATACAGCAGAAAGTCTGGAAGTGTTGGTATAAAATCAATAAATTAAATAGGAAATGGCTTCTCAGTATCAATAAGAGCAAATAAATAACAAACTAATGAACATTCAAAGCTAAAAATTGTCAAAAAGAAGTTAGATTTATAGAAGTCAAGTATTTATATGTATTATTGATTACAACTCCTCCAACACTTATATTTTAATTATCTCGGAGGATTTAATTCACACAAATGTGATATAGTGACAATGCTTTCACTTTTAATTGTGTTGAACATGAAAGGGGTTAAAAGATTTAATTGATTGTTTAATTAATTGTTATAAAAGAAATCCCAATTTGTCCTGCAAGAGACATCGAAATCTTTTTTTTTTTAGATTTTTTGTAACTGTGAGGGTTTTTAAGTAAAAAAGCAGCACATTATGATGATAAAAAAGAAATGGTTTAAACTCAGTTGTCAGCATTCTCCTCTAAAATTTATGTTTGTCACGTTGTTATCTATTGATATACAGTTTGTTTCAGCATTTTCTTAAGTTTGTCAGACCTAAAAACACTAAAGCAATTTTTCTAAATTATTTTTCCTGCAAACATTAATAAACTTTTTTTCTTATATGCAGGTTCAGATATTTTTGTAAGTTACTTCCTATAAATTTACCGTTGTCATATAAAATAAGTTAATAAAATGTATTTATCAATGCCACAAATCATTCAGAATTTTTGTGTTTTTTATTAAATTTAAAGTTTTAACAATATTTTTAGTCATTTAAATCAAATAAAAAATATTATAAATTGGTTTTAACAGTGTTTTTAACATTTATTTTGCTTCATTTTTCTTTGTGGCATAAATCAACCCACTTATTTTGGCATCAACTTAGGTATCATTTCAACAAATTGTAGGATGTAATGAGTGAATAACAACATTAAGCCTGTTCTGTGTTAGAGCTTCTCATACATCCGGCGCTCAAAAGCTTTGATGCCCAAAAATTCTGCCATTATTGTCTCATAGTTCTGTAAAGAGGCCAAACCCGGTGGTCTGGCTGGCACTCGACCACACAAGCAAGGTAAAAACAAGGCACAATCCAGACAGACGATACAGCGTGTGGTAAGAGACAAATGTTGTCACAGTATGGAATAATCACACAAGTTCTGCATCAAAAGAAGGGGGTGTGCTGGACACAGTTTGTTTGGTGAGAAAAATATCCTGGCACAGATTTCAAACAAAAATGATGCCGGTATTTGTTTGGGGTGTCAGAACCCACCCAGACAGGACAGCGGGGGGAAGAGAAGATGGGGAAAATGGGGAGGCTCAGAGGAGGAGCCTTGGCACCAGGCCTCCTGCTAATTGGTCAGGTCAGATATCTCACGGTTGGCTGGGTGTTGCCCCATTGCTCAACACAGGGGCTATGATGAGAAGAGCTTTCCAGATGCCACTGCACACAACATCAGGGCTCATGGAGTGCCCCGTCCCCCAAAATAAGTTCACACCATCCTCTGTGTTAAGGATGCACCAGACCTTCTGACATATGGCTCTATTCTCCTAATTACCTCTCAGTCCTGCTCTTTGCTCCTTCCTCTGACCCAGATAGTGCTGTAATCTGCAGTGATCACACAGCATTTGGGAATTCACACTCAGATTTTTCTTTTTGTTCTCATTTGAAACATGAGTGAGAACAGAAATAAAAGTGATCCACTTAAAAACTTCCATTTTGGAATATTTAACTTTAGGATGCTTTGGCATTCAATGTAAAATACTAAAACTGAGGGGTATGTCTCCCTGCCTGGTTGGCAAACCCCCCCCATCAAAATAAGTAAATGTTCAGAAATAATGTGAGGTGTTACCTCACAGGGAGTGTAGATTTTAGATGACAATGAGGATGAAGCAGTTGCCAAATAGGACAGAAAATGACCCAATGGAGTTTTTCTTTTTTGGTTTTAGTGTGGTTTGTTTATTGTTTTTTTTTTTGTTTGTTTTTGGTATAGGGTGGGCATGAGGGGGGCACCATATGTTGTCCCCAGCTTGCTGTTGCCACGCCAATGGGCTTCAGCACTTTAACACATTTTGACAATGTGTCAGTTGAGCTCTACCCCTGGTTGCGCGTGAAGGTGTGACCGCATTATTGTGGTGTGGATGCACAGATGTACACTATATAATAGTTTTTTTAAATTCTAGCTCCCTCACCACCTTTTCCTCCTTCAGTCACCTTGTTCTCTTTTAAGCAGTGCCAACTATCCAATAAGTCACTGCCTAACATACAGTAAAAATACAACTACTTATTAGTCATCTAAAACTGCACCTGGAATTTTATTAAACAGACATTTCCCATGTTCATTGCTATAAAAAAAATCTTTGTGTGCCTCCTTGACTTTCTCTAGTGCAGAAAAACACACACCGACTCACATTCTTGGTCAAGGTCAGATGTGAACAAGGGTTCTGTTGTAAAAACTGGATTAATGATGCCCAAAAATTTTTTTGTCATCAAGCCAAAAAGAAAAAAGAAAATAGAAAAAGTAAAACTAAAATAAAATTATACAAGATTATAACATGGGCCTAACCTGAAAGAAATCACTGTACCTAGCAAAATAATGTAAAGTGGTAAATAAGTTACTACAATTATACTTTGAGGGTCAAATGTATGTTTATGGGCTACTTTCCTGAGATGGAATTGATATTTTTAAGCAGTTGTGCACATTTATGCAATAGTTATTATTGATTCCATCTACAATGGCATACAGTTAAACATGTGCACTCACTCAGCATAATCCCGCTTGCAGTAAAGTTTGCGGTCCCGCAGAAAGCAGGAGTTCCTGAGCGCGTCCCCGCACGTCGTGCACCGCACACACACCTCATGCCAAAAGCCGTCATTCACTCTGAGCAGGAATCTGTCTCTGATCGGCCGGTGGCATCCAGCACACACTGCGCTCCGGTCCACATCTGCAAAGTGGACAAATCCTCTGATGCCATCAGGGTGCAACACACACATCTACAACCAGTTTGGCTCTTAATGGAGTGAAGCTGAAGGTTACTGAACCCTTTAAAATACAAATGTACATCTTTATGATGAAGCGTGAACTATTTTGGGAGAAACTTTTGCGATAGTCAAATACGTTCATTTTGTTTGACAACAGCTGAGCAGAAATGCAAGAAATTCAACGTTTTTTACTTAGCCAGAGGAAAGTGAAACATTCAATGATGCAACAACAGAAGTAGTAATCGTGCATTTTCACTTACCTAAGGATGTTCCAATATCCATTGGAAATGTCTGAAAAAGCTGTGAAATATATATGTTTAAGAAACATATTTATTAGGAGAAAATATTTCTAAATAAACGTTTTACGCCAATGCAAGTCTCACCGGTCAAACAGAGAACTGTTTTGATTATTCTGCTCACAACATCTCCCACGCTTTCACAGACCTGCTGCAAAAGTTGCTGCTGGAGCACATCTAAGTTTGTCCTCGCGCTCCAGACGTCCTCTCCGCGTCCACGCGCACCGGGCATAAAGCAGACTGCCTATCACTTATCCTGTTTGGACTGTACGGGACGGAGGAAGAGAGGCTTCCTCCATGTGCAGGTGCAACTTACCTCTCTCTCAGTCAGTCTGCCCCTCCTGTGACACTTTTCTCCTCTGAGGCTTTGCCTGTCTGTCTGTCCTCTCCGCGCAGAATGCCACAAAAGCAGCTTTTTTTTTTAACAGCGCGCGTGAGGTGAAAGAAAGGTTATAAGTTAATCGTTTTATTCCTTCCTATTGTTTCTTGATATAATTTAACAACAGCTCTATTTGTTTTTGTGAATTATTTATGGGTCTTGCAATATAATGACACAATTGGACTAAGCTCTAGCTATAGAAAATGAACGGATGAACGATAGTTATTTAGTTTATATAGTTTATTATGTGAGTAGCTGCAAAGACTAATGCGCACTGTCTTGAAACATCTGTGTGAAGATGTGCATTTGCTATGTATATCTTTTGTTTGATTTGAGATAATTTAATTTTGCTATTGCAATTAATGTCTTTTTTAAAAATTACATCAAATTTATACCCAAGAAATTTGGATCATAATTAGGATTAAACAAGTTATCATGGGCTTGTTTCAATTTAAGCTGTCAAAAGCTTAAAAAGGCCATACACCAGCACCAATAAAGCATCATTTGGAATATAAATTGTTTAGAAATTGCTTTAAACCGAGTTTCTTTTGTTTGATTTTTCTTCTTTTAATTCACTCATCTTGAAGTTGATGTTTGTAACATGTCCAAAAAAAAAGGTGGGAGGGGGTCAATAAAATCTGGGAAAGTCCAGAAATTATCCAAAAACATTAGTTTGGAATGTTCCACAGATTCATTAGGAACAAAACTGTCCTGATTGGGTATAAAAGCATCTCTGAAAGGTTCCGCATCCAAGCAACAAGCAACATGGGATGAGGTTCACGTGAACATTTGCTTTAGTCCCAAAATTTAAGAACAACTTTTCTCAAAGACATTGCCAGGAATTTAAGATTTTATCATCCATAATATCATAAAAAGATTAAGAAAATTTCTAAAAATCTTTGTAAGAGCAAAGCTGAAAGCCAGCATTGAATACTCATGGCCCTCAGTTCCTCATAGCACCACACTAAAAAATCACTGTGTGAAGGATATGACCACAAAGGCTCATGCACACTTCAGAAAACCGTTTTAAGTTAACAGTTTGTTGTTACATCTACAGGAGCATTTTAAACCAATATGCAAAGCCAAAGTCATAAATCAACAACACCCAGAAACACCAGCAGCTTCTTTTAGCTCATCTCAGAAAGAGAAGTGTGCTGTGATCAGACAAGGCCATATTTCAAATTGTTTGTGGAATTTATGGTCTTTCTGTCATCCAGGCTAAGGAGGAAAATGATCATTTGGATTCTTATAGTGGTGGGGGGATGGGGGGTGAGAGTGGGGGGTAGTTGCCTATGGCATTGATAACTTACATCTATAAAGGCACCATTACTACTAAAAGGTATATACTTTTGCAGCAGCATGTGTTGTCATACAGGCAACATCTACTACAAAGTTTTCCCTTCAGTAAGACAATGCCAAACCACTTTCATCATAGCTGTAACAGCATAAATGTGTATCACTTTAAAAAAGTCCAAATAACAGCGTACTACTATCAAAAAGGTATTGGCGATCAATGAATACTCTAATTAGTTTAAATGTGTTCAAGTTCAGCTGGAATTGGCTTTGACAAACAGGAACAACTGGAGCAAAGTTGTGAGGGAGCCTCTTTCCATCAGTGATGCCCTGCTGTCGCCATCTGTTGGACGAGAGATGGAAATGCCACGAGGAAAGTAAAAGTACTGTCCCCCACAGGATGCCGACAGCAACCATAATGTGCTAATTAAACACAAAATAGACACACTTAAATTTTAAATAACTTTATTCTGTAAGAATCCGCAAATGTGTCTTTTTTCTTAGAAATGCAAAGATGGTATCTGCTTCTATACAATCCCGTTTTGAATAAAATATGATTTTTTCAAATTGCATTCAGGTTGCTTTTAAAACAAAAAGCTGAAATTAACTATTTACAAAATCTGATAACAACTCTATAAGAATTTGTTTTGACAGTGTAGCCTCTGCTCAACCACAAAACACATTTTTAATTATATGTATACATACATACATACATACATATATA
>JBAMIG010000015.1:16201673-16217447 GCA_037177335.1 Kiunga ballochi
CGTTCTCGCTGGGTCGGTTTTCTTTTTTTTTTTTTTTTTTTTTTTTGCTTTTTTTTTTTTTTTTTTTCTTTTTTTCTGTTTCTCCCCCTTCCCTTCCCCTTTTTTTTTTTACTTCAGCTTCATTTTCACTTCCTGTTTTATTAGGAATGTGCATTTCACTATCTGGCTTTCTTAAAAAACTAAAAGGAGTTGGGATGACATGTGGTTAACGCTAAACCTCACACAGGAAGAGGATTCCTGTCTCGGACTCCTTTATCTGTGTGAAATGATTTTTCTGGTTGTTTACTGATTATTAACTAAAAGTGAGTGTGAGGGTGTTAAATCTTTTGTCTTTCTGCTGACCTAATGCTGAACTATCCAGGGCATTACTGGGTGACCATGAAGAACATTGAAAAGAAATGCATTGGATACAAATGACTGAAGCAGCAGGTTTATATTGGCTAGAAGGACAATGATTTTGGTAAAAATGCACATTACCACAATGTTTGCTTTTATCCCATTTAAATGCTCAATGTTGTACTTTCTGTTGGTAAAGAAAACAAGCAATCTTCATTTGGAAGAGTATTTTAAATATGAAAAGAAAGCCTATCTCACATTATAAGATGCAATTTTCTGTCACTAAAAACCACTCTGAAAATGGGCTTTGGTCAGTTAAAAACTATTATTAGTGGATTATGAAAAACAGCAACAGCAGACGTAGAGAAAGCATTGAGTAGAAAAAAATGCCTCATCCCTAAAAAAGGCTTTGCAGTGAGACGTTTTCCCAGCTAATTAATGCCAGATGTACAAACTCAAACTAGCCCATGTCTGTAGGACGAATGGCTGGGATAGACACATTGCTAGTCTGAGGACAAGTTGTTGCATTTTCTTAACTTTAAAAACAGTTGCAGAAAACTAGTGGAATCTCTCTTTTTAGATGTGGATAAGCTGCTTCAGCACTGAGTCTAATAATGTTTGACAGACACTTTTGGAAAACCAGTATTAGGAGCCAGTGATTTGTCAAAAGCCACCTATCCAAAACAGTCTCTCTTTTTTTTTCTTTGTCTCTCTCTTTCTCTCAGACTATTTCTATTGCAATAACCTCGGTACAAAAATAAAATGCACTAAATTAATCATTGTGAGCAAACCCTAAGTCTGTAAGCTATGTGGGCACATCAATGGATGGATTTAAGCTAGACAACTTGTCTTGTAGAGTTGACTCAAGTGAACATTCCTGTTTTTAAATATCCATAACCTGCTCTTGCAAGCTGAATAAAAAAATTCTACTGTGCATAAGTTTGTTTAATCGAGATTACAGACAGAAAAACTTGTTACAAGATGCTTTAGTTAAATGTATCTTTCACATAGTAAAGCTTGGTTCATACTCAGGTTTTCAGTTAATTATATAGCAAAGTCATACATATATATATATATATATATATAATTTGATATATATAATTTGTGAAACTTAACATTTACTATTTTATTTCCCCATTCTGAGCAACTTTAATTTCAACACAATTCTACACTAACCAATCCAGTTGTATTACCTGCTGGAATAATTCTGCAGAAGTATCAACAGCTGCATGCATGTTTATGGCTGCAACTGTTGTTCAACAGCTTATGTAAAATAAGCCATCAAATAAACTGTTACACAGCTGACTGATGAATTTGAGACAAAACAGAGGAGAAAAGATGAATGTGAAATGTCTACCACAATAATTGTCCAGTGCATGGAAAACACATGCACCATTGCATGGAGGTGTATGTTATCTTTGCATAACTATCTAAGGAATCGCTCAATACACCTCATGATCAAAAACTGTTGCAGCCTGGGGGCCTTTAGGGTTCTCTGCGTGATTAAAGCTGGAATTAAATCAAGGCTTTGACCTTCTTCACTAATGACTAATTACTGGCAATTAGCCCAGAGAATGGCCTCCTTACACCCCTTTTCCTTCATTCTGTTCTCACAATCAGCACCTTCTCACACACAGTAAAAACAGTGTGTTTTTGTGATGGCAAATTGATGCAGCACCAAGTCAAAAGTGCTACAAAATAGATCCATTGTATGTGCTGTGCGAATGCATGCCTGCACTGATGCATTGCAGGTCTGAAGTTGGAGAGTCCTTAAGCAAATATCCTCAGAGAACCACACCCTTCCTACCTGTGTGGTTTATCTAATTCTGTAGGAGTGGGAAAGAAATTATTTGAGCAGGGATCGACATTGAGCGGGTTTTAATGCTGCAAGAACTTCACACTCAAATAGTACAACCCACATTCTTTAGGTCACATGATACTATCACAGTTGCACAAAGAAATATGCATATAGGAAGCCTGCATAGCGGTAACCGTGAAGAATACGCAGGGGTGTGTGTCTGTGTTTGCCTCTGTCTGTTTGTGCACTGGGAGGTGAATCGGTGATCCCTGGCAAGTGATGAAAGTTCAAATCAACTAGGGTGACCTCTTTCTCCACAACCCCCCTCCCTCCCTCCCCCTGCAATATCCATTTCCCCTTTCTTTAGCTTTGTCACTCTTCAATCTTGTTCTCCATTCTGTCACAAGTTCCCTGATCTTCCAGCTAAATAAGTTCTCAATGTCAAGAGCAGTGAGTAGTTGCTCATCAGCTTGTCTACAACTATTTTCACTGACAGGGAAAAAAAAAATGCTGGGAGAGGAAAATATGCTGATTCTACTCCTAAGCCTCGGGCAAGCCTGCATGAAACCTGCTGAAACGTAACATGTCTGGGAAAAGCTAAGGAGAAGGATCATGAGAAATCTGCATATAATCACCAGCTTATTTTTTTACTCTTCACACTTAAAACAGATTCCTAAGACCGACCATTTCAAAATCATGAAATATAGTTTATAACCGTATTTTCATATGTGCATTTGTGTGTAGGCTGTAGATGCTCAGAGACAACAACAAATCATAGTTATGAGCCAAAAGAAAGACAAAACAAGGCTTGGAATGATCCATCTGTGGTTGTGGATGTCACTCATCTCAGAGAAGTTAATGCACTTTTATTTCTCCTCCAAAAAAATGTTTGCAAACATTCATCACTTAACCCAGATTGCAAGCCTTTATGGGACTCTTGCAAGCTGTAACATAACTGTGAGACCAAACTGGAATGTCCAGACTCTTCTCTTAAAACCAATCATTTTTTGGACTGATTAGAGGCCAACCAGAAAGTTGGAGAAGTCTTGGATGTGACTGCTCTGTTACTTTTAATGCAGCAGGCTTCCCTCATGCATTCCCATCCAGATGTTTCTGTGATTCCCTTGGGAGCCACATTTATCATGCTAACAGTTTTTGGCCTCTCTGAATGCTTCAGATATCATTAATAACAAAAAAGGGGGAGTGGGGGACTGCACAGCTTTAAAGAATGGTTTTATCAGTCTTGTTGTAATGATCATCTTTAAGGTCTCACTAAGACACATGCCATGTTTTCAGTGGCTAAGCAGTCAGTGTGACATTCAGAGAGAGAGAGAAAAAAAACATCACATGACAAGTGATGCGTGTAGTGTTAGTGTATGAGTCAGTGAGGCAGAAATAAACCTAAGACTCTCCTTGTACATACTAAGACTTGATTTACAAAAAAAAAGCTCAACCAAGCAGTCTCCTGTAGCGTCTGTTTCATGTTGCAAGCTCCTGGTCGCCCCAGGCTCTGCGCATTTTAAGGGGAAGCAGAAACAAGTATCAACTTGTTAAAGTGCAAAGCCTGGATAGTGATTTATAAAGCCAAATCACATCATGTTAAGCAGAGTACAGTTGCAGCGCTGACCAGGGCGCGTCTAACACACTCCTCTCTACCTCAGAGGCAATAAGTTTGTTTATCAGCAGTCATCCGCCATTCCTCCGCGCTCTTACGTTCAGTTTTCTTCGGATCTAACGACCGTCCCAGACCAATAAATTGTGTTTCTGTCTCAAACAGTTTAGCAATAGACGCGCGACAAGCACCATAAATTACATAAGCGCAATTAAAGTGCCAACCTCTGACCTTGCCGGGTCCGGCAGAAGCACGATCACCTGACTTACGCAACGGGCACAGCTTTCGTTTCAGTTCGGACACTTGCTAAAATAAAATAATTGCTAGGGATTACCATGACAGCTGGATTCCCAAACACGAATCGGGTGGTTAAAGTCCGCCAACAAATTCGCTCACACACACTGTAAGGGAAAGACGCCATGAGACAAACCCCCCTCTCTCGAGTCAAAACAAAAACGCCGCAGATTGCTGCAAGTGGAAGCAACAACAGGCAGTGTGCGCAGTGGATAAATGGTGAAAGCACAGCTTACTTACTGAGGTGTAAATACGGATCATTACTGTCCATAGCGTGCGAATTGTTGCGTCGATTTCCTACAGTTGGTGCTGCTCCGCATCCCCGCGCATTCCTCTCCCAGCCCGACTGAACTCTGCGAGGCGGCTCAACACGGGGGCCCAGCGAGGGAGGGGGGCGGTAAAACAGGGCTTCTCCCAATGACAGCAATGGTCGATATCAAGCTTCAGCGCGATCATGACGAAACATTTCTCCTGCTGTGGCTGTGTTGCAACAGTTTTCACTGTGAAATGCGACTTTAACGATTAAAAAAAAAAAAAAAAAAAAAAAAGATGTCCATTCTCACCTTTATTTATTTAGCTATTTTGTAGCCAGGTAATGCAAATTAAAGTAAAAAAAAATATAAGCATCCTCTTTTAAGTTTAATCAGAAAAGAATTACGCTGATTTTAGATTTATCTCATACTGAGCAGGTCAGCGCTTTTATAAAACAGATGGAAGCCTTAAACGTCAAAAGCAAATAAAATATTAGCTTTTTCTTATAGCTAGTTTTCAATCTAGCCGCATTGATTAGCATTAATCATATAGCCTAGACATCTGGTCATAGGCCGACTAAATGTGGGCTATAAACTGTTATGAAAATATTTATTGCTAAAGACTGCTTATAATTTCCAGCCGTTTTTTCTCTGAGGGGATTCCTCCTGTGTTTACCTAATTGTTGGTGTGAGGCCTGGTCTGGATAACCCCCCGGAGTCCCCCCACAGTTCTGTTCAAAGTGCGGGGTCATGCAGGGGTGAAACTCCCGGTACCTCAGAAGGTTATTCAGGAGTCAAGCCGCACTGAGGCATTCACAGTCTTGAACTGCAGAGCGGGCAGACGCTCCGTCAACGCCGGGGCCGCTGACCACTCAGCGGGGCCCGCTAATGGGACAAGCACCCCCGGCTCCACCGTCCTTGTAACAGCGACCCATAAAGGAGCACAGGAGGATGCTAACCAAGATGAATGGGATTTTTTTTCTCAGCTCATTCTACACTAATCAGAGCTTTTCATTTGTTATGGCCTCGCGCCAGCCCCTACTCAGCAGTCTCCATTAGGGCCAGATAACGTATAAATTCATTAAAGTCAAAGAGGGGCATTAAAATGGTCATTTGTCAGATCTCTCTTTGTGTGTCCCTAATGGTGGCACATGGTTCAAGGCATTGAGATGATTTGGGTAGGGCTTTTTCAGTGCTGTGCTTTGGGAGAGGGACGTGGGAACGAGCAAGCCAGAAACTTTGTTTTCTAGCAAGGTGAAAAAACTCATTCCTGATATATGTTTAATGTTTTGGTTTTCTTTATTTGTCTCTCTCTTAATTTAATTAAAACGTTTAGGTTTTAGTTCCTTTTTGTGATAGCTATATCTTATTAGTTTACTGTCATTGTTGTTATTTTAGCCACATATTTACACAACATCTACTTTATCTTAATTAGGACCAAATGTTTTATTTGAGTGGTCATCCAATCCATCAGCTTCAGATGACTAGCTTACTCCCCCGACTCTCGAACACACACATACACAAACTCAGTCAGTGAAGCAAACCTTTGCACTAATCCCTTTGTATTCACAGCCCCATTCCTCCCAAACAATGTCCTAAAGCCTAATCCTAAACCAAGCTCAGCAAACTTATAGGCCACCTGCTTGCAAGTCACAGCACAGATAAAGGCCCAAACAACAAGCCACCTGTTTTAAGTCATCTTAAAACGCCACTTATATGCAGTTGTGTGAAGTGTACTTACTCATTAATGCCCTGTGTGTAAACACACACACCAAATATGTTATAAAATGTTTGTCATTTGATTTATACTTGACCAGTTTCCTGTTTTCCTGCTTTTTCCCGTCCTCCTGTGGCTGCAGGATGGAGGTGGCAGCGTCGTCATGGGAGATGGCTCTCTCCATCTGCCTCCACTGTCATTAACCCATCTCCATCACGCTTTATCAGAGGGAGCTCCACCACCCCTCACCCCCCTGGACCCTCTTCACCACTCTTGACAACCCCTGCCCCCTGCTCTACACATAAGCCTGAGATGATAAGTGTTCTGCCTCTTTGTGCAGGCTGGGATAAGACAATGCCACACGGCACTACAGAACATCATCCATCTCATAGGTCATCAATCTGGCACACAAAAGATGAAATGTGGCCCAGGCTCTTTTTTGGCCTGGCTGTTTCTCTGTGCTTAAAAGAACCTCGTCTTCATGCTCTCTCACTCCTTTCACACAGTTTGTGGTTCACCACAATATTTTCTGTTGTTTGGCCAAATATGAGGAAATCATTTGATGCCTGTCAGCGCTGCAAGTAGTTTTAACATAAATAAACCTAACAAGCATCCATTTAATCAACACAAAGAGATTAATCAACTTACTCTGAGAAAAAGTATGTTCTACTCATGTTAAATTTTAGTGGATGTAAAGTAAGCAGTAAATAAAAATGTGTTGAATTGGAGAGATTTAAAGCCTCACCCAATCTTTACACGAACTAACTAAAAACCCTAAATTAAATGCACAACATTATTTACATTTTGTTTGTCCTGCTCTGTGCTTTATTGGGTTTGCATTGTCTCATGAGTTCTTTTTTGTCTTTGCTCACTATTTGTGATGATGGGGTTTTCAATGTATTTATCCTTAAGTTTTCAGAACAGCAATAACAATAAAAGCCACATGTTAAGGATTTAAAGTGGTTTTTGATGACACATTTACATGTATGCAAATTTAATTCTCATAAACAAATGTTTTTGTTTAATAGAATTTAATCTCCACTTCTAATGTTTGGTTAGTTTGAACTAATAAGGACAACCAATCAAGCCCTATTGAATGGTCCAAATTTTAGGTTTAGAACCTGTTGTGAGACTAAATGAGATGATAAACTGATACTATCTCAGATTGTGTTATAAACATTTAATAAAATAATTTAATACCCTTCGTCCATCCATTTTTTGACACTGCTTATCTAATTCAGGGTTGCTGAGAACTGGAGCACATACAAGCAGCCAGTGTGGCAAGAGGCAGGATACACCTTTAACAGGTTGCCAGTCTATCACCACCACACCAAGAGACAGACAACCAGTCCTTCTCACATTTGAGAATTTACAGATAAACCATAGAAAACTAGCATTAAATATGCCATTGGTCTAAACATAGCTTGTCAAGAGACTGCTTTCTGAGGTTTGCCTTAAATTGATACACGCTAAGCTTTTGTTATCATCCACTTATTAGATGATGTAGATCTAAATGTTAGAAATTGCAGTTGAAACGTTAGAGAAGGAAACTACATCAAGGCCGATGTTGTTTTTCTAGACAAAAAGGAGGACACGTATTATAGCAGATTTCAAAACAATGCGACTAAAATTCTAATCCATTTACTCAAATGTTCCATAAACTGTTCAACCAGCATATCAGGTTAACCCGTTAATCTGCTGTCTGTGTGTGTGTGTGTGTGTGTGTGTGTGTGTGTGCGTGTGTGTGTGTGTGTGTGTCAGGAGCTTTACGCATCAATCAATATGATGAGCCCTGGACTGGCGCAAATAAGGACCCCATGCGTGATAACATTACTCCAATCAGACATTGTAATTATTATCTCAGAGCCATGAAGCAGGCATATGGCTAAGGTTTTTATTATATTTTAAGTTTGTTTTGTTCCTTGGCAGTTACACAACCACTAAGAAATACTCTTGTTATAAACAATAGGATCAAAATGAACAATTTACCAAATTCAAAAGATAAATAGCTGACTATAGGTTGCCATTGGGCAGGAGACTCTGGGCAGATGGTTGACCTCTATATTAGTCGTCACCTCACCGTAATAAGTTAAGACAGACTAGGGGCTTGTTCTTTTTGAGAGGAGCTGAACCAGACCACCTCAGGTTAATCTCACTCCGTCCTGAAATGCCCATGAGGGATTAGGCTGCTTGTACACCTGCTGCTAATTTTTAACACACAACCTCTATTCCTTATGTGGTATTATATCATAAAAAATGACAAATTACCATTTGAAATTTCTTATTCTCTGTTGTTACGACAAATACAAAAAATATATTTGTGAATATTTCCTAGTTTTTGTATGTACATGCCCAAGTTTGATGTAAAGCATACTCCATCTGTAATTGTCTTACTCTGCCTAATTACAATTGACACATATAAATCCATATTTATACAGTTTAGTCATTCCTTTTCTATATAATATAAGAATAATTGTCGTTGAACAAGAAAAATATCTGCACAAAGTAATTCAAAACCATAAGTTTGTGCTTCTTGTCGTGACAGTAAGCACAATTCACACCTGGAGTGCTACGTCAGCAGCACATTAGCCTCATGGAATAATCTGAGATCTATCTGATCCCATTGACACAGCCTATGATCACAACATCCCTTCAGATGTCTTAACATCAGTTTTAAGTCAAGTGAGAAACTTAAACATCAATTGACACTTTAATTTGTGTGACTCTGACACTGTCACTCAAAAGTTGGGTGCCTTTGTGACTCACTAAGGTGTAGGCTAAATGACCCAACAAGTTGTCAATGCCTTTACCCTCAAATCCAACCAGAAGAATGTATGAGACTCTTTTATATTTATAGTGCAAACAGTAGGGTCTTGTAGATGTTTTGTTTCATTTAGAAGTTAAACTGACAAAATAAATGAAATAAATATGACACACAGTTGCAATTTCCAAGGCTACATGTCCTATACAATCTTTTAAACGGTAACTAATGTTAGTATTGACTTCATTCCCTCGTTGCTGGGGTGCAAATTGGACGTACATGACTGATTTGTCTGAACATTTGCACAGAAAACAACAATAACTCAAGGTTCATACAAAGTATATATTGAGAAAAGTCTTAAAAGTCTATCATAACCATGTTTTAGCTGTGCAGAATTCAGTGGAAACTGCAATTTGCATGTGGCTCCTAGATATAGTCCTCATGCAACATAACATACAGAACTTGAAGTAAGGGCCTTAAGCCCCTGTAACATTGAAGTGTAGAACTTAGAAATCTCACTTTTATATCATAAATGTTTTATTGAGTCACTTTACAATTTAATGCATAGGTCATGAACTTCACGACTTTCTTTTTAGAGCACAACATCAGCATCTTTGCCATGTTATGAAGCCCCTGCAGTCCCGCACTGCCCTCTTGTGTCATGGAATGGTACTTCTAGCGTTAAAGCGCATTTGCAGAAGTTAGTTCCTCGGCAGTGCCCGTAGATTGACGATAAACACAGACGTGTATCTAAGCGTCAAAACGGAAATTCTGTACAGCACAGCTGCAAGCTTGACAAGTGATGCGAGTCTCCGCTTGATATAGGTTATTATTCTGATAAGTCACTAATGAATTCAGAAAAATATGTCGTCCGACTTAATGTTAGACTTCGGAAATCGCCACCAATATCCTGCGAAGGATAGTGAAGCAGGCACCATCTCCATTGACCAAGGAGGAGAGTGGGGTAAGGGGTCTAGTTCGTTCTAGAAAGACTTATACCAAGGAAACTATGACAGAAACATCTGGCTGTTAGTTTACCAGTACAAAGCATCGGGGAAATATATAATTGATTAGGTTAACAGTTCACAGTGCACCCTTGTTGAAGTTTAAAGGATACAAGTTTCAGCTAGCCGGTTAGCATTAGCGACGTGTGATGTAACCTTGTAGGCTGGATGTTAATGATCTCAATACACATCAGATATAAAGTAACTAGTACTATATGATAGAGATTCAAAGCCACTAAATATGAACCTAGAACCTGATTATACAGATGTTTAATTAATTAATTAACAAATTAGGCAAGCAACAGGATAGAAAAAAAGTAAGCCTACTCTTTTTCTCTCTCTTTCTGCCATTTAGAAATGGAAAAACAGTTATCTTGATACTTATGTTACTCACATTTACTTATATAAACATTATGTAATGTTAAGTTTACAGTGATATTCTACTCTAAAATTGATTTAACTTTTAAATCATAATGAGTTTTGTTCCTGTCATAAAATTATTGCTGGAGTGTATTATCAGAAATATTGTTGAATTTTCATATAGCAGTATGTCCAAATGCTTTATATGACATCTAGATTATCTAAAATATTTTATCTTAGACACCGTCTCTCTTAGATAACATTAACAATGTAAACTATATGAAATAAACTTGATTTTAAGCAAGTCATTTGATGTATTCATTTTACAAAAATATAGTCTTAATTGGCATTGCTTATTCTGCAATGTAACTATTGTTTGTGTTTACAGAACTTTATTAATTTAATATTGAGTTCTTATCAATATGACATTTTTATTTTATTTTTTTTCATTATAATTTTCATTTCAAAGACCCCCTGCTGATGATTATTTTTATGTCTGCCAAATGTGAACGTTATTATCCACCTTGGGACTCTTTGCGTCTTGCATTGGAAATCAGGACCAAAAACCATAAAAAAAAAAACAAATGCTCAAAAGTACATTTGATCTTTTTTCTATTTAAGAGAAATTACAGAGAACATATTTGAATTATTTGCCTGAATATCCTATTGCATTATTTTTGCTTGTTCTATTTAGGATTTTAAAACTGTAAAGACTGACTGGATTAATCCAAATATCACTGGGTTAATTTTATTTGAATCCAATTTAAGTCACGTATTGGGTTTATCTCACAAAACTCTGTTCTTGTGAATTAAAGCAATGGACAGCACTTGCAGACACAGAATTTCTCCGCCCTCATCTGACCTGAGCTAAACTTAAACACTGCATGCAGCCTTTGTATGTGTCCATAGTTTTACCCAATTTTCCTGTCTCTTGAATTATCCAGAGAACTGAAAACGGTTTGATTAATCCCTAATGCTTATTGTTACACAGACATAAGCCTGTTTGATGAACTGGATAACCTTGGAGATGCAGATGAACTGCTTGAGGCTCTCCAAAGTGCTGGCTATGTGAGTATGTTCCTCTTTGTAAAGTTATTTATGCTAAAACATACCAGATCAACCAAGGATTTTGTGTAAGGAAATACAATGCAGTAACAGTAATTATCTCAAATTCACTCGGTGTAAATCGCAGTGACATTGTGGCCAAAACAAATATTTTCAGCTGATTTATTTAGCTTCTGTTTTGGGCTTATGGAATATATTGCTTCTACAAACTAGACTATACATCAGACTGATAATTATGCATCTAATTTTGTTCAAATATACAATTTTACAAAGGTTTGTTTAGGAAAAAAAAGGGTTTTTTTTATTACTTTTTAGGCCAATGAAGGGCCGGATCTGGATTTCGACATTGACATTTCCCCATGGAATGAAATTGACGCAAGCAGCAACTCCACAGGTGAAATATTGTTTGCATACGTCATGTTTCAGTGTGAAATTATGTTGTTTTTTTAATTGGATCAAATGAAGCTAAAGGAATAATACAAATTTGAATGTTTTACTATATTTAGCTTTCAGTGTAATGTATCAGTCATTGATCATTTTAAAGCAAATCAGTCATTCTTCACTTGGATTGCACTGAATCTATTTAGTTCCCAAATTGGCCATGTCAGATTTTTACCCATGCTACTCTTAATGGTTTTTTTAAAGGCCTAAATTGCATTTGTTTTATATTCTGTCATTGCTACTAAATGATTAAAATTAAGATGAAGGGATTTGCTGTTTAATGTGCTGACATGGAGTATATAAGACGTGTAAGCGCGTCCTTGTGCATCCAGATGGTGAGGTGAATTTGGACTCTCTGTCACCTGCCCACACTCTGAGCTCGGTCCCTTCACCTGCCTCTGTGGAAGCCTTGTCTCCATATACTTTACATGTAAGACACTGTCTTTAATGCTTTATCTTTTCTGGTTTTCTGCATTTAAATGGGATTTTCACCTCTGGGTATTGACTTATGTATGTATGTATGTATGTACAGATTGCATTTGGAATAAAAGGTAATATTCTTCCAGATGGTCTAAAAATGACAGATGCTCTTTGCTTTTGGATAGTTAGACACTTGAGATAGTTATTAACAAAAACCTTAAACACCTTGTCAGATTATAATTAACTGTCCATCTGAGCTCTGTGCCAGCCTCTCGTTAAAGAAGGTGCTGACAACTTCAGCAAGATTAGCATAATTTTGCAGGCAGTTGCTTTCACAGTGTGTCAACACAAGGACGAAGGTCACGTCCTTTTCTAGCCAACACAGTCTGCACATATTTGTCTGCTAATCACCCTGACATCCCAAGGACATGTTAGGACTGAGTATTTTATTTACAAGGACACTTTATTCCTTTTCTTATACTGTATATTTTCCTTTACATAGAATCAGAAGTGTTTCATAAAAAAATAAAGAATTTCATAAGAAGAATAATTTCTTTAAGTTATACTTTCTATGGTCATTACTTTGCACCTGATGCATTAGCAAACATGTTTAGCACAGGAACTTAAAGAAAGACTTATCCACTAGATACAGGGTCTTTACTGGGATACGTTTCTCCATACAGGATGAAGTTTTGTCCCCACAGTCGCAGCTTTCTCCGCTTTCAATGTGCTCAGATTCCAGTGGCTTTTCTGAAATCTCCCCCCCACCCAAAAAAGCTTCTAAAAGGACTACTCAGGTGGCCCGAGGTGAGAGTCTCCACAGCATACATTTTTCCATGTGGATGTTATGTGTTTTTTATGCTTTTTAGGATCTTTGTATTAACATTTAAATGTACATGCACTCCAGCTAAACCAGCTCAGCCAGCCAAGAGGCCAATTCCGATTGGCCCAAAGGTCTCCATCCAGCCCAAACCACTGATTACAGCTTTGCCCTTGGCTCCGGCAGCAGCATCCTTGCAACCCAAGACGATAATCATCCAACCCCTGCAGACCACTTTGCTCCCTGTGGTTAAACAAACTCCAATTAGCATCCAACCAGCACCCCCTCCAGGTTAGACCTTTCACTGCATCACATTGTACACGTTGCCTTACACTATTCTGTATTGCATCAGATGTTTGTGTGTTTTTTCTTTCCCTACTCAGGATTTTATTTGTTCTCTATTATAAGAAGAGCTTTAGAGATTAAATGTTATTGTCTGATTATTAATGTCAGATTTGGTTTTTTCATAAGCTTTATTTGTAACTTAGTTGTTGTTTCAATCTTTCAGCCAGTAGATGGTGCCTTAACATTTCTCTTTTGCTTGACTGGGAAGCCCACTTTCACACATTGATCTGTTTGATAGTGAAATGAATAAATCACACATTTGTTCTTTAATTGTAAAAACATTTTTGAGAGGTGGGGTTGGCTATCATAAACATAAAATAAAATAAAAAAGTAGCATTCCTGATCCATCAGCAAATCTGAAACTTACACATTAAGATTATCATTGGTGTTTTGTGCTTTTAACTTGCATGCTTTGGTCTGTTAGATCATCACAAACTAAGCCAGTATAAATACTTATGTCATTGTATGGGGCCTAAATGGGTGGAATATCCGACCTTACTCAAAGTTAATTTGAACTTGACTCTGTTTTTTACTCAGTTTTTGTCCAAAATAGCAGATGGTAAAGCCCAAAACAACCAAGTGTTGGTCCCCATATGGATGTCTGACCTGCTTAATGTTATGAGTGTAATTAGTTGGTTTGAATTCTTCTGTGTTCACAGCTGGGGTGCATAGCTTTATGCAACAAAGAAACAAATTAACAAAATTTGTGCATTAGTGCATTTTATAGTCTGATGAGAACATTGATTTATTTATTAGGAACAAATAAGTGATGCTTTAAATTTTTTTTGCTCTCTTTAAGCCTCATAAATTCTGCTTGCAGATGGTGAACTTGGACACAAGACAGGGTGCTGACAGATCCTGTATTCATTACTAGGAACTAGCTAACATTTAAATACAAATGGCTTTGAAAGGTTATGTAGTATTAAAACTAATGATGACTGGGTCAGTTTGAGGAAAGCTAACAGTCTTTGCTGGGATGGCTGTGTTTCTGTGCAGCCTTATCGCAAGGTGCAACTCGGGGCTAAATCTAGTGCTGATACTGGTGTGTTTGGCAAAGTGGATAATTATCAACATTGAATGGAAGTTGCTCATTGTTTCTGTGAGATCACAGCTCTTTGCTAATAGCAGATCATTCTGAATCGAGGTCAAATAGTTGAATTACTTCTACTGCATGTCTTCCAGCTCTGCAGAAGCCTGGTATTGAGCCAGGTGATTCAGGTGTGTTGGTACTAGGGTTGCAGAATGGTAGATCTTTTGGACTGAACTTTGGGACCCCTGATCTAGGTGAATAAATGTACAGGCTGCAACCCCACAAATTCCAAAAGAAACTCTTCCATTCACACTTGAGTTCTTAAAAAAATCAACATATTTTGTGTAAAAGATTCATGAAGTATAATCAAGCGATCGCTACTGCATGCATCTGAACATTTCTTTAAAATAAATGTCAATTTTTCTTCTCAGGCAACACTAAATGAAAACTAGGTAGTTGTAAAGTATAACAGGCCATGTAGGCACACATGGGAATGCCCATTATTTCTGTCTGGTTGAAAAGGAACTTATTTAAATTAACAAAATGATGATAATGAATAAAAATACAGGCTAAATGATTTGATATAAGCTGCAATCAGTTCCAGCATTTGTCACAAAGTATTAGTTAAACCTGGCAGTAGTAAAATATCTAGAACTTGAGAAAATGGTTTTACTTATTGATTTCTGTGAACTAATGCAATCATCATAATGCTGACATTGTCAATAAGGATATCAGACTCGCATAAAGCAAGTTTGAAAACCTGATTGAAAAAAAATCAGACATTTTGATCACTTTGAAATTCATGTGGATCATATCTTATTTTATTATCAAATCCACATGAATTTACAAAGAATCAATACATGTTTAGGTTTATTAAGGAGGTTTATATTGAACTTTGGCATTAAATGTTGGTTGTTTTTACTATTTCTGAGATGATGTGGATTCATACATATGTTTGTGTTCAAGCATGCAAGTCTCATAAGTCTTAGTTTGGAATGTGGAGGTTTAAGACCACAGGTCCAGATGGCAGGCAACTTCTCCACCTGTACTTTTAAACAGAGTCCCATTAAAGTTGTAAGGTTGAAGGTCAGCTGAACTGGATGGGTTGGAGGAACCCGACTGTACCATCTGTAGATGAAGCAACCTGATCTGATAAGGATAGGAATAGGAAAGAAAGTTGAAGTCTTTCTGTGCTTCTGAATGATACCTTTTGCTTTTTCTTGTTTCTTTAGAATTGATCAATGCCATTCAGATTTGTTCTTTTGGTGAAGATTAATCACTCTGACCTGCACTGTGCATAACAGACAAATAATAATTGATAATATCGATTCTTTGTATTAAAAGTGGGATAGAGCTACTAATAAATAAATCATGTTTCTACAAAATATGGAATATTATTTCAATTTCCCCCAAAATTATTTAATAGAATATTATTTTTTGGTGTTGTAGAAATATTGGGAATTTTTAAGTATCTATGAACTCTTATTCACTACTGTAGTATTGCAAAATGAATAAAAGTA
>JBAMIG010000015.1:16217492-16235148 GCA_037177335.1 Kiunga ballochi
ATCATGTTTCTACAAAATATGGAATATTATTTCAATTTCCCCCAAAATTATTTAATAGAATATTATTTTTTGGTGTTTGGTGCTTTAGGTCATTTTATTGTAGAAATATTGGGAATTTTTAAGTATCTATGAACTCTTATTCACTACTGTAGTATTGCAAAATGAATAAAAGTACAAAAAGACAAACACATGAACATACTCGCATACATATAATCAGCTTGTATCAGCAAACGCATCATTTGAGTACAGCTTAAACCTGTCATTTGATAATAAGTGTGCGCCGTGTCTCTCTCTCAGGTCATCCCATTGTGCTGCCTCAGCCAAACCATTTGCTGCAGATCCAAACGCCACAGGTCACCTCTGGAAGTGTGGTTGCTATGCCAACGCTCACCCAAGACAAGCCCATCTCTGTAGCAGCTCCCTCCCTGGTTTCTGTCTCAGTTCGGGCCCCTTCCTCAGATGAAGACGTGAGTTAATATGAATAATCACAGGATAAACCGTAACTTAAACTCCTGGTTGAAGAGCTTTGATTATGTTCATCCTCATAGATTCCATGGGTTCCATAGGTTTAACAGAAATATAATTTCCATACAGGATTTTAGAGGTTTTTAGATTTTAGAGGTTTTGTGATTTTAGAGGTTTTTAGATTTTAGAGGTTTTGTGATCTATTTAGTTCTTGGATGAATCAAATAATTCCACTGTTTTTATTTAACTGTTTCTCATCCGAATCATTTTAGCCACAAAAATGTTTTGAATGTTGATTCAATTCCTGTTGTGTCAATAAGCTTTTTCTGGACAAAGCTTTAGAATAAGCGTTTATATTTATTGCCCTCAATAGTTGAGTTTTGTATGGATTTCTGCCTGAACAAGTAACAAAACAGTTTCCATGGTTACTCTGAATGTATCAGGTATTTGCTTTCATAGCATTGAATGATCAACTTTAATTTTTACTGAAATATTTTTTATAAAATAAATGTTAATACTAATTTATACCTGCTTATAGAAATGGTGTTTTCCCCACTGAGGAGTCATAATGTCTCAGTGTAGACCGTAATTCCCTTTAGTTAATTGTAAAGCTCCACCCGAAAAACATTTAGTTTTTGTAGACAGTAATAAAAAAAAAATCGTTTTAACTCTGGAAGCAAAGGACATATTCGCATTGACAGTACCTGTCAAAAGTTTGGACACACTTTCCCACTGGATTTAGTGAGAAACTGTGTCCAAACATATGACTAAATTCATGGAGGATGTGAGGAGAAAGATGTACATAGTTTGACTTTTAGATGGAAACTTCTTTCCAGCAGCTATAATAAAAGCAAACACACAACTAAGATTTTAGTAAAGTTTCACGGTTCAGTCAGCTGGAGTAGAGGCTGCCCCAGCTGATTGGAAGTCAAAAAGAAAATATTTAGTTTATAGATTGTTGTGATCTCTGACGCCATTTTTTCTTCTGCATTTTGGGTGGGAGAGTCTTTCATGCTCTTTTTAACGTATGAGTTGTTTGCTTTTCTTTCTCATTCTGGCTTCATGGTTCTGCAGACTTGCAAACAAGTTTCTCACTGAGTTTTCAGTTTTTTGCTCCAGCACTGCAATTTCTGATGTTTTTCTTCCTGTTTGACCCCTTTAGTAAGCCGAGAAACATTCTTTCCCATTGCCTATTCTCTGTGAGTTTTGTTTATGAGAAAAACTTTTATATTTAGTGTATCTTATTATGCCGAGGAACACTCATGTAAAAACTAAGCTGCACAGATGTGTAATTGTAGTGGCTTTTTAACTACCAAGAAATGTGTGTATGATTGTGGAATTTAACACGTGTAACTCCAAACATGTCACTTTCTCCTCACTTTATAGAAAATGTGGTCCTGATACACACACATGAACTTGAAGTTGTGAGCTAAAGTTACAAAATTTAATTTTATTAGTCTGGGCAATTCATTTAGACGTTAACTGAGTTGGAACTCGGCCAGGGATGTTGGCTGAAATCGAGTGTTTGGACGCACGTTTTTGTGCCAGACCAAGAAGGCAGTGTCGAAGAATTCCAGACCCCAGCTGCCAAAACAAATACACCTCAGTGCCATTTACAAAGTTAACCAAGTCAATAAAGTTTACAATAGGTGATTAAAGAGGAGGGTCTGTTCACCTAAACTGAGAGGAAGGGGTTCAGACTGGATATACTTCCTATGTTTCAAGTGAAAGGGGTTGAAGATTAAAAATGTATTTTCAAAGGACTTTTTTTTTTTTTTTTTTTTTTTTTTTTTTTCCAAATCTTTTTTTGGGGGTATTGCTGAAAAAGTTGCAGAACAAGCTATAAAGGGATTTCAGATTTCTAATTTCTCCCACTGAGCTGATTAACTCTGTGGGAGCATGTGATTGTGCTCGGTCCCTCTGCAGCTGTGTCCACTCACTACTTGCTATTGGACTTGTAAAATGCCTGTTAGAGATGGCCTGTTTGTGCCAGTTGTTCCTGAAAGTTGCATCTCCAGCATGCCTAAATCCAGTACTGTACTTAGGCCTATCGTCGGCTCGTGTAAGCCTTGGTGTTAACACGGCTGCTAACGATTACATGCCTCCGGCAGGTGTTTAGCAGGCTGAAGCTTTTTGCGACAGCTGTAAACAGCCATCAGGGGATTGGACTTGTGTAATGTAATTGGTTTCTACACTACTTGGGATGTATCGGAGTGCACATGACCGCTGTGTGTGTTCCAGACGACAGTCCAGCCTCCCATTAACGGTATGGGAGGCGTTACAAGCAAGGACTCTGGAAATGTTGAGCATGTTATGAATCAAGATCCTTTACATCAACTGAAAAAGATCAATTTATTTCTTTATGCTTAAGATTGTTTTAAAGCTGTGATGCTTTATGATGATGTTTTATAGAAACACTACATTTTATTGTTCAGAACATTTGCGTTTTTCATACTCTTATTTAAAGCTCACAAATATGATAACTAAAGAGAATTTAGATAGAGCTTCACATGTTAACTGTTATTGCACCTGTTGGACACGATCACAATTAAAGGAGCTTATGACGTACAAGCTTCACTCCTGCTGTATGGAGCATTTGGTTAATTTAGTTCATTTTACACATCACTAAATTAAAAACCAATGAGATCCTAAATAAAGAGTCCTGTAACAGTATTGTGACAGACAACTGTGCTGAGCCGTTGTTCCAGCTCTTCCCTCTTCACCTATATTTATCTGCTTTCAGTGCTGTTGACCCCCTCTCCTCCACATTCACACATGCTCCCTGCCCAGTATACCAGCTGCTATATTCATTTGTACATGTCGGTACATTTCTACAGCAACAGCTGGGTACCTTGCCTTGTGGATTTTTCCCACTGACATATAAACACAAATTTAAACCAGTATGAGTTTTCAGCTCTCACCCATTCAGGTCGACTTAATTAAGAAATCACACCCTGACATTTTTTCTAATCTTCTGTCCCACACTTTCCTCTTTAATATCATTGAGGAGGTGAAGTCTCCCTGCTCTCCACTCCCTGGTAACTGCTTACTTGCAGTGTTCCCAGGCTTAAGCTGGTGGCACGGCTCCCAGATCTGGGCCCGGAGACGGAGAGGTTTCTCAGGAGACGAAACACAAATACAGGGATCCAAATAACTTAATCACCAGTGGGGCTATTAGACCCCGGATCTTATGGGCTTACCCTTGAGGAGGGTGCTTGTGTTTGAAGAAGGGGCAGTGCAGGGTTGATGGGTGGACTGGATGGACAATGAAAGTGTTTGGATTTGGGTATTCACTGACATGGGTTGTGTTCATTTGGGAGAGGTCATGTCCAGATACGCACAATTTAGGTTTGCATGCAGGGCTTTGATTTTTATTTCTCACTTCAAGTGGAAACAATTATTGTCCAGCGTTTATCCTGGCTGTCATTCATTAATTTATTAATATACTTATTTGCATTGACATATTTTAGATTTGTCGTAATACACCGTCACACACACATACATACATATGTAAATAATTTGTGCTTATCTGTCCTAGATGTGTGAACCCATTCTTCAAAGAGCAACACACTATAAACACATTCAAACATTCTTCCAAACATGTAGAACAGAGGCATTGCAAATGACCTTTTAACCTTTTAGGGGATCATGGCATAACTATATTCAAGCTGGAGCTTACTTTTTTACACGTTAGGTTTTTTTTGGGTTGCTGTCATTTATTTCAGCATTGTCGTCAACTTTGCAACACAACATGAATGTATCTGTGTGTATTATGCTGCTGTAGTGAAGTGACGCACTAACAGCCCAGACACTTCTGGGGTGAATATGTTATACTTTTTTTTTTTTGTTTTTTTACTTTTTGTCATCTCCCATTGGTTACTTTCCTCTCATGTAACGTCATTGCTTGCACCTCTTAATAGAGCCTTTATGCAGCTCAGTGACGCACAATGCTTTTAGGTGTGAGATGTGTGTCAAATACTGGTGAATATAAATGACATGCTAAACAACTATCATACTTGTGTATGTATTTTTTTAACTTAATGGATAAATATGGATAAGCATCATGTCATTTTAGTGAAAGGAACTATGACTTACAACTTAGCTGATGGCTAAAACAGGCATTTTATTACTAGCAGTAATTTCTTCTTCCTGTTCAGATGCGTTTTAAGGGTCAGAGTGATAAAATTTGTTACTGCAATTAAAATATTGTTTTTTCTGTCTGTTTTTGTTGTATTACTCTAGTCAAAGATGTCCCAGAGGCAGCAACGTATGATAAAGAACCGAGAGTCGGCCTCACTGTCCCGGAAAAAGAAGAAAGAGTATCTGCTATCATTAGAAGCTCGCCTCAAAGTGGCGTTGTCTGAAAATGAGGCCCTCAAGTGTGAGAACGGGAACCTTAAGAGGCAGTTGGAGGGCCTGCTGTGTGAGGTGAGAATCAAGCATCCACAGCTTGAAACGTTAAAAGGAAGAGAAAAAAAAGCCTTTTTCTTAATGATTGTTTGTGTATAATGTATTTCCCGTCTTTCCCACAGAGCACAGTATTGAAGGAAAAATCGCCCAAAAGGAAAGCCATGTACCTCATGGTGGTCCTGCTGTTCCTCATGCTTAATGTTGAACCAATGAAGTGAGTGCAGAACAGTAAATTTCTATATTCTCTTTATATACTTTACATGGTAACTTCATTTGCCATCCAGAGGCTCAAATTGAATCCCACCTAAGAAAGCTGCGAATTAGAGATGCTGTAACTTTACAAAAAACAAGCCACTAATCGTGTCGCTGCACATGTATTTGATTACTGGAGGAAAACAAACAAGAAGCCCCATGACTCATTGTGGAAATTCCTCTCATGTAAGACATTATGCAGGAGAAATTAAGTCAGCTTACCGCATTTCCCATTGAGGTAATACATTTAGGAATACATTTTTAATGTTGAAATATTTTTTGTCCACTCAGTGGTGAGACTGGTCTTATTTTGTGTAAAAGAAAAAGTAGCATTGCTGTACCTTTCTGTTGTTTGTGTGTTTACTGTGGTCCTTTCATGTTGCTGACATATTTTATTAGACTAAGTGAAAATGCTTTAAAATGATGTGTTGCTTTGGCGCAAAAGAAAACATTTATCACTTGAGACACAAATGTTCATGTAAGCTTTTTTCTTTTCTTCTTTGTAATCAAATCTGTGGCGGCCATTTATAAATAATTATATAAAAGTGCACTGGGAGAATAAAGCTCGATTCCACCCAACAAACAGAAAGATTGTGCAATTCAACTTACTCTGAAGCCATAATAGACATGTTTGTTTTCTGTTGGGAATAATTTTCTCCACAGACGGAAAAATCGGCTCATTTGCTGGAAAAAAAATGCTTTTTGAGTCACTTTTGACGACGTGAATGTATTTCATAGAATCCAAGAACAAGTTTTTGTAATATTAGAGGGAGTCCAAGTAGCTGAAGTGTGAACTTGTGCCTGTGTTATTATCTGCATACTTTTGTATTCAGGATCTCCTTTTGCATGTAAAGAATGTCCAACTTGTGGGCAAACTTCTTTGAAATGGAAATACCATCCAGTATATTTATAACTGGATGCAACAGTGTCATTTTTTTGTATGTGCATACTTGTGTGCTTTTTCAAGATCAGAACTCAGAGGCTGGCTGTGGAAAGAATTTATGGCACATTAAATTTAGCGTTCATACAAGTCCAGCCACATTTGATTTATTTTTAACAACTGTATTATCAAGCCTAATGAGCTGATTTTTGCCAGGCTTGTCTTGTTTTTAACACCCCTCCTGTTCATCTTGTCAGGCTGTTTCAAGGTGGCTCCAAGCTTGAGATTACTCCCACGCAGCATGGTGGCAGACACCTGTTGGGTTTTTCACCAGAGGCAGAAAATGAGTTAACGATGGGTTCTCAAGTCAGGAGCAGCTCTTCTGAGATGCCAGTCAGGTAACGTGCTGAACCACACCCAGACTCATCATATATCATTGTGTTTATCTGCTAATGTTAGAGCAGGATGCACCTGTTCCTGCTTGCCGTCTGAACTTGTACGGCTCATTTCAGCACATACGAGCATGCACAATGAAGGATTACCAACACTGTTCAAATGCCTTCCTTTTGAATGCCTGCAGGCCCCAGAGAAGCAGAGTAGCACTTGGGCTTTAGGTTACAGTATTGCTGGACTTGGTCTTATTTATTATAAAGCTTTTATTATATGTTACAGCCTATTTTCATTGAAGCTTTATATATATTTGTCTTTCTTTATTTTAATACTGTAGCGGCCCAGCAGCCACGTTAGTAATTAACATGTCTGTTTGGCATGTTCCCTAAACCTGTGTCATGAAAATAATATTTCACCAAGTGGTCAGGGCTAATGTCTCCGTGGCATTGCCAGTCCTGTGTTGCACATTAGATTTCTGTGTAGGGTATGTCACATGTTGATGCAAACTATTCACCAGTGGGATCAGGTTTCCTAGCAGTATTTACCTTGAGCAGGCAGGAAGGAATACATTAGCCCCTACTAAAAGGGTGGCGGTACTAAATGCAGCAGGGAGAAGGATGAAGTATGGGTAAGATAAGCAACCTAATCCTTAATTCTCACTGAACAGGATGGTGTGTGCACATATTATGAGTTATGAACAGAACTCAGTGGTCTGACATGTTGTCTCGTTGAACCATTTCCAAGCAGTTGGCTCAGATGAGGGAGGCCCAGGGGAGGGATTATGTTGGTGGTATACATTTCCTTTCAGGTGGGCACTGTGGACAGTCTGTGTTGCTGGAAGCGCTGATGTAATCATTCACTTTTAGACGACTTTTACAGTTGTGATAGAAATCAAAATAACATCCGAGAAGTAATGTTATACAATTCTGCCACTAGTGCCACCCATTCAGTAATACACAGTATGTGAACCCAGCATATGGTAACAATTCACTCTCTTTCTGTTGATTTAATCTGTTATCGTCAGACTGGATATGATTTACTGGTCGGGAGCACGCGCTTCTTTTATGCATTTTCATGATAATTGTGTGCAGAATTTGTTGCATGTGTGTCCTGATCTTCGTATTGCAGGTCATCGCTTTTTATGGAAATATTTAGTGAGTTTTGCCTCTTGTGCGTGTCAAACAAAAACAAAACTCATTTCACATAGTTGTCACCACATTCAAGCCTTGTGATTCTCTGTCTGGGAGCCATTTTGTTTCCCATTAACAAAGCCACAACAGATGTTTCACCTACAACTAAAGATTGATTTCCTGTGACTATAGGACTATAGTCAAAGAATTATCTTAACATGTGGGAAATGTGTTCGGCATAGTTATTTAAAAATTCTTACACATTAATGTCAAAACAGTCTTGTAAAGTTGACGCCTAAAAATAAACAAAAGGGGGAAAAAGACAACCCATGTCTTTCTTTTTTTTATCTGCTTTAGCTCTAAGGATAAAGCCCTGATGGTGGTGAAGGGTCCCATGTTTCTTAGACCACCTCCCCCATGCCAGCCTCCTATTAACAGGACCAAGTGCAATGAGTAAGTCATTTATAAATGTCTGGTCCGACTCCACTTCCACACAAGACTATAAAATCACTAATTTCTTACTTTAAATAATAATAATAATTGTTTTCACAGGTTGGCCCATGAGTTGAGGGGTTGGGTTCATCGTCATGAAGTCCAGCAGACCAAATCCAGGCGGATGAATAACAGCAACTATAAACACACTAAGGCCATTCAGGTAAGTCAAGGCAAACATATCTATTTGGCTTAGTAATCTATACTGATACGCATCATTGTCAATCCATATTGACAATGACAATTGACAAAATCTAATTTCAAGCCATAACTTTTGGTATTGATTGTGTTATTCTGGCAACCTAATGCTTTCCTCCTTCTGCTGTTTCACCTCCTCTCACACCTTCCTTTTCAGCCTCTCATTTCTCTTTCTTGAACTGAGTTTAGTCAAGCAGCAAAGAGGGAGCAAACATAACACGTCATGGGGAGCTCCAGGATTAGTGCCCCCTGCTCTTTTTTCCATAATTTTTCTTTCTGATATCATTCGGTCCACACAGCTTTGCCCATTTATTTGATTTGTTTTTGTCATTACTGTAAAAAAATAATGCTTTTTTAAGCATTTTAATGCTCACAGTACTTTAAATTGAGTGACTCTTTGACTCTTGTGTGTGTGTTTAGCACCACAAACAAGTTTTCCCCATTGAGAAAATTACATATGCCACTCTTTGTTGGCATGCTTAAATCAGTTTACCCTGATGGTAAAATGTATTATTGTAGGCCATCTGCAAACATTTCCTAATAGAAAACGTCTGCATGGGTCTCTAGAAACTTTGCATATATAGTTTTAGTTTCTTAAACTCTGTATTCACAAATTTACTCTCCATGTGTACGGCTTTCTACAACCGTTACTTTACGTGATCCCACAAAGATTGGAGCTAATTTGGTTTGTTCTTTCTCAGCAGAAAACTCAAAGTAAGGAGGCTGAGAGTGCCCAGATTGTTGCAGTCCCATACACTGAAACCACTGAAAAAAAGTGAGTAAAAGTCCATTTCTTCAAATTTATATAAGCATTACACAAGTAAAGTTTACTTTGGGTTTTAGTGGTGTTTTTATTTAGCATACAAACCAATGTTGTGCTCGTTCCAACTCCTTGTGTAAAGCAGTTGTACACAGAAAACTATGTTTAAGCTCATTAGCTGAGGTTGGCCAAAGGGTTTCTTTCTAAATCTAGTGATGATATTTGGGACTGGTCAACTTTTTTTTTTTTCTTCACATTGTTCTAATTATTACGACCACCCACCAGCAATGTAGTGGTTTTGAAGGCTAATTCTTGCACACTGCTCCAGATGTTTGAAGCTCAGACTGATGAGTCAGCACTTTTTTGCATGTTTGTTATTGTTTTTATTCCCAGGTTTAAATCTATGTAAATCTACAGCAGAAAGGGAAAAAAAGTTGTCTTCTGCAAGGTCTTGTTTGAGTCAAAATATCTGGTGACAGAGCGGTAGATAATGGATGGATGGATGGAGGTCTTATTTGCTAATGTTCATGTTATAATGGTCAAATATAACCCTCTGACTACCCAGCTGTGTATCTGGTTGATTTTTAGAAGAAATAACAATTTGTTTCCAGTTATTGTCTTTAACTCCAAGTGTGTCTGCATGTTGTTCATTAATCTCTCATCAGGAATCCAGGCAGGGAGCTGCAGGTATACTATGCTCCTCAACACATCTACACTGACTTCTTTGAGGAGCTCAATCGCCGTGGTGATACTTTCTACGTGGTGTCGTTTCGTAGGGTAAGTCTCAGCTCTCCAGATGCAGGATATAGAGATACGATGAGAAATGCCTGCTGGCTAAAATGTTTTTAAAAAAACTGGCTTAGTTAATGAATTGGATTAAGTAAAATGGTTCTGATCAGTCTGTTCTGGCCCCTCTGGGCAATGTCAAAGTCGTAATAAACAAATTCACTTGGTATGGTAAGTGTTTGAGTCATGTGGTCAAAGATCAAGACCCTTCATCACCAAGCAAACCACAATGGTTAACTTCTATGTTGGCATGGTGACGACAGAGATAATGGTAACAATGGTGCTCTGGAGTTGGAGCCCCAACAGGTCAAGTAGTTGACCTTTGAGTTTATTACAGTGTTGTATTTGTCCTGTCTTATTATTTAGTGAACTGCTGTAGAAATAAAGACGTATGTGCCCATACGTTTATTAAAAGTTGTTTTTATCAGCAAAGTTCTGGATTAAACCTGGAATTGGTTCATATTCTCTTTTTTTTTTTTTTATAGTTTACACTCCTCTTTCTTAACATGTACACTTAGACTTACTTCCTTATATGACCCTTTACCCCATGCACACACACATTGGAACAGATGTGAGCTTGAAATTAGTTTTATGCAAGAACTTTGTTATAAACAAAGCAAAAATAAAAAATAAGCTTTGCAAACTTGTTGCTATGCTAGTAGTTGCTGTCACTGTCTGAACAATCTACTCCTGCATATGAGCTTCTTTGTTCAAAGTTCTTTGTTTTGATTAGTCACTAATCAAATCATTAGTTATTGAACTGCCAAAGTTCTGGATTAAATTTAGAATTTATTTAGATTAAGCCAATCACCACTAGTTCTGACTTTTATCCCCCAAGGCAAAAATATTTCACAGAATTCACCATGGCCTGGTCTCTTTCCCTCATCAACAGTTACGGTCACTAACTCATGTTGGGTTAAGGCCAGATTAGACAAATAGTTGTGTTTAGGTTACAGTTATCCACCCATGTTTCTATTTAGGTGTGAAATGAGGTGAGCAAGTGGAAAACAGAACTTTTGTACTGTCATTTTGTGGTTTGGCTGCATGCTTCATGTTGTTTTAGCATCAGTGGCCCTGAATAAGTCCATGTTTCGGTGAGGTGGTGGAAATACTGGGACTTTCATTTCTGTTCAGAAAGGTTAAGGGAAATGTTATCCAAGGGTAACCTTGGATTTGGTATTTTTGACAATCCACGTGATCATACAGATCAATCGGTCTAAGTGCTTATTAAGTAAAAATCTTCATGCAAAGTAAGAGATGCCTTTTTTCCTTCCCTTCATTAATTTAAAAATAGTCATTTCTCTCTCTTATCTCTATAATCAGTCTCCTAAGTTTAAAGTGCAACAGCTGATTGCTGATTTATTCTTTTCCTTTTAATACTCCCTTTTTACATTTGTTTCTTACTTTTTAATGTTCATTGATGTACACGCTTGTCTTTAGGAGGATGTGTCTTTTGACAATGTTTGCGGGTTTTTTATCCATATATTTCTGGATTTTTCTCTCCTGGCTTCTTGCTCAGCTCATGTTTGCTAATTAGAATCAGGTTCTTTAACACTGTACCTTTTTTAAAATGAAGGTTAAAAACAAACACACTTACTCTAGCCATGCTTTGCAAAACAGGAAAAATGAGTTGCATATCTGTTAACGTAATAGAAAATATGTTTAAAAACATTTAAACGAAGCTTATGAATAAACAAAGTTTATCATTTCATTTCACGTTATTACAAAGTAATCTCCAGTGTTGACAGCTTGTAAAACATTTCCAGTTCACCTATTGTTAAGCTGGAACCTTTGGTATAATATGATCACAGTGAGCACTGACTCTCAGCACTCTTCTCTACTCTGCTCGGCTCAATGAACACATTATTATTCAGTGCTTTTAATTACAGGATGAGCCATCAAACATTTTTATCAATTTTCTAGAAAATTACTCTCTGAAGTAGCTGAGAGAATACAAATTAAACTACTAGTGAGCAGGTGGTGCCTTTTGAAAATGAAATGACGTATGTTGCAGGAACCACCCTGAGGGAGCACTTTGACATTGAATTTCACTTTATGGAGACTTGAATGTTCTTGGAGTTCTGTTGCTTTAATGAGCAATCGCTCCAAGATGTTTCAAGTTTAATACATTACGGTACTCAGGATTTAAAGGATCTGTAATGATGTGATTAAAAAACACTTAAAGGAAATATTGAAGATTATTACCTTATTTTAGTTAATTTATTTGTAACAGCTGTAAGAGATTAGCTGTTTTAACCTTGTTAATTTTTTCCCCCAATTGCTTCCCCCAAGCAGTCAAACCTATAATATCAGCCCTATTTTAGCTTTGAGGTGCATTTTCCTTCTAACATGTTAACTTCTCTATCAGCTTTATTAATGTAGTCCATTCAGTGTTAAAAAACTGAGCTCTAAATTAGTAACTCTAATAGTTTCTAGTTAACTGTATTTTCTTCTGAAAAACCTTATGTTCTTTGCTTTCAGGATCATCTTCTTCTTCCTGCCACCAACCATAACAAAGGAAGTCGACCCAAGATGTCTTTAGTGTTGCCAGCCATGAACATAAATGGTAAGTTCTGCAGCACAGATACAGTTTGGTCATGAATATAACTTAACAGATGGAAGACAGCTGGAAGGAGATTCAGAAACACGTCTCCACATAAGAATGCATTACCACTGATCTAAGACTTTTCATGCAAAAAAAGTTAATGAAAATTAAATTGAGCTCTACTAAAAAGCTGTGTGGTTAAAAAAAATTCATACTGTCTGTTCTTATTATGTATGTGTGTGTATGTATGTACGTATGTATGTATGTCAAGATTGAAAAACATCTAAGTGGATGAGTTTTTTTTTTTTATAATTCACCCCACACTTATATTCGAAATAAACATAAGCTATTGAATCTAAAATGATTTTCTACAACCAGTTGATTTCTGATTGCCCTTTTTTACCCATCTATCAACATTTTATATGTATGTTTTAACAATTACTCATTACAATTGAGTAATGCCATGTTGTATACAGCTCAAACACATCTTAGAGTGTGCTACCTCTGTAATTAACATTTCTTAGATCATTAAATTTGACACTTGCTCTTGATTTTCCATGAGCTCACCACATCTTTCTCTCTGACCTTTATATCTGCTAAATTATCCTCACACCATGTAAACCATGTCAGTTAATCAGAGGGAATAGAAATTCTGTGGTCAAATATTCAGACTTGATTATGTTTGTAGCTTTGACTTTAACAAGCCTACCTACAGAGATAACCAAGAGACTTGCTAAGGGATGCAGTGTTTATGGAGCTGTAAGCTGTTGACAGTTTAACCGCTGTTTTTTTTTAAATAATATTTATCAAGAAGCAGCATGGAATTATTTTTTTTATTAATGTGATTTTCTGTGGAAAAGCTTCAGCAACAGTTTGAGTGTTTCAACTATCCCTGTGAGGGGTGAGTCCTTGAAATATAAGCCTTTATAGTCAGCAGGAAGGACATGGCCATTAAGATTTTTAGTCTTTCCCAGGGAGAGCGTGTTGAAGATTGATCAAAGTAAACATTGTTCTTGGTTCATCTTGTCAGTGAGGAATGTTAAGGTCAATGTCAGCCAGAAAGCCCCTTGAAATGGCCGTAAACGGTGAAATCCAAAACCTTTCCTTCAGCTAATTGTTCAAACGACCAAACAAAGCTGGTATTCACAAATTATCAAGTCTGGAAAGATTGTCATTTGCTCTAGAAAGAGAGTTTCCATATGCATCATCAGTCAAGAAGGCTACAGTGCAAATGTAAAGCATTGTGTTCTTTCAGTCTAAATGTCAATCCATTCATTTTTCCCTGCTTATCGGAGTTGAATCGCAGGGGCAGCAGCCTAAGGAGGGATGTCAGACTTCCCTCTCACTAGCCACATTTGCCAGCTCTTTGGGGCAAAGCCTGAGGTGTTCTCAGGTCAGCTGAGAGATAGTCTCTCCAGTGTATCCTGGGTCTGTCCCCCACAAGGACATGCCTGGAATGTCTCACTAGGGAGGTGTCCAGGGGGCATCCTAACCAGATATCCGAGCCTCTTCTCATCTGGCTCCTCTCAATGGGGAGAAGCAGCGGTTCCACTCTGAGCCCCTTCCGGATGGCCGAGATTCTCACCATATTTTTATGGGAGATGTCGACCAATCCACAAAAGAAACTCATTTTGGCCGCTAGTCGCGATTGCATTCTTTCGTCACTACTCTGTTTGTGACCATAAGTGAAGGTAGGACCATAGAGCAACTGGTAAATCGAGAGCAGCTCCTTCTTCACCATGACAGACCGATGCAGCGTTCACATTACTTCAGACGCCTCGCTGATCTGCCTGTTGCTCTACCGCTCCATCTTTTGTCACTCGTGAACAAGACTCAGAGATACTTGAACTCCTCCACTCGGGGCAGGACCTCATCCTCCACCCTTAGAGGACACTTCACCCTTTTCTGGCTAAGGACCATGGTCTCAGATATGGAGGTGCTGATATTCATACCAGCCTTTTCATACTTGGCTGTAAATTGCTCTAGTGTAGCCTTTCTCAAAGTGTGATCCCTGGACCAGTAGTAGTCCACGAGCGCCCCCTGGTGGTCCACAAAGTGAACAACATAGCAATCCTAAATTTATTTGAATTAACTAGAAACGTTGCCACATTACGTTTTGCTGCCCCAAACCCGTCTTATATCCAGATAACTATGGAGCAGTGGCTTAGGACATGGTCACTTAAAAGAAAAATTTAAATAACTGAGATATTTTAAGATATTTTAGAATAAAAACATTGTAAAAGCTGCATTCTACATTGTAAACTTGTGAATGGGTCATATTGTCATAATGTTCTTGGGTTTTTTAGAGTCAGGTGGTCCATGTGTTTTTGTAGTAAAGGTTAAATGGTCCTTGGACTGAAAACGTTTGAGAAACACTGCTCTAGTGAGAGCTGGAGATCACATCCAGATGAAGCCAGCAGAACCACATCATGTGTAAAAACCAGAGACCCGACCCTGAAGCCACCAAACCGGATCACTTCAACACTTCGGCTGTGCCTAGAAATTCTGTCGATATAAGCTATAAACAGAATCAGTGATAAAGTTAGCCTTGGCGGAGTCCAACCCTCATGGAAAACGAATCTGACTTAATCCCAGCAATGCGGACCAAGTCCTGACACTGGTTGTACATGGATCAGACAGCTTGTACAAGGGGTTCCAGTACTCCATACTCTTGAGTACTGCCCACAGGGGTCCTCATGCAATACGGTCAAACTCCTACCTCCACAAAGCACATGTAGACTGGTTGATGGTTGGGCAAACTCCCATGCTCCCTCCAGGACCCCGAAGAGGGTATAGAGCTGCTAGCCATGAAAATAAATGGTAAGATCTGCAGCCTTCTGCAGGAGTTTGGTAATGAATATAATGTAGCAAATGAAAGACTGCTGGAGAAGATTCAGAAATGCATCTCTACATAATGTATTAACATTGGTCTAAATGTGTTTGCATTTATTAAGCAGACTGGATCATGTGCGACCACTTTTAAAGAGCAAGCTAACCCCCTTATATATTCTATTTATTTTTTGTTGTTGTTGGAAGATTTTTGACCGGGCTGTGAGGAGAGTGGTAAAAATAAAAGCCAATAAAGTCCAACAAAACACAAGCTGGTTGTGGTTTTCTGCAGCACAACACATGCATACTGGTCCCTTCTTTTACATGTGAAACATGTGCCAGACACATGACAGCCTTCGAGTAGCAATTCAGAGTTATTGCTTAAAACTTTGCAGTGATCAAGTGCAAATCTACATTTTTATCTGGGTGACATTCTTAGAAAAGTAGAGGCAGTGTACTCTTTAAGAAGCATGATTGCTACACAGTGGAGGATAATTCATTCCAGCTCTCTGTTGGTGCTCTCCTTTAGGAATGCCTTCCCTCTATGGTCACTAAATGGTTTTCATCTGGAATAGATGGATACAATCTGCTTATCTGAGGTGATTGTCTGATATGTCTTGGTCAATAACTGAAAATGGAAGGTAGAGACTTTAATATAAAACTCTGCTTTGTTTCTGTCTCTGTGTGTCTGCAGCTTAGTCAATATAATAAACTTGCATAGTTTTGTCACTCAGATGCAATTCAGAAATTGCATATGGTAAAGCACTGACTCCTTATAAGGTCTGAAGGGTGTGTTTATTTAATGATCCCAGTTTGAAAGTACCTCAATCAAGTGGAAGTGACATGTTTGGATGTGGATGGAGAAAAGGAATTTTTCAAGGGTGACCTAATTTATAGGTGGATTGACTGAGGGACCAATGGACCACAGTCTGTTTTGGTTTTTCTGAGATTGTACATGTGCGTTGTAGCTATGAGGGAGCTTTCAGTGGGGGAGCTCTATACCACTGACAGACCTAGGGGTCAGATTTTCCTACCCCTCTAAACTAAACAAAACCTCCCCAACAGTGATCTAAAGTAAAGCGTGCATGCTTAGCAGCTAAATGTTCAAGCCCTGCAATTATTTCAGTTATTTTCAGTTCATATGTTTCAAAACTGCTCTTGTCCTACTACTACTCTTGACATTAATGAAATTCTGCTGTTAATTCACTGAAGATATTATATATTGATGAATGGTTCAGAGGCTTTTAATCCAACAGACAGGTTTTGCTGACTATTTTGACTATTTTATTTACTTTTTTTTCTTTTTCTGTAAGTTTGGTTCTTTGTAACTATTCAGACAATGTTAGGGTACAAGGCATGTGGAAAATGATGACCTGAGGAATGAGTCATGGATAAAAGCCCAGCTGAGTATACCATTTGCTGCATGTTAATCTTATTTATTTATACATGTATATCAATACTATTCCACTGGCATCTGCAGTCTCTTGTCTTATTATTCATATAGTTTAAAGTAAAATCTCAGTTTTAGAAGTGAAAGCCAAGTATTCTGGCACAATGTTGTTACTGAAAGTAGTTTTGATGAATCGTTTTGTATAAGCACAGATATCATTTGCACAAGCTGACATGATTATTCCTGCTGATCACTTTGTTCACTAGTATCTAAAAGGAAAAAAATAAGCATCCTTCATTGAGGTGTACTCTGACATTAATTCAAACTGCTGCCAGCATCCTTCTGAGATGCTCTCTCAAGTTTCCTCTGATGCATTTTTGCCAGGCATTAAACCCTTATCAGCATCTACCAGCTCACCAGGTCACTGACACCTTCTGGAATACTTCCAGATGGCACCAGTAAAAGGGGAAAATAAAGCCACAGAGAATGGGACAGTAGATTTGGCAGCTTCTTCAAAGAGTTGCAATTTGAAGGTGGGCTTTGTGGCAGCATTCTTGTGTGGTTCATCTTTCACTGTTTTGGCTTCTCAAGGAGTTGGAGATCAGTGGTAATCTAGTAAAAGAAGGATGAATTAGTACCTTGCTGTCAAAGCTATGTAAAGTTTGGATTATGCCTGAATATGGCTCACATATTACAGTGTGATTATTATGCATTTGATTACATTGAGATGTAACAGACCTTGAAGTCTGACACTGCAGCAGAAGTATGCTTAAATGAAAAAGGGTGAGTTCTGTATATAAGTAACTTTTCATTTTGATGTACTTCTAGGGTATTATTTCATCTGTTTAAAGTAAGTACTGCCTCATGGAGTCATTCATGTGGCTTCAAGATGGTGGAAATATCTGTTATCTCATTAAGCTGTATAATGAACTTCTCCAGCTCAACATCAAACAGGAACCTCATTTTCTGATGGTTGTAGCTGGACAAAAAGTATAAATGCGTACTCCATAGATTACTCCTTACTTACTTCGTACCATCCAGATGAAGCAGCTATCATATGGATTCTTTGTAGTCCGTGAAGCAGAGGAAGCTGATGTCTTGCACAGGTGTGTGTGTGTGTGTGTGTGTG
>JBAMIG010000015.1:16235248-16247195 GCA_037177335.1 Kiunga ballochi
ATCATATGGATTCTTTGTAGTCCGTGAAGCAGAGGAAGCTGATGTCTTGCACAGGTGTGTGTGTGTGTGTGTGTGTGTGTGTGTGTGTGTGCGTGCGCGCGTGCATGCTTTTAAACGCACTTGCAGCTCCCAGGCATTTTAAAGAGGCCTACTGCTCCATTTCTGAGTCATTGTAGAGTATACTATATCTGAGTAAGGTGTGCTCCAGATGGGGAATGTTGTCTCCACAGGCACACAATAGAAACCTCAAGTTTTTTGGTCTGTTAACCTAAATGTACTCAGAGTGGCTTAACATGATGTTACTGCCTTTAGGAAGGGATTTTACAAGTGTCCACATAAAAATATCTTCTTTCCCGAGACTTTGTGATGTTTGTGTGGGAGATCAGTGTCCAAACCACCAGGATGAAATCCAGGATCAATTTCAGGTTTGCAGTTTGAGGTTTTTATCTTCTACAGAAAGCCAAAGTAATTGCTTGTTTGAAGATTAAAATGACTTTGAGACAGCTTATAGTATTTGTCTTTGATAACGACCTGTAAACCAACTGTGGTCTCTGGGTTTATTCTGACACAATGGAATGACTCAGGAGCATTTGTTACATTCTGTCGTAGTTTGACCGGTTTCTGTTTTTCCAAGCACAAGAAGCATCTTATTTCACTGCTGGTGATCACTCTTTTCCTGCTTGTGGCACTCTTGTCAGACTTTTCATTTTCTCCTCTCAAATCTGCATGTCCTGTTCTTGTTTATGGCTGTTTACTTTATCTCCATGATGAAGAAATCCAGTGTGTGACTCACCTCTGGACTTCATCTGTAACCGGGCCTCTCAGCCCATTCTCTCACTGGCCCAAATGCCTTACCCTCCCAAAATGCAGTCTTACCATGTTTCAACATAATTACGCTGATGGAAAATTAACACAGTTTGCCCAACATGGTTTGTTTCTTGAGTTGGTTAAGTCCATTTCTTTGATATAAATCCACCAAATAAGTACTTTATTAGTGATGAATTTTTGCACAGGAGCTAATAATGTCCTCCTTCCTTTCTTGATTCTACAGACGGCATCATAAGAGATGAAGAGTTTGAGGTGATGATGCAGATTGACTGTGAAGTAACGGACACCAGAATCCTCCACATCCGGTCCTCCAGCATCCCACCTCTGCTGCGAGTCAACCATACAGACACATTTTACCAACATGCCTCAACTGACAACAGCACCGCGCCTCCCGTCAGTGTGTTAATGGGGTCTGCATAGGATCACCATCAACCCCAGCAAAAATATAAAGGCAAATTCAAGATAACATGGCTGAAACATATTTTTATATATATATATATATATATCTTCAAGACTAATGTAGATCTGCAGAGCAATGTGTAATTTTCTGTTTTTCCATTTGAATGAATGTGCTCTGCAGGACTATACAAAAACAATACAGAGTAAGTTCAAACTGTCAAGTGCAGTAAGGCACATTTTTCTCCATGCCTGATCGACTAGTGTAGTCTGTAATGGGGTCCGAGGAGAGGCTTGGTCCTCGTGTGGCAACACTGACTTCGCCCTGTAACCCCAGACGCTCTCACATAAGGGTAATTGTTTAGCAGCAGGGGGCGGAGCATTGAACCCTGAGTCACCTCATCATAACACAAATACTTCAACTCCCACCAGCTCTTCTCAAGTAAGCTTCTTTTTTTTTTTACATTAAGTTTAACAATTCCTCATTTTTTTGAAGCACAATATTTGCTTCATGTTTTTACTAAACAATGAAAGACTTCTTTTGTTTATCTGAGTGGGAGGTTTTTATTGGTTTAAATAGTAACACAAGTTAGACTAATTTCCTGCGGCAAATAAACTCAGGAAAGCAGGTGAACTGTAAAAACTAGCTGGCGAACCACTATGTTGCTGGCATCTTTCTAATAATTTAAAGATTCCATGTGCTCTGATTGCTGCACTTTGAAGGACTTGGAGGTCTTTGCACTGTCTCATATATCAAAGAACAGATTTTTATTTTTATTGAACATTTGCTCTGTGGTTCATTGAACTTTGTGTTGTCTAGATGTGTTCATTTTTTAAAGAATTTATCTGTAGGAAGTCTGTAATTCCATTTGAACTAAGTGACATGTTGTGAATATATTTCTAAATGGTGAAATGAGAAGTACATTATAGACTTTAGTAGATAGATTTTTTGGTGAAAGTTTTATCCAAGATAAACACGTATTTTCCATTGTCTGATAAATGTTTATATCTTTGAGCTCGATATAGACATCCTCAAATGAGAAACTATGTTAGACCTCTCCGTCCACAGACACAATATTTGGTACCAAAATTTAGCTTTGAAGTTAAAAGTTGCTAGAATTTCTGTAGAATCCTGTTTATGTAATTTGTGGTTAAAAAATGCAGAACGTGGAAAAAATGATTGTCTAAATGATTTTTAAATGTTTTTTTCATGAAATTGCATTTACTTAATGTTGCTGCAGGTTTGTAAAGATTCTATTTGAGCTCAACAAACCTTTAAAATCATGTGTTTTTTTTATTTTTTATTTCCAGCCCTATTTGTGTGTTTAAACATACCTACAGAAAATGCATAACTTATATGGTTTTGTTTTTAAGTCGTGTTTTGTGTTTAAGCTAAAATAAACACTGGATTTTGTCTAAGTATACATGTGTGTGTCTGTCAGTCTCTTGCGAGATATCCCCTATTGCTTTAATTTTTGTTTTGGGATAGTTGTTGTTCCTGATCTTCTCTTCCTATATTAAGTAAATTTATATCCAGAGACTGCACTAAATTACAGGGTTAAACATTCACTCTCTTTGTTCCTTTCCTCCTAAATGTTACTGTTCAAATGAAAGCTTGCAAACAACAATTAAAACAACTTAATCCCCTTTATATCCAAATAAAAAACACATCCTCCATGTGTAATTCTGAGCTTTATTGCAGTCTCCTCAAAATGGTCTATGCGGAAATAAGTGCTTTTACAAGGACAAGGTAAAAATAGAAAATGAAATGCTTTTGATGAAACAAAGATATGATTTATCTTCATATCAGGATTACTTCAAAGAACTATATTTTGTTTATGTGCACAAACACCAGTTTGAGTGTGTATTGTGAAATGTGTTGACCAATAAAAACAGGCTCATTGTTTAGTTATTTTGGGGATTGTATATAATATATATGCACACACACGCACACATTTATATTAGGACCATCTATCTCCATGCTGAAAGTAATGTGGACTGATCTACAATCCATTCTCCTAAAGGAAAATATCAAGTCCTTGCTTTATGGTTCTACAAAGGCAAACTTGATGTCATATGTGACTTGGTGTCCATTGTCCCATGCATACAAAACACGCTCTTTAGGATTGTAGTCTATCTGTGTGGTGTAGGTGTAGTTATTTCTGAAGGGCATTCTGGGAATCATTTGGGTGTTTGTGTGTGTGTCAAAGGCATATTCTAGGTTGGCATCCTTTCGGTTATAGCTGTCAACGGCATACAGGACGCCACAAATGATGAAGCAGTTCCCAAAACTGTTTCTTCTAAGCCCGGTTCTCCATGTAGTCTCTCTCTGCATGCTGAGGTCTGAGGGGTTCAGTCTACTCAGAACAACTACCTCCTGTAAAAAGCCTTCGTCATCCAGTGCTGGGTAGATGATCCACAAACCACTTTCGTCAACTGCAAAGTCAATGTCGGAGTGGCTGCGCCACTCCCACGGCGATGTGGACTCCTCAAACAGGGCATCATGGAGCATTGTCCAGGCAGCCACGTGACGGTGCCGAAGGTCAAATTTAATGACGTCACGGGAGAATGCACGGTTGTAGTAGAAGGCTCCTCCGTAGACCACGTGTCCTGTACCAATCCAGTTGTAAGGAACCTTGTAGGAGTTGGTGAAACGTCCTTGAAAAAGCAAAGCCTTGACTAAGCATGAGATCTATGAATTACAACAAGCTCTAGTGTAAAACAACTAACTCCTACCTTGTTTAAAAACATCCAGGTTTTGAAACTCTATGAGATTGTTTCCATAATAGAAGTTTGTGACGTATATTTTGTCATCGGCAGCCTTCGGATCCTTCATCCATGCTCCCTCGGTTCTGCCATAGGTGTTGTGAGTGACTGGCTCAGAGATGGTTGCCAAAGTGTCTTTACATTCCCCTGTGAAAAAGACCCAGATGGGCATAAGTGAAAATTACAGGCAGTTTAACTGTATTTAGAGAAATGCCAAGGAGTCTGAAAATAATTAAAGGTTTTTGTTTTAACCCACTTGAATCCCATAATGGGGGAAGTTGCCACAGGGAGTGAGGCGATGGAAGTAGAAGTTTACTAATTTACTGGGAAATATCCAGTTGTTTTTTCTCAGAACGAGAACTATTAAAGTCAGTCGTTTCCATTTGCTTACAAGAAAATTTACTTTTTTCTTTCTATTGTTTTTTTTAATAGAGTTGAAGACCCAAAAGAAGATTTTGTAACTGTGGGTGGCCATAAGGGAAAATAAATAATTATTTACCAGGTTTCCCTGAAGGGGATTCCTCCTGCCTTTGCATTGGTTCACTGACATCCAGATGGCCTTCCTCCTCCTTTTCTTCCCAGCTGATTTTGTATTTCTGTTTAACTGGAGTGACCTGGCTGGTAATGGTGGTGGTACTGCCTGAAAAAGATGGGACTACAGCGGAGGTCGTGGTCAGACCAGGATAAGGAGGCAAAGACACCGTTTTATTTTGCAGGGTTGTTGCTTCAGGCTGTGTGGAGGTAGAAAGTGTTGGATGTAGTGGAGTTGAGCTCAGATGAGTCTGGATTGTAATAGTTGTAACAGATGGAGTGCTGGTAGTTGAAGTCTCTGACACGGGGTTGTGTGTAGCTGTGTTTGGATAAGCTGCTGTACTGACAGATATGTTTTGTGTTTGGTCGTTCATTTCAACGTTGGAGGTTTTCTTCTCAGTGATGGGCAGTTTCCTTGTTGATGCTCCTACTGTTTCCTTTGGGGTTGTGTTATTAGTTTGTTTAGTTATATTTATTGTCATTTCAGTTGTTTCCTCAGGAGCAATGATTATGGGAGAGCCTCCTACCTCAGTGCTGAAAGAAAAGGACAACTTGGTGTTTTTTGGATTGAATCTTTGAGTAGTCTGGGGCATCAGCTTTGTGGTGCTCTGTTTGTGCGCTATAGTAGTTGGTCCAAATTTGACACCCGGTGTGGTAGACGCATCACCTGCTGAATGTGTCGACACATCCACTGTTGTGGTTCCAGCATCGCTGAATATCTTCTTGTGAAATTCAGATATGGGCTTATTTTCTTTTGTTTTTACTGATTTGCTGGTTTTGCTAGTTTCCTGAACCGAACCGGGTGTCTTCGCTTGAAATGTTCTAAATCCTGGTCTCATCCTGGGCCGAGGGGCTCTGTGCAGAAGAAGATTCTCTTCAATGAAAAGGTTGACAGAGCCATCACCGCTGAATCCATGATATTCAAACACTAAAGTTAGAAGGGGGGAATGTAGAAACATTTTTGGTCAAATTTACAACATGAATATTCAGTAAACTGAGCTTACAGTGCATATTGACAGTAGAAGTCACTTCATTATTGTACCCATTTGTTACTTAATCAGTGATTATCAATGAAAAGTAAATCATGTGTGAGTGTCTGCATCAGTGCTTCTTTACACTTACAGTTCTCTCCAGGCTCTCCATCATCGGCCACCATGGGATCTGGCTCTGTTTTGTAAAAAGTCATCCCTCTGATGATCATTCCATTTGGGCCGGTCTTCAACACCTGTGGAGCTTCCTGATCAGCCATGTTTTTGGGAGTCACCTGAGGGCTGACCTCAGTGCTCTGACTAGGGCCATCTGTCTGTGCAGATGGATTTTCCCCAATAAACTTTCCATCGTACCTCTCCTGTTAATGACATAATGCAAGCTTTAGAAAAATATTTTAGTCTGCTGTAAGATAAGACTAATACGTCTGTCCTGCATGTCCTCTCTTGGGACACAACACGTCTGATTTAACTTCTCTCGTAGTTTATTGGTTTGGCCATCCGGACTTACAGCCTGATTTCATTGAATCACATTTGTGTTTTTCAATTTTAGCAACCAAAAACAAAACATTGTATGTTTCTCACTAGTTCCCCTGAGAAACATATTAATCTGGTAAATCAGCTGCATATGGAGTCCAGGTCAATGAAGTCCAAAATTGCTGGACATCCTCTCAAGTTTATATTAAAACAGTCAGGAACCAGCTCCCAGCAGGATGACCTTGATCTGCTATTTTTCACTGATCCTGCCAAACATTTCAATTACCTCAAAGACACTTTTGCACATTCTTTTTGCTTGATAATGACTTCATAAAAGAAGTTTTTCTAAACGTGTCCCTTTCCTATAATGATCAAATAATTGGACCTGTTTTGCATTATATAAGTTACTTTATGAAAACCAAGCAAAAGCACAGGCACAATGATTTTATTTATGAGACGAGACAGAGAAATAACTTCAAGAAGTCTTTAGTCTTTATGACTAAAGTCCCAAATCAGATGAGTTAGAACATAAATTTGCATCTGTTTGATATCACATGACACACAATGCAGGAAAATAAGTCTGATATGTTATGGCTATGTTTGTGTTGGTTAATGCTAACATATTACCTCTAAGTTTTCATATGCTGCCATTCCGACCTCAGTGAGCGTCCTCTCAACCTGATGCTGATGCTGAGGAAGAGGAGGAGGGGATGTAAGTGGAAATTCAGTTGCCTTTACTGGGCTTGGAAGTTTCTCCTGAGGTTTGACGTTATCCACGCTTTGGTTCAGAGACACCACCTTCATATAGACAAGGCCAAATCAAGACAGGAACATAACGGAGAGTGCTTTTAAGGAAGTAAGATACAGTTAAATGTGAGTGATAAAGTGTTATTTTGAGTCATTAAATCCATGCCAGTCATTTTGACTTGTCATTGATGGAGACGTGCATGAGTTTATCCTAATTTCTTTTAGCATGTTGTGACAGAAGAAGACCCTGAAACTGAATGAGCAGAAAGAGATTCATACACAAACTATTTTTAAAAAGCTACTACTTTCCTGCTGTTCTGTGATAAAGGTCTACAGATGCACCTTTCCTATAATGCACTTAAAATGCAGTGATCATCTTTGTTCTTTACTGGAGGCATCACTGCACGCCTTTTGAAAAACATGTCTTTTCTAATAGTTAAATCATTTTGTCCAGCATTATGAGATGCTTCAATGTGATAATTTGTTTGGTTATCTACTTAAAAAAAAGCCACTGAGCATAAACAGATTGCAAAATGCTTGCAGCTTTCATATAAAGAGTTCTCCTCAGTAAGTTACAAGGAGCTGTTACAAAGGTTTCATTTTAAAGGCACCCCCTTTCTAATCTGGAATATTTGACAAATAAGATGGACTTCCCAAGCCCTCTCTGACTGCAGCACTGTTTAGTTCCAGCACCATTCAGGATTAAATCTTTAAAACCTTCCTTTAGATTTTTAACACCTTAATAATTTACAAAAGTATCAATGAACAATTCCAAAGAAATAGTGTTCAAGGTATTCGATTATTTTGAAGAAAAAAATCGTTTTATAAATTCTCACATGGTGAAAATAATTATCACATTTTTCCAGGTCTGGTGTCCTGAAGCATTAGGCTAAAATCATTTGAATCAAGATGTCGTCTTGCAAGCTGCTTTGATTGCCATTTCATTATTATTGGATAGAATGTATTTCTGCTTTCGCACCTTTTCGATGTGATCCACGCGCTCTAGGAGCTTATTGGTAACGGAGTGCAGCTTCAGTAAATCCATCCCATAGAAAGAGCCCTCCAGCAGCTCAAGGATGGTGGACAGCTGCAATGATCACATAGATCCCGTCAAGAATTTCCTTCTAAGCATGCCACGAATAAAACAGACCAATTCTCAACTCTTTGATGGTTTATATAAAGCAGAAAAATTATTTTTTAAATCTTATAAATAGGCCATTATACGCAGGCTACTCCATAAATCCATTTGCGCCAAAACTCGGTGGACTTGAGCGTATTTGAGGGACATGTGTGGGTTGAAAATGGACAAGATAAAGCTTCACCTTAACATTTTCTTTTCCAGCCTCCCTAAGTTTTTTAAGCCTGAACTCTCCCTCGCATGGGTTGACAGCTGACGGAGGGGCGATGCACGCGCACTTGCACTGTGGTCCTGAGGTGATGGTCTCCACCGTGTAGAAGTCCTGCGCGGCGGCGCGCCCTTCTTCTACCCGCCGACAGGCGCTCCTGCTCAGGGGTCTGACAACACATTTACACCGACAGTCAGAACCTTCCGAGAGGGCTTTCACTTTGTCATAATCACCCAGCAGCTATAAAGAAAAGAGTACGAATGTATTTTTTCCACCAGACTCGAACAGAATTTTACCCACAAAACAATTAGGATCTTTTCCCCCTACCTTTGAAATTATGCTCTCTTGACCCTCAATCTCCTCTTGCAGCTCGTCAGCTTTCTCTCTGCTTTCAAGCTGAGATCTTGGATCTTTACCCAAGGACTTTGGTGCCACAAATCCCCATGAGAAAACCGCGCAGCACGCGATGACACCGCATAACTTATACATGCTGTGGCTCTCAGAGCTCCAACGCGTCTTTTATCACGGTAAGTTATGGATCGCAGGCACAGCCTGTCACCTGTTTGGTTCCCTTCAGGGGAATTTCATAGCCTCCGAATCCAGGAATCAGAGAAGCACGCCTAAAAAAGTACATATGAAATGTCACCTTAAGCTTTACATCTTCATCTTTCATACTCAGGGTAGTGAGGCAGAAACAAGACGCAGTCAGCCAGAGATCTGCCGGCATCTGCAGCTGATAAGAGGCGGACCTGATCACACTGAGGCGTTGACCTCTGCTTTATGGGAGATATTTTAAACATCATGTGCAACTTTGGATTTGCACAAAGAAAGTTGACAACCTTCCTAGAAACTTATAGGATGCTTAAAGTAACAATACCAATATTTATTTTTATTTCATATTCAAGCCTCCTGCCTGTTACAAACTGCAGATGAGGACCTTCTGTGGTTGTGCTGCCCTCTAGCTGCAGAAACTTCACCCAAACGAAGCATTTTGAATACAATTGTTCATTTTAAGGCACATTTACTTCAACAAGTACAAGTATTACATTTCTATTTGTAGTGAAACATGTACATGTATAGAGAAACAAGAGGTGAGTTTTAGTAAAGGCACATGGTGCCATGTAGGGATAATAAAGGATTTTGACACAACAGAAAAGGAAGGAAAAAGAAAATATTCCTGTGTATTACCAATAGAATACCTGTTCCCTGTTTTATGATCATTATTTAAAGAATGATACAATCTTACATTAAATAACTTTAAAATGCAGCAGTTTGTATTAAAATCAAATAAACCTCTTTACATATTTTTCATCCTATATTTTAATCGATTACAACTGATCAGAGGAATAAAATAAAGTGCAACCAATTTTTAGATCTAATTTTTGCCCAACTAATAGAAGCAGTTTGTACAAATACCCCACAGCGTAATGTCTTATTCCATCTTGTGTTGAGCTTTAGTAAAATGTATGAAAGAACCCTTCAAATCTTTAAAACCAGTTAATAAAAAAAACCCTGAAAGTGAGAAATCTGAGATATGTGGTATTTTAGTGCTTAGCCCAAATGCTTAAACATGAGCTTCTGCTTGTACCGTTTAGCACCCTTCATGTTCTATTCTTTCCTCTGCTGCCACAGGCAGAATGAGGTGAGATATGCGGCTCCAAAGACCACCATACTTATCAAGGTCCATCCTATCGAAGGACACGGGGGAGCTATTAGATAGAAACTTTTTCTGGAGGTGGTCATCCACCATCTCTTCCACGGTGCTTAAGTGAATCTTTGCAGGGATTTCCTCCTCCTCTCCCAGCAGCACTGTAAAAATCAGAAAAGTCTTTTTATAAGCAGCATTTTCGTGATCACAGTAACGGTAGAAAATGAGCGTGGAGCCTGGAGGTAACTCTTCAAAGCGATGGATAACAGCCACGGGTTTGTCTCCCTCGAAAGCTCCCTGTAACCTTCTGTCAATGTCCAACTTGACTTGGTCGCTGTCTTGGCTGGCTTTGCTGACTCCATCAATGTGGAGGACGGAGGCGTTAAGTGCAGAGGCAAAGGAAGAGGCTAGACTCTGAGCTAAGCAGTACATTGTTTTCTCAGCTTTGAACCCAGATGTCAGGATAAGACTCACTGGCTCGCTGGGCTGAGCAGTCTGGAGGTGTCTTTTCAGGTGGATCCTGCTCCTTTTCCAGACTTCAGCACGCTGGTTAGGAAACAGACTTTTTACTTTTTCCATCTGCTTGAGGAAGATGTCTATTTGCCGCAGATCAGTTTTCTGAGGTGGAAAATCCTGTTTTAGGTGATGCTGTATCAGGATGCTAAGGAAAACCACTCCACACACTATGAGCAGGAATATCATTCTTCCTGTGGAGAAACGGGAGATAAATTTTTTTTATTAGTATATCATGTGAAAACACACACAATGTGTATTTCTAAGTGACAACCACCTCAGAGATTTTCTATGGTAATCATAATAAATAAGAAAAAATGATAAGATTTACCGCCACAAATATTTGCAAGCTCTAAAACGACTGCTTCAGGTGCCTCTATCATGTTTGGGCCAACAGTTTCTACTGCAGGTCTAGGTTCATCCAACTGTTCGATGTTGGATCGATCCGATGTTATCAGCTGAAATGGTGTCTCTTCAAGTGCTGCCGTCTGCTGCATGTTTTCTTCTTCTTGTTCTTCTTCAGCTACAAAAAAATTAAATATAAACATTTAGGGTAAACAGCAGTTTGATTATTTAAGCCATACATAAAAACTTTCTTCCGATTGTATTTGTGGTACAAACAGTTTCAGAGATTTCTGTAAGGTAAGACTCACCTCCCTCATCATTGGGGTTCATATCATTAATGGTTGTGGAGTCCATTTTTATGGGTCCATCAACATGCTCCATCATTCTCTCGCTCAGTATTTCCACAGGGTTTGCTTTGATTGCTTTCTTATCACCAATGCTGTCTTCTTCTGCTAAAGTAAAAACAACTTAACTTAAACAACTGCCTGGTTTTTTTTATTAACTGCCTTGGCTACTAAAACAAGTGAACAGTAAGAAAAAAGAACCTGTGGAAACAGTTGCTGATGAACGCTCATCTGAAATCTCCTTCAAAGTCGTAGCTGGCTCCTCAGCCTTGGTTGATTCTTGGTTGTAATCACCATGACTTTCATTATCAGCCATAATGTTGTTCACTGTTTTTGTTGTGTCAACCCCTTCTGAGGGAGAAGTGCCCTCTGTATTTAACATCTTCATATTTTCAGCTGAATTATCATCTGTAACCGAAACACAAATTTGGTTTCATCAAAGATGACTTAATTACTGAAACAAACTCAGGTTTAATCTATAATGTAAAACAGAACTGTCATTTCCTCTCCCTTTTCCAATATGCTTAGAGCAACTAGATTTTTTATTTACCTTCAAATGTTGACACCACGTCTTCATCAGTGTTGTTTGGAGCCTCTTAGGTTGCAGGTGTAGATGATAAATTTGCACATTAGGTGTTGTTTTTTATTTTCACACTAAAAACATTTACTATGTGCTGAATACCTGTTGACCTTGCATGAATAACTTACCATCTGGATTTTGTTGTTTCATATCATCAGACACATCCACAGGTTTAGACTTGTCACTTGACTGGGATTCATCTTCTTTCTTCTGCTTGAGATCTATTAAAGTATACTGATGTAAATTTGTTGAGAAAAAAAGCTTTGGGCGTATCTAAATGTTTTAGGTTAAAACATACCTTTTGTCTCTGGTGTTTCAGTACCTTCTGTGTGCTGGTGGGATAAATCCAAGACACCTTGCTGTTGCTGTTCCTCTGCCATGTCTTCAGATGTGGACACTGTGATAAAAATATTCACTGAATGGACACATACGTAGTATAT
>JBAMIG010000015.1:16247295-16280801 GCA_037177335.1 Kiunga ballochi
ATATATACGCAAAGTGTGTGTGTGCAAAGCTACAACTATATCTATGTTCAAAGTCCAAAGCTTATGATGATGTGAATCTGGACTTGGTATAGGAAAGTTTTCTACAAAAGCTAAAGTCATTGTAAACAGTAAGTACAGAATAAACTACCAAAAAAACTTAAGAGTTGGGATTATTAAATAATCTGTTTCGAACTTTATTGGGTTTTGATCTATAATAAGTTACCGATAAATCATTGTCCAAAGGCATTAGCTGCTAGTACATAGTAAGAAAACAGATGAAAAGAGCAATACAATCGGTTAGTTCACTGGGTATGAGGATCCAATTTCATAAATCAAAATAAGAATCAATGTAACCCCCTGAATACTAGTCAGCAGGTATCAGACAAGATAAGGATCGAGTCGTTTCGTACATCATGCTAATTTAGCTAGTAGTTAGCAAAACAACGTATGAATTCAGTTCGTGCGGTTTAGGTGTCAAATACAATTTCCGATGTATGAAGAGAAATATAAATATGTAGTCTTTAATAATCACCAGATCATATCAATCGCTTCCTTGACGTTTGAATAGAATTTATTGCTCCTCAGTTTAAGTAAGTCACAGACAAGTAACCAAACTAGGACGGAACCTTCAGTGCTGTCCTTGTTTCTAGAAGTGAATTTAGGCGCTGCCCGGAAGTTAACGCGTTCCATCAGTAAACGTATTCCCTAATAACAAAAAGGGAAGTCCGTCGTTTCTTTGCTGTGCTGTTTGAGCGATATGTTATGTTGTATTGTGGATTTGATATTTTGGGATAGCTTAGCTGATTTTTAATCATCAATGGATTCCAAGATAACTAGAAATAGGGGGTACAAGGCTCCCACCCCCCCGAGACGATCAACACGGTCGCGGGAAAATGTGCCAGAAAAAGGTAAGAAAACGAATAGCATAGCCTTTTAGCTCACGCGCCACTCGGAAGTTTAGCGTCTAAGTACTTGTAAATCTGCTCTATACCCTTGTTTGATGGATTCACTTGTAGCTACGTGTCTGTAAAAATAAAAACTGATTTGACAAATAACGTTGACTTTTTTTATTTGGTTGCGTTTATAAGCAACATCTACCAATAAGCCACAAGTTAAGTAACTTTAACATAGCATTTTGTCGAAATAACATTGTTTTAAGACAAAAAAAATGTGCGGTAACATCAGAAACAGGAAAAATCTCCACTAATTCAAGTATAAGAGACTCAATTCTTACCGTCTACGGAAATATGACACAATGACCACCAATCGATAGATCCTTTTTACAGTGTTGTCAGATGTAAAAACAGTTTCTGCCACGTAAGTATTTTAAGAATTTCCTGATGCACTTTGCTGTACAAAATTCTTTGATTTAACCCAATAGTGTTTACAAGAAAAAAATAGTGTGTTCAAGTCTCGTTGAGTGTGTTTTATTATTTTATTTTAATGAGTTGAATGATTTATGCTTTTATTTAAAGCATCTGAAAATGAATATCCTTTACCTCCAGGTCTGAGTTTTGAGCCAACCCCCAGGGGCCCTCTAAAACGGACCAGAAAGAAAGTAGAAGACCAATCTTCAGTTGCAGTTGTCAATGGGGCCAGAGATGTGGAAAATGGCTTGGAGGATGAAGGTAGGCTGCTCCAATTAACCATACTTTTTATAATAACTAAGATAGCAATTATTTACACCTGTTTATTTGATACCTGCTTTAATTTAACAGAGTCCCCTAATAAGAAGATCCGACTGGGCTCTAAGGGAGCAGATGGTGACGGGAATGACAGCGACAATGAGATGGATGTCAAGGAATTGGTAGAAGAATTGGAGAAAAATGAGGATCAGGAAATGGAAAGTGTAGAGGAGACATCAAAAGACACTCATCTCCCAAAAACATGCAAAGGTGGAGGCTGTCAGAATCCATGCACATTAGAATAAACATTTAGGTTTGAAATAATCAAAGAATAGCATTGGACTCATTCATATTTTTGTTGATTTATTAACCAGCTGTTTCTATAACTGCTTTGCAGCAGCTTTTGTGCTTTCAGGGACTCTATGTAGAATCCGATTTATGCTAATATTTTATACAACCTTTCTTTGTGTTTATTTTTTCTTTTCTTGTTTAATTGTAAGATCTACTACATGCAACTGGTATAATCAGCAAAAGTGATATAACATTTGCTTGTGGCCTTTTACTTTCATTAGGAAGAATAAAAGCTTCATGAGACTGATTAGATCTAACAGTCATTGTTTTTCAAAGTTTTTTTTTTGTCTAAATAGATACCCTTGGAGCTACAAGGTTATATCCTCATGTGGCGCTTGGTGAACGCTGTCGAGTGGTTGGTTCTTTCATTAAAGAGGAAGACAGTCTGAAGCCCAAGATGGGTAGGAAAGCACCTCAACTACTTTCTGCATGTGCAAAAGGGACAATTTGATCAACTATAACTCACTTGTTTTTTGTTTTCATTCAAACCAGCAGTAAAAGCAAATGTTGCTCCAGCCAAGTCCTCTGTGCACCTCAAATCAGCAGAGATCAAACGTGATGTGCTGATCAACAGCATGGCTGATTATCAAAAGACAATGAAGATCAAAGCTAATTCCACAGGTATCAGTTGATATTTAACAGTCATTTTTGTTAGGAAAGCTGCACTGAGTGCCTGTTTTATTGTAATGTCATCTTTGGCATGATTTTATAATAATATATTCATCCTCTTTTTTTTTTATTTTTTTTTTTTAGATAAACCCAGAACCTACGACTCTGGTCGAAACAAGTTCATAGCTTCTGATAAAACAAACACAACACAACGACATGTTTATAACATTCCAGTAGATAAAAAAAGCGGCCATTCCAGAAGAGCAGGTATTGTATTTTTAGCAGAAAAATGGCTACTGTATCTGAGCTGATATTTTTTCCAAGCTGACATAATATTTTTACTTTTAAAGGGAAAGAGAAAGCTGCTCTTCCTGAGAGAAGATCTGTAAATTCCAGTCGAGGTAAAGCAGTTTATCTTCAGACTAAAAACTGCTCATATTTTGCTACTAAGCAGTTTAATTGGGTTCTTTCTCTTTGCAGGATTTATGTGGTATTTATGGCGTTTGGTTTTGCTGCTGCTTCTCAGCTCTGCAACCTTGCTGGCATACAAGATCATTCCTGTTCTCCAAAGGACAGCAGGTAGTGGTAGACATCCATCCAGGGAAGTGAAGCCAGAAATGTTTACTGAACAGCTATCACTTTTAGAGGATCAGTTCCCCAGACAGCAGCCAGTGCTGTGGGTGCGAAGTAAGATCCACCTGGAGAAACACCTTAAAACAGAACAACCCACAGAGCCGGTCAGTCTGATCTTTACTGCAGGCCTCAGGGCTGAGAGGACACTGCACTGTCTGGCTCACAGTGTGGCCTCCATCTTCTCATCTGCCCTCAATGCCTCTGTCCTACATATTGATGGGGCTAGTAAAGCCAGTGAGGACAGCGATAAGGTAAAGCTGGACATTGACAACCAGCTGCAGGCAGCTTTTGAGGGAGATAAACCGGTGGCTGTCATTCACCGATTTGAAGAGTTGCCTCCTGGTTCCACTCTAATTTTTTATCGCTACTGTGATCACGAGAACGCAGCATATAAGAAGGTGTTCTTGTTGTTTACTTTGCTGCTGCCTCAAGATGAGATCAGCAATCAGATCAGTCTGAAGGAGGTTGAGGAGATGGTGCAAGAACATGCCATAAAGAAATTGGTGGGCTCTGAGGGCGAAGCTGCCTTCAATAAGATGGATACAGACAAGTTTGGTGGATTATGGAGTCGCATCTCCCATCTGGTTCTGCCTGTAATGTCAGAGGCAGAAATAGAGCAAGATGGATGCCCATATAACAAAGTAGCCTCCTAGCAAGGATACAGAGTTGGAACAAACTGCTTCTTAGTACTGTGCAAAAAGCCACATAGCTGTATTTACAAGGAGAAAGTATTGAGTTCTGAAATATTTTGCATACAGATTAGATTTAAAATGGTTATAGGAACCTCCCCAAACTGAAGTAATGTTTAATTCTGTTTAAAGACAAAGAAAACAGTTTTTAAATATGTAAAACACGAGTAAACACCATAATGATTGCATAATGGTGTAAAGAGAATGGTACATTATTGTGTGATCTTCGGTTTGTGGAGATGAAATGTAGGAAACAGGTGGGGTTTTTTTGTATCTACATAATTCTGTTCATTTTTTGTTTTAAAGCATCTTTAATCCATTTTCATTAGCAAGCATCCCACGGGGTCTTTATTTAAACGTTCACTTTCAATAGAATTTCTTGTTTTAAATCAGAAATGTACATTTCTCATATTGTTTAAAATCCTGAGCGTGATTGATGGGCCTAAATTAAACTGATGTGTGTTTTGGAGTAAAAAAGGAGACTTGGTTGCTTTAAATATCCATCTTATTCTGATTCCTGGCTTTTTTTAAGAAACTTTTTAACGTGTTTTTTTTTTTTTTGCTGATGATATAAATATATATATGTGATGAGTTTCTTAGACTGACATATTTTCTCAAAGCTGTATGTATATATATATATATTTGATATGAAAAAGTTTGATCCTTGCACTTGTCAAAAAGCACTAAATTTGACTGAATGTCAGCTTAAAAGGACGATGTTTTGCATTAAATAGTTTAAATCTATAAGAACATTCAGACTGAAAATTATTGATACAGATGTGCCTTAAACATATATAGGTAAGATGATAGTCAATAATTACCAAAACATTTAGGAATCCCATTTAATTAATGTTTATTACTGTTTTGTTTCCCATGTTTTCACTCATTCTTCTTATTTCACTCATCTATTGTGTGTTTTGTGTGTTGTTTATATGAAGTATTTCCAATAAATATTATTTTGATATCTAGGAGAGATGATTAAAATCAGGATAATTGGCTGTGTATAGTCCTCCGGTAGTGAAATGTCTACATTTGAAAGAAAAACAAACTTCATTTTTAATTGTGTAAAACAGATGGGCTGCTGTTAAATGTTAAAGTGCAACTAGGAAGTTACACATTTACTACAGAGCAGCAGCTCAATCATTTACCAAAACCAGTTTGGGTAATGAGGATAAAGTTCATTTAATGATTTTGATCATCACAAACAAGATTTTCAGCATCAAATGACATGGAAAACTTAACTAAAGCAGCACTGCTGTTAATACTTAACTTAGAAACAAGGAAATATCTTCCAATGATTTAGGCTACACTGTCAATATGAAATGGATGAGTCATTAAACTGATCGCATCACACCTTAAGGTTACTTGAAAACTGAAATTAGGGATTAAGCTATCATTTAAAAAGTTCTGTTTGTTTACATGACCAACCCAGTTATTCACAAGTTTTTTCATCCAATCATTGCAGTAAAAATGTACTGTTTGAAGTATCTTACTCCACAAGCGGGAATCTCTGCAATTACTGACTGATGCCAGGCATCCACTAACCGTACATAAATACTCAGGTGATTGATCGTAAGGTTTTCTTTTCATTGAGAAACACATGCAACCCAGTTGCTGAGCAGCAGATTGACCACTACTTTAAAACATTTCTTTGGTAATGACTGCTTGATACGAGGTGGTGGCGTGCAAACTTACAGTGGGTGTGTCTAAGCTAAAAAGGGACCCACTGTTTGCTGCTGTAAAGAGTGATGTGCACACACTGAATCCAGTTTTAAAAGCAGATCTGTTCGACATATAACATCCTTATTTAGAAACATTTAGCATTTAATACAAAAAAAGATAAAAACAGCTGAACACAAGCATCTGCCAAACTGAATGTGGACTAAAGCATATGTTTCTACAGGTGGCACTTAATCTTGCTGAAACTGAAATAGTCCAAAAATGACGACTACAGGAAAGAGCAGGTTTAAAAACATGAAGGTTGCTGCCACTTGAATGTCTTTTAGGTTATTCTGAAATCCAAAGGTGAAGAGAAAAAAAAACGGATATGAAGTCAAATTTTTACTGTGATGCATAATCTGTCTTGGTTAAAGATAGTTGTAACAATGCAAACGTAAAATAAATATATATTTTTATGAACAGGGTCTCACCGTTAAGCATTGCGACTCATGTTGGTCATCTTCTGAATTTACTGTAGAAAAAAATAAACAATATTATTTGCTTTTCACTATATATATATATATATATATATATATATAGATACCATTTTATGTATTATTTTTAGATATAGGTTTGCGTTAGTCACCGTTTCCATGTTTCTGTAGTTTTTCTTTACGAACATTAAGCTCAGAGACCCAGATTTCATTCAGGCGAATCCATACCATGTACCCAATCAGAATATAAAAAAGCCAATTATTCTGCTTGTTCTCTTTGCAGAGATAAGTGCAGTTCACAACTCCAACGAGTAGGACAGCATCTGTGTGTGAAATGTAAAAATGGATTATTTTACTTCCAACAAAGTCATTTTTGCAGAGGTTATTGCACAGAAAATCATTGTTAAAAGCTGCTGAATTGAAACCAAATAATCTTCTTTTTAACATAAATGTGGAACCAATCTCTTCCTATTTCTAAAAAGGTTTAGCAAATCTCACCTAAAAAGGTCAAACTCTTGCTCTAAACACATTTCCCAGCATAGTGTTTTTATTGGAAAAGCTAGATTGATGTGTCAGATGAGTGTTCTTACTAGTTAAAACACGGTGAATGATGCAACAGGCTTGGTGAGCATGGTCACAGTTCTCCTTTCTGGAAAGGAGTAAAACAGAAACAACAAGAAGCCGCTGCATTTAACACGTTCATTTGAGAATATTTTGACATAAATAGCAAAGTTCACTTACAGTTCATGACTGGGTCCAAATGGCGCAAGGAGACATCCCAGCTCCCCCAAAATGATCACAATCACCAAACACGAAAGAATAATAAGAGCAACCTAAACATATACTCCCATTTAGATACACAGGCCACTTTTGGACAACTCAGGAGGTGTATAAAGGGTTTCACAACACAAGTGATTACTCACTTCGTCAGACTTCGCAAAGATAAAATTGAGCAAAGAAATTACGGCAAGTAGAGCACAGATTGCACTGCAGGCTGTCGTCAAACACTACAAAAGAAATGAAATACATTGAACATTAATCACAAATTACTGGAATAACATGAGTTATTAAAAGTACATAGAGGAAAAAATAATCAAGCCAACTAATGGCATCCAATCTTTAAAGCAAACAGATGAGAAATAACAGAGATAATATAGTGTTCATCCTATAAAGTAAAACTAATTTTTGATGCCATTTAATTTTGTTTAATGTGTAATCACACAACAGTTGTTGGTGCAGGAGTACCTGCTCAATATCAACATATTTACAGGACAACAAAACATGCATGCTCAACAAATGTATCCAGAAACAGTTATAATCCACAAGAACTCATCTTGAACTTCTGTTACCTTTTTCAGATGAGATTTGGATCTGTGCAAACAATGAGGCATAGTCTATTGGGAAAAATACCATGAGAAATAAGTTAGACTTCATATAAAATTCCCCTAAAAGGGTGAAATACTGAATTTTCACACATACATCTCTTACATACCCATAACACGCCTTCAACAATACTTTCCGAACACATTGCCACTAAGCCATAAATCTGAGAAAACAAGTATTTGTTTAAAAAAAAAAGTTGTTGCTGCATCAATTTCAGTGGAATATCAGGAGATCAAGTTCACCTCCATTTTTGAAATAGTGCAGGATTGTGCCTCTGGAATGACTGGAGGTCTACAATACACGTAATCCACACGTTGCCAATAGACTGTAAATTTCTCAAGAACTGTGGCCCTGCAAAATAACGCTCAATTGTTAAATACATCTGGAAAAATCCAGCTATGTTTTTTATTTTGAAATCAAAGCAAATAAAAGTAACCTGAAGATGATGTTGCCATCTTCTCCGCCTGCAGTCCAGTTTACACTAAAGGAAGTCTTGTCCCTGTTGTTTTTATTACTAACTGCTGAATCCTGAGAAGGATAAAATATATGTAAAAAAATTCAAATTTATGAGCTAAAATTCACAAATGAATGGTGGATCTATCAGTGCAGTGAGGCCTAAATGAAATCAGATGACTGCTTACTGGTAAACCATTACATGTCAGGAGATTGGTATGATTTGTGTCAAGTGCAATAAACTTCCCAACTGGTGGACCATCACCATCCAAACTGGCATTACGAGCCTGTAGCATGAATCCCAAAAACTTTCTAGATTCCTTGCTACTGATTGTAACTATAAAAACAAGGAAATTGCATCAGAGGCCTTAAAGAAAAGAAAAAGAAATACAGCAAATTATGCATAAATAATGTTCAGCAGCATAAATAGAAATGATTGTTCCACCAACAAAATTTCAGCTATCTGTGCACCTGTGATGGGGTCTCCAGGACAGTTTTGGCAAGTAACCTTATAGGGGGATATAGATGTCTGGGGTTCAGCAGTGTCACCATGCTCAGGTAACATTGAGTCACATGACTCTGGGAAGTTACCATCTGAATATCCTTGCAGCTCTGAGACCAGTTTAAAGCTGATCAAAATCCACAGCCACATCTGTAAAAGATGCCATCATTAAAGTACGGCAACACACTGTTATCAAACAAGAGAGTAAAATTTAGTTGATTTTCAACCTTTGACTGAAACATTAAACTTTTTATTCAAACTTAAACCCAGATCACAAATATGTTGGAAAAGTTTCCGGCAACAAGCAATAAGAAGGTTTAAAATGCTGGAAAGGAGCGTCAGCTTTTTTCTTACCTTTAGTAGATGACACATGCTGTACCACAAACTAAAATAAGCTTAGCTAAAAACCTAAAACTTGCTCCTTTTAGAGAAGCAGAAGACTCGTGAAATAATGTCTTGGAAGAAATAAATGCTCCTTCTGGCCAGGTAGGTATAGAGATTGTGCAAAGTAAGGGGGGGGGCGTAGCTGAGTGATAGAAGAGGAAACTGAGCCCGCCCATGTGCGCAATGACATTATAAAAAATAATAGTTCCTCTTTCCCTTTGATCAAAGATATGACCCAGAATTCTTTGTTGGTTACTAAAAACATGTTAGTTCCTTAATTAAATAAAGTTTTTCTTTATGAAAGCCCCAAAGAGGTCACAGATTGTTTGCTAAGTCTTTGTCCCTCTGTTCTCTGTTATTTCATCCTATCAGTAAGAATAAAAAAAACTTCAGAAGCTTGTTTAACAACTTCAGCTCAGCATGGAAGAACAAAGTCCAAATCATGTCCTGATGTTGTCAAGGAAGTAATCCTAAAGAGGACTTCAAAAGTAAATTGGTAGTAACTGAGGCAGGAAAGTATGATTCAGCTTATATTTATTGGCTTTAACATCATAGATAGTAAAAACAAAACCATAATATTAAAACAGTTATAGTGACACAGTGTTTTATGCAGAATGCAGAATTTTCCCTTCTGAAACACGATGAAGACATGAACTGGAAGAAAATTTAAGTGATAATTGTTCTGGATATCTAAAAAATTGTTCCAGTACTGATGGTAACAATTCACTGATATCAAACATTACTGCTCTACTGAGCTCTCTGCTGATAGGGGGCAGCCTTGTTCCATAAGAGACGTAATTAGTGGTTAAAATTGAAATGCCATGCTTTGCTGCAACAGGTTGACTTCACACAAAAAAGGAAAAAATACTGAATAATGCATTTATTAAGATATATGTTCAAGTTTGGTTGACTTAAAATATGATTTATTTAGAATACTTTAAACAGATAGATGGTGTTACAAACCTGAACCTTTAGACCACAATCCTCTATAAACTGCTTTCTAACTGAACTTATACAGCATTAAAACCCTAGCGATGCATTATTTCATTATTTACCTCCAATAAATACTAAAAATGTCCAATTTCCAAACAGTTGTTGTCTACAGTGAATATTTTTAACAATCCAAAAATGTTTAGATATGAATTTAAATTAAAATTTCCATTTGAAATACCTTTTTTTTATGTGCTGGTTTAAAATGTGTAGTTACAAATCACTCTGGGAGTGAATCTTTTTATTATATGAATTTATTCTTGAATTTAAATAATTTATTTCAATCTATATTGTTATTTGACATTTTCTTAGTTTGTATGAAAATGCTGTTGGCCTCTTGCTTTTCCAAAGATCACCTTGTCCTCCATACATTGAAGTCAGTAGCATCCCGCACTAACCTCACCCACGTCATGGGGTGGTCGGGGGAGATGTGCTCTGTCTGATGCGATGTCATGGGTTGGGTGGGGAAATGGGAAACTGCTCTGACTGCTCAGTGATTGAGTCGGATGAGGAAGAGGAGCTGAGAGCAAGCCATAGTAAACTGTTCCCTGTTCTGTGTAAAATGAGTGTAGTGCATGTTGCAGAATGCATAATATTATTATAAGTGTGCATAGGATGCAGTGTGAAACGGCTTAATATAGGACCTTTAACTCACCTCAGACCAGAGAATAATTGTATTGGATAATCTTATAACACTTTGAATAATTGGTGAGACCAAAGAAACAAAATGGCAAACGGCATTGGCCAATCCTGGAGTGGCAGCTGCTATGGAATTAATGGGCACCTGCCTCTTTAATCAAGAAGGATGAAAATCAGGAATAAAACAGCCCCATAATACATCATAAATGCTCCAAAACCTTTATTGCATGATGGTGGTGGAAGTTGTTTTACATCTCAGTCCAAAATCCTTTAGTGGTTTCATTCACACTGTGATTTTTGACAGAGAGTAAAGCATCAGTTGCACATCCTGTTGCCGTGGTCTCAGTGGTTTGGTTTTAATTGCAGGTGTCACCTTTTGGTTTTTCTCTTTTTACATAAAACCTTTCACCAACACTATACTTATTCATAATACATTACTTTAACGAATACTATTACAATTTTACATTTAATAATCACAGTTTACAGTTATTCAACATGGTATAAAACACTGTATACTTAATATTTATTACTAGCCTATGCTGTTCTTGCTAAGCCCTTAGAAACATTTCCCAAAGTAGAATTGTATAATCTTAAACATGCACATTTGTGGAAGTATAAGCATTTATTGTTGCTTTGCACTCATTCTAATCTAGATAATTCTAATTCTTTGATTTTTTTAACTGTTTGTGGAAATAATACCTGTAACAATAAAACACTGTAACAGTAAAAGAAAACATATAATTAAACATTTAATCCCACTATATGTGTTACTATGAAAGATGTATTACACTAGCTTATTGTCTTTGGAAACCAGCAAATAAATTTACAAAGATGTAAAATTTTAAATGGTGATCACAGTTTGGGTGCATGTGCATATCCAATAAAAGACAGCAAAATTCAAATTATTATGCATTAAGCAGTTCCAGGAAAGCTCTTCGAAATAAAATTGATTTCACCAAATGAACAAGCGCTTCGGTGTATTGTTGACAGTCCACTAATACATTGAGCCATGTGACATGAAATTCTGAATTCTGACTTGTTGTTCCTCAACTGGGCTTTGCCATCTCAGTATTCGATGCAGAATTCTCTTTAAATGCCTCCTAAACTTAACGCCAACAAGGGCATAAAAGATGGGGTTCAAGCAGCAGTGAGAGAAAGCAATGAGCCGGCAGACATGGTAAGCATAGTCAAGCTGAACACTCACCTCACAGCTATCAAAAGGTGCAATTAAAGTGTCAGACAAACCCTTTAAAAAGATTACCACATTGTATGGCACCCAGCCCACAAAGAACACAGCCACAATACATAAGACTAACTTGACAGCTCTGTTTTTTGTGTGAGGTCTTGCTCCTGTGATTCTCCTCAGTATTTGAATATAGCAGAAGCTCATCACTGTAAATGCAATCAAGAAGAAAACATTCTGCTCTGAGATACCAATGCTTTTCCATGTTGTTGCACTGTATTCACAACCCAGGGAGTCTTTTTCATTGTGGTGAATCAAGATGATGGAGCTGAAGAGCAGGGAGGGCATAGCTGCTGCAATGCTGATCACCCACATTAGGAAAGACAAAAAAATCCCAACACTGAGTTTTGGAGAGCTTAGATCAGTGAGAGGGTGGACCACGACCAAATACCTATAGATAGTCATGATGGTCAGGAAGAGGATGCTGCTGTAAAACCCGGTGAAGAAGACAAAAGTCACAATCTTGCAGATGAGCTCTGAAAAGATCCATCCAAAGATGTGGTAAATAGCCCAGAAGGGAAGGCCAGTGGTGAAAACGAGATCAGAGATGGCAAGATTGAGGATAAAAATGTTAGTTAGGGATTTAAGGTTTTCATAAAAACCTAGGATTACAAGGACGAGGATATTCCCTATAAGACTCAGTGTGATAACAAGAGAAAAAAAAACTGGTGTTATGATGGATCCAAATTGGACCACCTCATCTTTCTCACAGAAGTCATCATTTTCGTAGGATGTATCATATTCACTCTCATTAGAAGAGAAATTCATGGCTGGTAAAGTGGAGGCACCAAAACCTATAGGAGAAATAAGGCTTTATGGAACGGAATTTCTTCACATAAAATTCACCTCCATTTAGGCTGCATAAGAGATAATGCTAGGCAAAAAAAAACCCAACCTACCCCGTCTTTATGGCGCTGATGTGTTGCTGGATACGATCCTGTGTGGACTCAATGCGGAACTTAAGAGGCTGGTGCTTTTATATAATAAGAGTTTCTCTTCCTCATTGTTTAGATTACATATCTAGGGCCTATTCACTTTGCTCTTTGTAAGATGCACATATCGTCAACAAAAATCTCTTCAGTTACTTTATATTGTAAACAGGAAACAGTAATAGCAAATTACATATTGGGATAGGACTATTTAGGTTATTCTATGGAAAAAAAAACCAGAAAAAAAACAAACATTGAGTCTAGATTAAAGTCTACCTCTCTGACAAGTGCACAGATTTAACAAGACCAGTAGTTAAGAGAATCAGAGGGCTATAGAAATATTTTCTCAATATATATTATATAATTGTCAAAACAAAATAACATAAATAAAATCAAATAATAAGTATTAGTAAATTAAAATAAAAAAATAATTGTATTTAAATAAGTTTTTAAAAATATTTTAAAATGTAACAATATTACACACTAAGCATTTATTAAATAAAATGAATACTTATAAAAATAAAATAAAATTAAAAAAAACTTATTTATAGACAGATAATCAATATACAGACAAATAAATAAATTGTGGAACTAAAAAAAATATGTAAAATGGGTTCGAACCAGACAAATAATCTAGGATTAAAACAAGACACTAAAACGGAAACATTTGGCGTTCCCGTTAAATTAAAAACAATGGGTCATTGTTAAGTGTCAGACTGGATAGTTGTGCTTTTTTTTTTATGACAAGTGTATGCTTTATGTTTGTGTCCAGAGAACCATTCTTTTTTTTAAATCATAACATTAGCGCATCATGTATCATCTAGGAAAAAGCACAGTTTTCACATGGTAGACACGAATGTCATTTTAACACAGTAAAACATGTAAAGAATTGCAGCACATGAACAAGGTCAGGTGTCCAGTTTTCCAAAACAACCAAGAAAAGGACATTCTTCTGTGACAATGATCACATGACTACACTGTTTACCCTGCTACCGCAACCTAACTATCCATTTCCTGTATCCCTCCCACTAGCCTCAAAATGATTGGTCTAACGACGCGCAGTCGTATCGTAAGTGGATAATTCTGTCTGTCAATTACGATAGTTATAACAACTTTGTATGCACACGTAAATGCTCTAAGTTGGTCGTTATGGGCTTGAGTCATATTTCTAAAAGTACGTCGCATTTATTACTACTTTGTAATTTTCCAATTGAAACCATCTAGAAAGTTGTTCGATTATATAAAGTATTGTGCCCCGCTGATGTCACTGTTGTTTACAGAAAAATGCTTGTGAAATAATTAATATGTCAAAGCTGCGTCTAACCTCACCGAGATGAGTGTAAAAATGATTTTTTGTGGTTTAAATTTGTCATCTGGGTTTGCTTGTTTGTCGTTTTTTGTTTGTTTAAAGTAATGTTAGAGCTATGAAAGCTAATACTTGGGTAATAAAACGTAGGTACGCTTAATTTAAGGAACGAAAACCCGAGTTACGAGGAGTTAGATAGCTTTTAGCTAAACATTTCTAAGACTAAAGCTGATTGTTGATCAATACCTTTTCCACAATTCCACAATAATGCCACAATAGTATTGTCACTTAACATACCAGTCCCCTGATTTGGCTAAGATAACTAGCATTAGATGGCCATTGTGTCATTACAAACATAGACATGGGATCAAACATCAGGTTCAATTAATCACAGACATTGCTGCTTCTTTTCTTTCATTAGTGTTTTAAGGGTGCTGAAATTGAAGCACCAATCTCATTGTACAACTTTTAGTGGGTAATATCTAGTATTGCATTAATATTTGTCCATTTTCTAACAGATTATTTCTCCTTGGATCAAAGCTGGAGCATTAGCGAGATGTAAACATCCCCAGAACTAAAACAGATAAGGATTAGTGTCTTGGCCAATAGTATTATCATATGCGGCTGTGATGTCCTCAGTAGGGTTCATGGACATCATTTAATAAAAAAATTACAGTTGTCTGTGTCATTTAATTTACATGATCAATCCCTGACTCTAGAGGATTTGCTTTAAACAATTTACTATTTTAAGAACTCATTTAAAAATGATAGTCTGTGGAAAGGAATAGATGGTGTTAATCATTTTATCTAGATGGAGATTTGCATACAGTTAAACCGTTTTAAACCAAATAAGTACGTCTGGACTAAAAGATACATTTTCTACAAAGGATTTGGCACTGTAGCCATCATCAGACCTTTTCCTGATAAGTAGTGCATGTTTCTGAACCAGCTCTGTCTATGTGTGGACATGTTGGAAGCATGCTGGACAGTCTTTTGTTCCAGACTGATTATGATTCTCTGATTCAGCAGACGGTGTGACCCTGTAACCCCTGGTTGCCAGGGAGCAAGAGGTGGGGCATGGCTGCTGGGGCTACAGTTGGGGAGAACCAACTCCAAAGGATTATCCGAGATTTGCATGGTACATCAGCTTTATGTGTGTGCTTGTCTGATTGTGTGTGTGATTGGTGGCATGCAGTTGTTTACTGATGAGAGGAGAATAAAGAATATATGGAGTACAGTCAGTGCAGCTGCAACAACTATGTAACCTTTTGCTATCAGATCATTTGAGAAAGCAATCATCTGACCTCATGTTTGTTCAGTAAGAGTGTAGTGGCAGTTATTGTCAGCATGCAGCTAGACAAGGAGAAAGCGCTGAGGGTGAACCCATCACGGATATCTTTCCAGTTTTTACGATGGATACGAGGCAAGTTTTTAAACATACTCATTGACTGAATTCAAAGGCGAAGCAATGGAAAAATTGAAACTGATTGTAGTTTTTGTCATCAGGTATGTAATTTCTGTCAAAATCCACAGAACAAGAACTTTTTTTGATGTTAGATTTCCTTCTTGACTCCGTGTAGTAACTGATTTAACAGAAAAGTTGTCTGTTTCAGTTTTATCTCAAAGTATTCCACATTAAATAAGTGTCCATTACGTATGTGTTGTGCATTTGGTTGCAGTGCACCAGGGTTACTGAATTTGGTCCTATCAGATTGCAGTCCAGCAGGTTTTTAATGCGTTCCTGCTCCATCGTTTTTAACTCAAATGAATAAATCATTGCACAGAATATGATAGACCGTTAGATCAATTTAATTAGTTTCAGACTCCAACTTCCTTCCACCCAAAGACATGCATGTTAGGTTAATAGCTATGATTAAAAATTTCTGATAATCATATGTAAGTCGCTTTGGATAAAAGCGTCTGGCAAATGACTGTAGAATAGAATAGATGTGTTGTGTGTGAAGCTGGAAAACCTGCTGGATTGCAGCCCTCACAGGACAGAATTGAGTTCCCCAGATCTACGCTTCTTGTTTTGTACCTAACTACAGTAATGTTACTGGGCTGTCAATAGTTTATCTGTGTGTTTGTGAATTACAGAGGCTGTTGCAGAGCTTGCAAAGGAATACAGAGAAAGTGGGGAGCCAATTACAGATGACAGTATCAATCTGCACAAGTTCTCCTACAAACTTGAGTATCTACTACAGGTGGGATTCTGCTAACTTTGTCACATCAGACTTAATATGTTATGGTTACACAATGAAAAGGTCAGCTATTCACCAGATAGAGAATACAGCTAATTAGAGAAACCCCACTATCCATTGTCAGGAAATTTAGTATTGTGAAGATATGAATACACAATAGTGATAGTGATCTGATGAAAATGTTGTCTTCTTACTGTACTTTGCTTCTTTGAAGCAGATAAAACATTCAGCAGTTTTAAACTTCAGTCACATTTTTCTTTCAGTTTGATCAAAAGGAAAAGACGACATTTCTTGGCACCAAGAAGGACTACTGGGATTACTTCAGTGACTGTCTGGCTAAGATCAAAGGAGCCAATGATGGCATCCGTTTTGTCAAATCTATCACTGAGGTATGTTTTTGTTGTTTATAATGGCAGAACTAATGCGGTACTAAGTTCACACTGATTATTAAAATCAGATAAATTATAAGCAAATTGTCATTTTGTTATAATATGTTTTTACATTGCTGCATAGAAATCAGTAATTTGTTCTTCTCCTTGATTTAATTCAGTATTTAAACAAAAAAAGCGTATAAAACACAATTATTTTTGTATTTTGAGTTTGGAAAAATAAAGAGTTTCTTTTAGAAACATAAACAGTAAGATGCCATCATGTAGCGTTTCATCTGATGTATGAAATATCCCTTGAGTGTGAATAAGCAGCTCTTTTTTGTTCTGTATGAAACAATGTTTGTTTTTGCTTCACTAGCTGAAGACATCTCTGGGGAAAGGACGAGCATTTATCCGCTACTCCCTCGTGCATCAGCGATTGGCTGACACGTTGCAGCAATGTTTGATGAACCAAAGAGTCACCAGGTAAATCTGTCAGGCCCTCTGAAGTGTGTATCAAGGAAGATTTGCACCTTAAAGAACAGGTTATTTGAATTTGAGTGAACCAGATTGCTAAGCTTGCAAAGGGATAATGAAAAACATCCAGCAATGTAGGAATAAACCTCAAAGCAAAGCTGGTGTACTGCAGATGTTTTACTTCCTCATTTTGCTTCTTTATATAAGAAATACACGAGAAGCTGCTTAAATATAACGAAGTGAAAGATTTTGGGGAATTTGTAGTCATTGTGTGTTAAACAATAGAAATGCAGGTTAAATGTTACTTTACCTATGTGTTTGATCATTGCCTGAAAATTTACGACATACTGAGGATACACTAAGTTACACCCAGAAGTTAAATCTTTAATGCAAAATCAAACACAATGAAAGGGACTTTTAGATGCTGCTGGGTTCATCTCTGCAGCATTCAGCTCAACTCTAACCACCTGCCTAAAGCTAAAATCCCTTAGATTTGTTATAAGGCAAATATTGACTTGTGTAACAACAGTCATCTGATCTTTATGTGTTGAAAATTTGTTCCAGACAATAAAACAGGTCAAATTTTTCCAATCTCATAAATTTTAGATTAATGCCAGTGTAGGTTCAGTCAGAGATCTTTTGTGGGCTTTTAAATTCAGATCCAGTTTGTTGTCATTCTGCAAAATAAAATCAGTTAAAAACACTTGAGATCAAATAAGTAATAAATACTCACATGAAAGTGCATTTAGTTTTTGAGAAATCTTTATTTAAGATTATAAGAGGAGTTGAGACTGATCCATCTCTTGTCTCTTCGTGCATAAGAATTCTCATTTTAAGGTTGGAGTGATAGAAAGTTTTAATGCAATCTAGACAGCAATTAGACTTCCCCTGTTCGAGCCCTGATTAGTCCCACAGAAGCATCAAAGTGCCTTAAATGTTGTTTTTTGTACAGTCATGTTGTTTTCTATGCCCTACTCTGAACTTTCTCTCACCTTGTTTCACACAGTGACTGGTACTATGCAAGAAGCCCCTTCTTGAAGCCCCACCTGAGTGTCGACATAGTCAGTCACCTGTATGAGCTAAATGAGATCCAGTTTGATGTGGCTTCTAGAGGCCATGATCTTGATGCATCTTGGCCAACATTTGCAAGGTAAAAAATAAGAGAGCATTTGTTCTACTCCTTTAGTATGGTGTTCTCAGTTTTTATCCTGTCTTCTAACCTAGCAGATAAAACTTTATACTATACTCGGCATGCTTTTTTGTACTGATATTCATTCATCTGAATTCATCCAATCAAATAAACAAATGAATAAAAGGTCAAATAAAGAGTAAAGCTGTAATGTTAAACTCAATAAAACGTAGAAACTCATTTCTTGCTTATGTGTGGTGTTAAGTAGAGCCCCATCACACTTATCTATAAGAGCAGTCTCTCAAAAGTGAAATAAGAAATTCTGAGATATGTTTGAGGATCTGGATCAACTTGAAGTTCCTGCTGACAAAGCAGCTGAACCAACTTCATCATTCGCTTGCCAGAGTTAATGACTGCAATACCTTATTTTTTTTCCTTCAATAGAAGAACACTGGGAAGTGCAAATTCCCCTGGTCACATGTGGAAACCACCCAGTCGTAGTTCTAGTATTAACAGTCTGGCTAGCACCTACTCTCAGGTAATACTCTCATTTTATTACATTGTCCTTTCATAAGAACTTAAGAAGTACTTATAACGCTTTCCTTGCTTGTCTAATTTCCATTTCAACCATCTAGCAAACCCACGAGTTTCCTTCCAGCCCTGACTATGGACAGGGTCTGTTAAATGATCTGAACGAGTCTTTGCCCGCCTGCGTAGAAGATGTAAACACAGTTGAAGCACTTCGCTTAGAGCTGGACCAGTCGGAGCTAAAGCAGCAAGGGCTCCTTGATAAGATGCAGCAGCTGGGCGAGGAGGCCTCTGAACTCAGGGGAGTGGTTGTGGAGCTTCAGAGACAGCTTGATGTGTCACTTGCTGGCCTAGAGGAGCAGAGGGGCTTGCAGAGGGAACTCAAAGCTCTGCAGGGGAGAGAGGAGGCTCTGTCCAGAGAACTGGAAGTGTTCAGGACTGAGGAAAAAGCCAGGGATGTTCAGCACGCCTTACTTCAGGAAAAGCTGGTGGCAGCTGAAGGGAAAAACATCGAGCTCATGGCCAAGTTGGAAGGTATTTTGAATGAGAAGGGCCAGCAGGCAGCCAGTTACTTTGATTCAGCACAGAAGATTCACAATATGTTGGACGGTTTGAAGCAGGCAGAGAAAGGAAAAATGGAGGCTTTAGCTTTGATGGAAGAGAAGAAGAGGCAGGTGGAAAGGTTGGAGGAAGAGCTAAGAGTTGAGGAGAAAGCAGCAAAGGAGAGAGAAACAAAACTTGGTGCATTAATTACATCAGGGTCTGAGGAGAAGGCCAAGTCTGAGGCAAAGATAGAGGAACAATGCAGGATGCTTGAAAAGCTGCAGGGGGACTTGACATTAAGAGAGAAGGAGGTAAATAACTTACAGAGGCAGCTGCAGGACCTCCAAAGATCTCAGGAAGAGAAAGAGAAAGAGTTGGAAGAGGTGAAAAAGAAGGCAGAGGAAGATATAAATAAGGTACAGAGGAACACCGAAAGCTTGAAAGAGTCTTCAGAGGCAGAGATTGCCGCCCTTGCAGATCAGCTTCAGAGCAAAGAGGCGGAGCTCAGCATGATCCATGAGACACTTAAGCATGTAGAAGCCATGAACCAGAGCCTGGCAATGGAAATGGACACACTGACCACTGAACATGAGAGTAAAATCAAAGAACAGGCAGCAGAGATGGAGGACCTTGTGGTGAAATGTGCCAGTCTAACTGAATTAAAAGAGAAGCTGATAAGTACCGTAAAGAAAAACGAGGAGCAGCAAAGTGAAATGACTGAAAACAGAGCAGCCCTCGAGGCTGAATTAGCAGCTCTAAGAGCTTCTGAGAAACAACTTAGAGGCCAGCTGAATGACACCAAGATCACAGTGGATGAAAAAGAGAAAAGACTGCGAGAAGAAAACTGCAAGCTGGATGAGAGTCTGCAGCGAGCAACAATGGCTGCAAAGCTATCGGAGGAGGCGTCAAAGCGGCTGGAGCAGGAGAACCTGAGTTTACGAGAGGAGCAGGACACTGCGAAAGCAGCTCTAAGTCACTTGCAGGCAGACTTGAAAAATGCTCATGGGCAGAAAGATGAATTGGAGAAGAACCTCGGTGCTGCACGCAAAAACGAAGCCACTCTTAAAGAGCAGCTCGAAGCCAATAAGGCCCAGTTAAGCAGTAAAGAGAAGGACCTTGGTATGTTGACGTCCATGTTAAAAGCATTAGAAGCCAAGCAGAAAGAGCTTGAAACTGCCAAAGCCAATGCAGAAGCAACCTGCACAAGACAGTCGGAGATGATTGAAAAAGCAACAAATGAGAAGCAGGCAATAGAAATATCCCAACTGGAGAGGAGTGCAGTCCATGTCAAGGAGAATCAGGAAGTTATTGGCAAATTAACTGTGGCTGAAGGCCAGTTGGAGCTTAGCTTGAAAGAAGTGTCTCGGCTTCAGGCAGAGATCGTGGACCTCAAGGTGCACCTGCAGAGATCCGAGGACGAAAAGCTAAAATCTCAAGCCCAGCTGGAGGTCACAGAAGCTCAAAGAGATGAGCTCAGGTCCCTTACCGAGCAGCTTAAAACCCAAATAGAGGCGCTGAATCAAAAGCACGTAGCAGAGCTTATGGAAAGCAAAAAGAAAGAAAAGACTCTCATTGAACAGCGTGATCAAGAAGTTGCCGCCCATGCTGAGTTGTCTATCTCTGCAGCTGCTATGCGAGAAGAACTGTCCACCCTCAAAGCTGAAAACAATAAGCTGGCCTTAGAGAACAATGACAGCCGAGAGGGTGTTCACAGAGCAAACACCGAGATGGCAGAGCTGGGAATGACCATCTGCAAGCTGAGTGCAGAGAAAGAGGAGGCCAGAGAGCATTGGGCTGGCAACAAGGCTAAGATTGAAGAACTAGAGAAAGAGAGAGAGCGATTAAAAGAATGCACAGAGGAACTGCGGGGGAAAAATAACCGTCTGCAGGAGGAAATAGCACAGAGAGAGATGCTTCCACAGACTATTGCAGAAGTCCAGGAACAACTGGAAAAGACTAAGAAACAAGTGCAAAGCATCAAGAACTCCTGTCGAGAAGAGATAGATGCTGTCAAGTTTCAAATGAGCTCAGAGAGCATGAATCATCAGGTCCAGATGAAGGTGAGTTTGACTGAATCTTTTAATCATGACCAAAGAAAACTGCTAAAGATAACTCGTTTAACTGGGAAAGGGTTTCAGTCTATTGATTTATCCCACACTAAGAAGTATCCACCCTTACATCACCAATCAGTGGGATTTAGATGGATTTAACATTTTTAATAGAATTAATGAAAGGATGTCTCGGCTTTTGCTTCAGCATCATCTTCAGTCTGTGGTGCACACTGAGACATCCCAGAAGCTTTTAAATTAGGAATAAACTCTGAAATCACTCTCAACCAACATTACTTATATGCACAAATAAATTGTTGATCAGATTCTTACATAAGCTACTAACATTATAATGCATTCATAATCATGTCACCAGACCGGCCCATTATGAGTGTTTTGTTAAATAAGATTAATCAATAGTTTAATGCACTTTTCTCATTCCTCTCCTGGTTTAGCATCTTTAACCTTTTTACGATCTCTTCTTATCTAACCAATCCATGCGGTTGTCAGGCTCTACGTTTCCTTATTTAATCCCCCCATACCCACAGAGATGCATGTTAGATCAAGAAAAAGTTATTGTAATTGAAATGTTGGGTTACTAAATGTTAAGTGTCTTTAAATAAACAGTTATCAACATTAAACCATCCATCCATCCATTATCTACCGCTTCGTCCCTAACGGGGTCGCGGGGGCGCTGGAGCCTATCCCAGCAATCAACGGGCGAGAGGCGGGGTACACCCTGGACGGGACGCCAGTCCATCGCAGACATTAAACCATTAAGCAAAAAAAAATGAGCTACCAGCTGTTTTTATTTAGGAAAATTGATTTAATTATTCAAGTAATAATCTAAAATCCTAATAATGTCCATCAGATAATTATGAAATAATTTTAGCAAGTCTGCTTGTTGTAATTCGGAATATAAATGTACTTTCTTTCTTACACCCTCACATTTTAGAGTGTGAAGGACCAGTTGGACAAGGAGAGAAGTCAGCTGCAGGAGGAGCAGAAGAATATGTCCAACTTGCGGGCCAAGGTGTCAGAACTTGAGGTTTGTGTCTGTCGAGCATGAAAACATTCAAATGCAGGAATCTGGTGACATCAAAAGTACGTGTTGTTCTCTGATATGTTGCAGAGTGCTTGATTTTACATTCTTCATAACGATATGGATCAAATTGCATCACCTGATACAGAAATGTATGATGCTTACATTTTGCTGACCTTCTGTTCTGTATTGAAAGGTTTGGTTTACAGAACTGCGCAAAACATGAAACATCCTGATTATATGTGTGGTACTCAGTAGGAACAGTAAATTATGAAGCAGACTGCCTATATGGTTGTTTATCTTATTTCTTTCTTCAGCCTCAGTTAAAGAGGTACTTTGATTGCAAGTACATTTCTGTGTCTTCCTTTGATTGCAGAACATATAAGCGATGCTAAAAAGCCCCGGTCTTATTCTAATGATACTGTATACTCACCGAATTGTCTTCTGATCAGGATTTTCCTTGTGGTTTGAAATATTTAGTAATTTGCATGATAAAATTCCAAGTTTAAGAGATTTTTAAAGGTTTCTTTAAGGGTTCCAGATATGTAATTGGGCATTAATGATTAGTGTTTATTGTTTGTGTCTCTACACATCCTCCTGTACAGTACAACAGTATTGCATCCTTAAAAAGAGCAACCCAAGATCATCAAGCAGAATATTAAGTGAAACTTTTAAAAGCAAAAAGATATTTGTGATGCATATTTTTCTTCTTTCTTATGTAAAAGGAGATGAATGAAGAGTATTTTCAGCTAATTGGAGAGAAAGATGCTCACATCACAAAGACAGAAGCAAGCATTCGTGAGAATGAAGAGGAGATTCAGCAACTGAGGAACACGTTAACAAAGTGAGGCCATGATTATTAAAACTTTACAATGTCATGTTTTGTTTGGTAAATCGTGTAGACTGATTATTGTTTCTCTTTAGCGTTGAGGAGGCACACTTGTCTGTGCAAGAGCTGTGTGAGGAAGTGAAGCAGAAACTGAAGGCAACAGAGGCTGACAGGCAGAGCCAATGTCTTAAACTGACTGCAGAGATCGATGACCTGAACAGAACTAAGACCAACCTTGAAGAACGGCTCATTGAGCTCATAAAGTACGACCTCTCTCTCTCTCTCTCACACACATTTGTATAAAAAGGCTGTGTAGTTGAAACAGGCTGGATGAAAGATGTGTTCAGCTTTCTTTTCCTTTTGGATTCTCACCACTTTGTTATACATGCTGGGTACCTGCCCTTTTACAGTCTCTGCAGTGTGAGCAGTTTGAACAGGTCCATCCATTAAAATGAGTCGTTTGAATTTCCTTGACACGGCAGCAATTAGTGAAAATTAGGTCTTAGAAGCAGGATGAGCAGAAGTCTTTGATTTCTGAATCAATTTACTGAGATTGGGAAGGAAACAGAGAGGTGTAGTATGGTGGAAAACGTGTCACGATGCAGCAAGCTTCTTTTTTCTGCAGCTTTCATGCTCTATACGCTGCAACACAATAAATCAATCAGTTCCTGTTTGATGTGTGCACATGATCTTTAATGCTTTTGTGTCTTGAATAACCTTATTTATTTGTCCTGCAAACTGTCTGCAATGCTCCAGGTTACAGAATATTTAACATTTTAAACAAAATTATAGTTGACTTGATGGGCATCAAATGTATATTTTAGTTGAGCTAAATAGTGGACTAATTTATTTTTATTTGTTTATAAAGCAATGCACGAATGGACACAAAATGTTTAGAAAAACTAACAATAAAAACCCCACATAAAAATAAAACAATACTTTTTAAAATATACTAGGATCTATTTTGGAGCTACAGAGATACACACATTTTGTTTCTTTTGCTGGCTGACTTTTATATCTCCATTAAGATGATCAAACACTGTTTCAGTAACGGTGAGGTAAAGACTCAAAGGTTGATTCATCACTTACCATTACCACTTGTTTTCAGTTCTTGTATCATTAACTTCACCTCAGTCATTTCTACCTGTTTCCCTTCCTGGCTTCAGAAATGCTCTTCATGGAAAGATTGACTCTGACAGTAACTGTTTACAGTAACAGGATCATTTCTGATGAGGTTTTAGCAAACGGTAAACGGATCAATCTGACAAATCCTTGAAGGTTTTTATTTTTTTCAGAAGCTGTTCATCTGCTATAGATAGTTTTGTTTTCTCATTTGCACTCTACTTGCCCTGTTGTCTCATCAAGGAAACACTGCACACCTTGCTGAGATATGCCAAACAAAAATGAGTGAAAAAGCAGCCAACATGCACACAAAATTACTGAAAGACATTTGGAAATATCGCAAAGGTATTGCTCAAAGCCACTAAGCAAATGAATGCTCCTCGACTGCAAAATATAAAGAAAAACAAGGCAGCTCAACACCAATGCACAATCCTTTGCAAGCAGCTTCTAGCTGCCATGTTTTAACATCAAACAAAGCAATGAGACTGATGATAAAGACATACACCCACACAACTGAAAAAAATCTGAGTTAATTAAACACACATGCTTTTATTTTTTAATAATTTTTATCAGGGACAAAGATGCTCTGTGGCAAAAGTCTGACGCTCTGGAGTTTGAGCAGAAACTGCGAGCAGAGGAGCGCTGGTGGTTGGTGGATAAGGAGGCCACGCATTGCCTCGGCTGTCAGGGTCAGTTCACCTGGTGGCTGCGCAGACATCACTGCAGGTGGGCTTTTAAGTGGACTCACCCTGAGCTGATTGTCACCATGCACAGTGTGCCACAGTTATTATAGCGTGGATGATGTGATAATTCTGGTAAAAGAGACTGAGAAATGTATTGAATGTCGTAGGTTATGTGGCCGGATCTTCTGCTACTACTGCAGCAACAATTTTGTCATGACCAAGCACAGTGGGAAGAAGGAGCGCTGCTGTAGGGACTGCTACACCCAGCACAGCGTAGTGGTGGAGAGGTTCACAGAAGCAGAGCTGAATTCATCAGAGTCGCAACCACCTCCCCCTGCCGCTGGTTTTCAGCCGCTCTCTGAACCAGCTCCCTATAAACCAACACCCAGAGTAACAGGTGAGTTAGTTTGATCATGATTTTAGTAGTTTTCAACTAATATTGTTTTCTTTTCCATATCCATCTTCTTTTAATTTAATGTCATGCTTCTTATTTTCTGGTTTTTTCATGTCTGTAAAGCACTTTGAATCCCCCTGTTGATGAATTGTGCTGTAAAAATACATTTACCTTAAAGTTAGGAGAAAAGTACACATTCTCCACAGCCTGCTAACTTCACAGTTGTTTATTAAACAAACTTTTTTTTTGTTGTTTTTGTATGAGCCTCAGCTTTACAGTAAAAATGGAAATGCTATAGAAGTGAAAGCCATGACCTTCTCATACGGAGGAACAATGGTTGATGTCAGCGCCGCAGAATTTCAGTTTAGTCCACAAAAAGAGAAGAAAGTAACATGTACACGCAAAGGAGGAAGTTTTTATTTATATTTTACTTTTCTTTCCGATATCCCATTTCCCTAAAACAACTAAAGGTTTGTGTAAAATGTAAACACAAACAAAATACAAAATAAGAGTTGTCTTATTTTTTAAAATGCTCAGTATAATTTAAATAAGTAATATGTCTGAAAGAATTGGCACATTGTGGACTCATCACAGCTACGGATGTAAAGTAGCAGCAGGTCAGTGTCTGAAAACGAGCAAGAGTTCAATAGTAGGATGCATGGACACAGTACACACAGATCATCTCTACATATAAGGTAAAACTCAATCATGCACATAAAAAAGCAACAATACTGTCTCTGCTGAGCTTCTATTGCTGTTTCAGACATAACCAATGACACTAAAGCACAGTAGTCTCATACTGAGCTCATATGAGACACTGTGAGGAATGAAATAACTTAAAGAAGACCTTTTTTTCTTTTGTCTGCAAGTATTTGTGCATGGAGGCTTCCCATTACCAGATCAAACAAATTATTGAACTGTTTCTCTCCCAGCTCATTCTCATGAGGTTACAATCAAATTTATCTACAATGTTGGTCATAAATAGGATTCATATTAATTTTGAGTTGTTTATTTGGAAAGTGTATTTATAACTTTTTAGTAGCACATAATGTATGTTTATAGATGTGTGTTTTTGGCTTTTTTTTTATATACCAAATTATTTTTCTCCAGTTTCAGAGGCTAGTAACACATCTGATGAAGGAGCGTTTGATATCATCACAGAAGAAGAGGTGAATGGCGTCTATGATAGTGATGCCGCCTCTCAGACCACAGGAGGCTCCCTGGAAGGAGAACAAGACCGAAGACAAACAGGAATACTAGAAATGTAAGTGTTTTTTGGTTTGGTTTTTAATCTGATGACAGAGACTTGAAACAAGGCCAAGTTGATCAATATCTCAGTCATCACGTCTTAAAAATGCTTAGAGAGAAAAGTTTGCCATTGAAACTATTTAGTGTTGTCAATATTCCCTCATAATCTGTCAGGGTAAAGAAGAATACCAATATATTATGTAACCTGTATCAGTCAGTGAATTAAATAACAGCAGAGTCACTTTAAATAGACTTTGTGCCTCATAACTGCTGTGAGCAATTTGCATAAAAGCAAAACAATAGAACCTTGTTGTGGCTTAATTCACTAAAGGAAGTCCCAGAAAAATATTGAACTGTAATTGTTACAAAAGTAAAAAATAAGTAGAACATTTTAGCATATTTTCTTTACCTTTTCTTTACCCGCATTTTAATTCCAAATAAAATTCCTTTAGAATAAAAGAAAGCTCTTGATTTTGATGCTACCTTTCTATAATTATAGCATTTGTTTGATGTGGATGTAATACTGCAGATAATCAAAGTAAGGACAAAAAATTAACTTCATGTGGGAATTCATCCACAACTGGACTGGTCATCAGAACAAGCCATTCATGAGCTTTTACCATGTTAGTCTCATTAGAATTGTATAAAATCAGAGCCTCTAAAACATCATTACCACTCTGACTCCAAACAGAGATCAAACTTGCCTGTTTACACTCTATTAGACTTACCGGTAGTTTGGTCTGTGTGCTGCACATGCTCCAAACATCTATCTTTTAGCTTTTTGTAAAAGAACATGCATTAAGTTTAAGTATATGTTAATGTAGCTAAATTTCCAACAGAGATGCTCACGTTCCCATTCCTCTGTTTCATTAGTCAGACATCAGAACATGTAAAGTTCTGACTGAAACACAGCTCGACCACTGTAAGCTGATCTGCCACAGAGAAAGTTGAAAGTGTTGAAATGTCTTGCGAATATTTTTCGTAGTTCTCCTAATAACATCATCTGACATCCTTCTGTAAATAGGTGGATACTCCTCATGTGCAGGTATAGCAGGAGAATGAGTTACTGTGTTTTCCAGAGTATAAGTGATTCCACAGTACAATGCAACAGTAAAATGCTTCATTAAGAAGAAAAAACATGAGTCACACTGGAATAAGTTGCATTTATTTAGAGCAGGGATGGGGAACCCTGAGGGCCGTTGTCCTGCAAGTGTTAGGACTTTCCCTGCTGCAACACACATCAGACTTAATTAGCTGACTTCTGCAGAGCTAATTAATTGCTAATTACTCATTGATCCTGTGTGTTGCAGCAGGGAAATTAGTTTCTCCATTATTTGAATGTATTGTCACTTGATCTTAGATTTAGCATCTCCCAAGACGATTGGTATAATTTGTATTTCTTTTATCCTAGATTTTCAAGGCAATGCAGTAAAACCATTTACTTACACAGTGCTGTGCAGATCTGTCTGAGTATTAAGCACGGTTAAACACATTCATGCTAAATTAAAACATTAAAAAGTAGTTGTTCATTAAGATGCACCGACACTGATCTGCAGGTAAAATTTATAGGCACATTTAAATGCATAGCCATAGTACCTATCCCCAAGATGTCTTGGAAGAAGAATCAGTGCTGGCTACACCCTGCAGTGAATCGTGGTGAAGACAGTATAAGTGGTATTTCATCATATCTTTATCCTTCAGAAGAACATTGCTCTTACTCATGCTGAATTTTGCAGAGGCACAGGAGATGTGACTCCTGGTGACGAGCATGTTCGCACTGTTCAGGACTCAGAGATTAACCTTCTCAAGTCAGGAGAAGTCACGTGAGTGTGAGCTTTATTATATTTAATATGCATATGATTCATGAGTCCCCATGTGAATTAATGAGTCTTTGTAATAAAGGTACAGTCCTGATTTTTCTGCTGGTCTATCAGACATAATGCACCTCATATTTTAAACTATCATTGCAGGATGACTGTCCCTCTCAGCACTGATGATATTTCTCAGTTTGGTGATGGTTCCAGGGAGCTCTTCATCAAGTCCAGCTGTTACAGTGTCCTCAATGTTGCTGTGGGTTCCTGTGGACCAACAATCAGCTGGATGTTTTCCTCTGAGCCCAAGAGTATCTGTTTTAGTGTGGTTTATCGGGAATCCAGTGAGACTCAGGTCGAACAGTCGAAGGTAGAGCTGATTTCCACCTGTGGTTTTATTTTAACACATAAGGTAAACATGTTTTTACCCTGACCTGAGCTCCTGGAATTTGTAGAACAGAGGTTTGAGTTGTGTAAATATATTTTGCCTTTATTCTTTTTTTTTTTTAAGTCTGACAGCAGAAAAGTCCAAAATATACTTCACAGGGGTCAATACATTTTTTTAGATGCTGAAAAAGAAAATGCAGGAAGCTCACACATTAGTCTTCAAAAACAGAAGTTATTACCACACACAGCAGGCAGAAACACCACATCCCCAATAGGGAGGAGGGTCATTTCAAAGATGACAGACTGAGGAAAACAACAGCAGGTTGGCAATGTGCACATCCTGCACTAAAAATGTCAGGGGTTTTAAATCATTAATTCATGTTGTCTTATTTTCACACGTCTGCCCATCCTGTCACCTCCTGCTCGTATCCTGATATATCATTTTCCTTTTTTTAGTTTGCTTTTTAGTTGTAAATTTATTTATTTTTTCCATATTGTTAGATCATTGTTTGTTTTTATTTTTTGCATGATGATAATATGTAATATGTTCTTGCTATGAAAGGTAAATCGTTATATAAAACATAACCAGCTCAGTGTTATTGATTGTATGATACTGTATTATAAATAAGCCATAAACAAGCCCTCTGGTAAGTCTTTGACATAAACACGGATTTAACTGAAACCAGTGTTTCTGTTCTGCTCACAGGTCCTGATTCCTCTGACTCGCTGCAATTCCCATGAAGAGACAATTCAGGGCCAGCTGAAAGTCCGACACCCTGGCTTGTACACGCTCATCTTTGACAACTCTTTTTCTCGGTATGAATACAATCTGAAGCTTGTTTCCCCTTTTTTTAGCTTAATGACAGAAACCTCATTGACTTTGCTGTCATGTGTGAATTTTGTCTTTTTTTGTTTTACTTCAAAGTATTCTTGTCTTTTTTTCAACAGGTTCATTTCGAAGAAAGTCTTTTACCATCTGACCATGGAGAAGCCTGTAATCTATGATGGAAGTGATGGTCCTTGACTACAATCTACAGATTTTTCCTCCTGCTTCTGGATGCAAACCAAGTGTTTCATGTTTTTCAAAGTCTGTATTAATTCAAATGTTTTGGTGGCTTGAAGTGTGTTTTAAGTAAATCATTGTCAAAAACAGGAGGGATGTTTTTGGAAAAATGTCTATGCAAATTTTATCTCTTTACACACACACACACACATACACACACACACACATATATATATATATATATATATATGCAGACAGACTTTGTGATTATGTTTGTTTCTTTGTCTTAGTAATTTTGTTGGACCTGGTTGTAGTTTTAAGCTTCTTTTCCCAGATATGTTGAGTTTTTAGGAAAAATAATTCTTTGTAGAAACACTACAAGTCACACAAATAACATGAAAACAAGACACTGCAAATATTTACTGACAAAGTTGTGATTGCACAAAAGTATGGTTAGTTTCATTCATTTGTGCCATCTGTAATACCTAAATGGATTCATATGGACACTTGTGTCTTTGCTGCCGTGCAAAGCGTCGTCTTTGTGGAAACCTCAGGATTAGATAAAACAGGATTTTTAGTTCAGTACTAAAGGGAAACAAAGAAAAAAAAGATTAGGTTTTACTGTTTGGGTAAAGAGACTGGAGTGCACTAGCTTTTCCATCCAGTAAGTGATAAGTGAATCTTATCAGGTGTCTTGACATGGACAATCATCATAACAATGACTGCCGGGTATAGTGTAATACTGGCTTTTAGTGAGTTACTGTATTTTTAAAGTGCCTTTTAAATCTAATTGCATGGGGTTTTATTGCTTTGGTATTTGTTTATTTTAATTTTAATCTTAATTTTCTGCACAAAAATTACATTTGATGTTACTCTAAAGTTCTGTAAACCTTCATTCACACCTGAATCATATTATACACCATATATTTGCATCAGTTAAAGGTATCATTGACATTTTGTAATGCTTTAGCATCATTTAGAGACACTGCTCTTGTTTTGGTTTTGCATTCCCACCTCTCCTTTTTTTAAGCAAAGCAATAAGAAAACAAATTTGGTCACTTTTAAGCTCAATACTTTAGTTTTTGTTTCATCTGTTTCATTTAGGCCTCTTATTGTTTTAATAGTTGTGAATCTGTGCAAATTGTATGCAAATCCTATTTTCTCTACAGAGTTGCACTTTTGATAAGCATTTTTAAATTGTTACATAATAATAAATCAATTAAGATTTATAATATCTTGCCTGATGAGTTCGTACAAGTACAGTATTTCTACTTGCTCTTTTTTTTTTTTTTATCATTGTCAGGATGAAAATGCACACAAGCCATTTACACCATGTACTGAGTGTAACTGATGAGAGATGACACCAAGTAAACATGAATAAAATGTTAGAAGGATGATGTCTGACATACAGTCATCTGTGTGTGGTTTATTGTGTGACTGCATGAAAAGATGATGATCCACAAAATACATCTGCATGCCTCAGCTGAGGTCAGCAATTGAGTATGGTTTGCAAAATGAGGTCCTTGTAAAGGGAAAGCTCTGAGATTCAGCAACACATTATATAGAATGAACATACACACACAAACCGTCAGGATTGCATGTTCCATATCTAAAATCTGACAAGTCCAATAAAAAAACAATCCTGTAACATCTTGTAAGTGTGTTGTAAGATGTTAAGTGTAATATACATTGACCTCAGTAAAGCTCAGATACCCAGCTGACAGCATTTAATATACTTTATGTTGGTTCAACACCATTAAACAACATTTGTGCTGACGTGGGTGACATTTGTCCATCTAAACCATTTAAATTTTCAGAAAAGGAGAAAATCATTTAACAAGCAGATGATATGACTGCAATTATATTTGACCAATAATGCAGAAGAAACGCAAAATATACAGTAAAGCCATGTCCACATGGAGAATTGTTTAGGCATTTCATCCTCACAAAAGTGCTCTCTTTTTTTAAATGGGTTCCCACCACTTCATTTCCACGTTTATACGTGTCGTTTCAGAACCAATGATGTCATAACTCACGCTAAATGCACATGCGCACTCTAACCCCACTAACAGCAACAACAGACAAACAGACTTACAGTTATTGTCATGTCATAGAACTACTAGGGAAAATGTAACTTTTAAAGTGTTTCTGGATTTTGCTTGCTTTGAGCTTGATTCTCCAACATCTCCTTTCTATGTTTGTTTATGGCACATGGTTTATATCTACGTTCTTTACCTCCTTTGTTGTGGCTTGAATGATTTATCCAGTTATTGAATGTGTCAATACTATCGCTAGTATTAGTATATTTTGATATCAGGGTGATGACATTGATAATTTTCTAGCAAATGGCTACGAGGGTATAAAACAAAAAAATGTGGATGAGAACCAGCTCACAGTAGCCTATGCTTTATATTTATTTAGGTAATTTGAACTGTTTTGAATTTGAACAATTGCATGTTTTAAAAAGGGAAACACATATTTTATGTTATTGATTGAAAACAAAAAAGCTTAAATTTAATTTCTCAGTTCCCTTATTTAGTTTGTTAAGAGATATTTTAAAAGACAAAATTGTTGTAACTGTTTTATTATGGCCCTTATCCCGATAAATACTTAAATAATTTCATAAAATTATAATGAAATTCCATGCAGAAGGTATTAGTGATACCTTGGATAGACATCCAAGGTATGGCCTGGTTAGTTTTTTATTCTTTGCATTGTTGTGAGGCGACAGCAGTGTTACAGCACCACTTACAGGCCTGGCATAGTTACTACAGGATGTTCATTGGTGTCACAATTATTGAATGGATATTGTCTTTTGAAAAACTCTAAATGCTAAAACAAATCTGTATGTGAATAAATTCATAAGAGGACCACATTAGTTGTAATAATCACTTTATTACCCTCAGAAATTAAAAAAACTCCCTTTTCTATTTTCTTACTATCTGGACTATGGGTTTAAATTTACCTTCAATTTAAAGACAGCAGTGTTTCTTCACTCGTATAAATATATTTAACTAGCTTTCGTCTCTCACTTTAAGCAGATCGCAGTTTTCCGTTGTTCGAGGATATAATAAAGTAATTTACCGGTAATCATTTCTGACTTCCAGCTTTAAAAAAAGGCTTTTATTGTGGATGTCCATACCGGAACTACTTCGATTTGGTTACTAGACACGTGTTGTGTCCTCTCAGACAACGCAGCATCCCGTTAAGCCAGAGTGCTTCTCGGTAAAGCGCTCAGACCAGAGCAAGGAGCTGACAACATGCCCTACCTCCGCTTCACAAGGATTTTTTGCACCTTGTTTTTGAGTCAGACTGTGAGTAATTTACTTTATCTACAAATATTTAAAACAGAAGTGTAAATGACAACTTGGCCTTTTATTTTTAATATGAGTCAAAAAAACTAAATCAAATTGGGACAACTGTTTCTGAGAGGTGACACAGACACCAATATATATATATATATATATATATATATATATATATATATAGGCCTATATATATATAGGCCTATATATATATATGTGTGTGTGTGTGTGTGTGTGTGCGTGTGTGATTATCACAGCAGAAAAAGAGAAATCTAAAGATGGAAAATAGAAGAAAATGTAAAGTGTTGACCATCACAGTGTAATTTATGTATTGTATAAATGTATAGATAATTTTGCTCACCTATTCTCGTCGGCTCTGCACTGATTACCAAATACAGGAAGCCTAACAATTAAAAGCAACTAACTTTTAAAAGCAAACTAAAGACCCACCTGTTCAAGGTGCATTTCGGCACTTAGTTTAGCTGTTATACCTGACCTA
>JBAMIG010000015.1:16305378-16322286 GCA_037177335.1 Kiunga ballochi
ATATAGATAGATAGATAGATAGATAAGCAGTCAGAAGAAGGTATTTGGTTTAACTCAGCTTTGAGCTTTAAAACAAACATCAAAGAACTTGGAAAGGAAATGGCATTCATCTGGTCTAGAGGAGTCTTAGTGTGGAAATAAAGTTTATTAAGAAGCCTAAAAACAGATTGTTATTTATCACTGATAAAGTACAACAACTCCTCTATGTTTCTCCTTAGCACTGTATTCAAACTGACTTTTCACTCTCAGATGTAATGTGATTTAGTCTAAGAAGCATTAAAACATCATCCTCATAGGCTAATAGCCTACACAAAACAGAAACTAAACCAGAACAAAGACTGCTGTCAAACGCTACATTTTTATTTGCGCTCTATGATCCCGTTTAATCCTCTGACCTTCAGAGGGTGAGTCTTCCTCACTACTTGTACTCTATGTAAGCAAAAGCATCAGAGCGCTGGTATTTCCAAGCAGCTTGCAGGCTGCTCCTGCATCTTGCTCCATTCTTGTGGTGGTTTGGGATTTGTGGTATGGGAAGTGCGGTGCTACGGGACAGGATGTGGAGTCACTGCTGGATCGAATCTGCCCCACACACAGACACGCGCACGGAGCATGCGCGCAGCCGCACGAGAATCCGAATGTGGTGAGGAGAACGGCAAAAGTTTTGGCATCTGTTTTTCAAGTGGATTAAAAATTCTCTTTTCGAGTGACAAAAGTCAATCTGGGGTAAGTTGATATAGGCTACACCTTTGCAGAATATGACGGCCACAAAAATCGCAATCTTAACGTCTGTTTGTATTAAGTTTTAGGACGTTATCCAACACAAAACACTCTAAATCTGCGTCCTAAATGTTTACTTATCAAATTAAATACCGTTTATATGAAGAACTGCAATAGCTTCATTTGCAGTAAGCTTCTTTTGTTTGTGCAGACTGCCAGAGGAGGAGGTGATGTTAATGACAGGGTGCTCCTTTGTTGCTTTACCTGCCAAAACATGACCTTTATTGGCTTTTTGTCCTGTTTTCCAATGAAAACCCAATCTCCCTGGGGCTGTCACATGCTCTCTCTTACTGTGTATTATTAAATACTCTGATTTGCTGTTATCTTCATTCCTCTCCATACAGATTCAGGTGATGACTCACCTCCGGACTCTGACATCAGCCCTGCTACTATTGTTGGTGGCTGAAGCTCTGAGCCACCCAGAGGAAAATGAAGTCCTGAAACATGCAGAAACAGAGCCCACCAAGAGTCAGGCTAGTAGCTAATATATGAATAGAGTGACACTTTTGTCATTATAATTATTTAACTAAATGAATAAGGCTCAGGTTTTTGGTCTGCTGTGTTTTTAAAATCAGGTGGTCGTAAAAGCAATCGGAAATATCAGCGAAACAGCACAGAATCAGATACCCACCAAATGTAAGTTTTGTTTGTTTGTTTTATTTTCTTAATTTTTATTTTATTGTTATTTAATGAATTTTCCTTTAGTTAATCTGAGCCATGTCCTCACTTTTAAAAATATATATATATATGTTTATATTAGCAGCTCATTTGACTTCCACAGTTCCAACAAGCTCCACTCCTGCTCCTTCATGTCCAGGAAACCAGACGATACAACAGGACGGTGATGGCTGTGGCTGTCCACCCAGAACAGTGAAGGATGGTGAAAACTGTACCTGCCTGGTGGGGTTCACCCTGAAGGGAGCAGCTGAGTGTAAAGGTGAGATATGGTAACACTTAGAAGGATACTGCAATAGGTACAAAAATGTTGTGTTGAAACAAAAATACAATATTTTTATGTTTTGCTTGAGCAATTTGTGAAGTTCTTACTGACTAAAAGTGGGTATGCTATAGCTGCAGCAATTTAGAATATTTATTATGCACAAATTTACCAGAAATCCCATTCATTACACATTATTTTGAAATTTACCCTGTGATACATATATATAGTAAGTTAAAGGTGAATAAGAGATTATTTTCAGTAGGATTGTCTCTATGTGGAACCCATAATATGTACTTTATGCAAAAAACTGAAGGAGTTTGTTTGGAGAAGCAGCTGCACCACCCACATGGAAAATGCTTCTATGGCTTAGCTGTGGTCTATAAAATAACGTTTAGCATTTTAGCACTGTGCTGCTCATCATTTTATATCCTGTTACATCTTTCTATTCGACAGATGTCGATGAGTGTGAAGGAGAGGGGACAGGGCCATGTGGTCTCCATGCCAGCTGCACTAATACTCCTGGCTCTTACTCCTGTGACTGCCTCCGTGGTTACTTGATGGGCTCTGAAGGGTGCCAGGGTTTGTCAGCCTATACATATGTGTGTTTGTGTCAAAAAATATGCTGAAGCCAGAGTTTAAGAAATGTTTATGTACAGTAAAACTTATTAGGCATGATTATAATGTTGTTTATGGGTTTTATAGATATAGATGAATGTGCTCTGGCGGCAGTAACTGGTCTGCAGGCCTGTCAGGATGGAGTTGAATGCAGAAACACCCCCGGCTCTTTCACCTGCTCATGCCCCATAGGATATGTAAGAGCTTTAAATGGACAAAGCTGTGTAGGTAAGACAGATGTTGGTTTCAGGCATGTAAGAGTGTGGAACTGAATGAAGATTAGAAAAACATGAAAGCTTCTTATCTTAAATGGATATCCATATAATCTACTATTGTTAATAATTCAGCCAAGAAAATGTGGATGGCCATTAATCCTCTTGTTTATAGTTGTTATACCCATCTTGTGTAGATCTGGATGAGTGCAGCTTTGAGGAACAGTGTCGCCGTGAACTAGGAAATACATGCTTGAACACTCCTGGCAGCTATCTTTGCCAATGTCTGCCGGGATTCAGAGCAAAGGCCCCTGCTTGTGTTGGTAAGTCCCTTATGAAGTATCTGCACATCTGGATAAGGCTGATGTTCATGACTTAGAAGGGGTTGCCTGTGTTGGAGATTTTTACTCTATTAATATGACTATATAGTTCAATATTGCGAGCCCCAACTCTCGCATCAGAAGGGTGTTCATTTTACCTCGTATACTAATACAGAGTATTAGTGTTAAGAGTGGGGACTCAGAATTAACATTGAGGTTACTCATAATCTGACTTTATATGTTAAACTCACATTATTAGAGTCCCCGGCTCTCTTTGTCATCCCCTCTCGGCCGGACGGAAGGCCCTCACGCTGAGGGAAGGGAGCCATCGCTGCTAAAAGACCTCGAGTGAGCTAAAAAAACCAGGACCGGTCCAAAATATAAAAATGAGGATTTAATCAGTAGCATGGTTCTCTCTCACAGGTACAGGACGGCATCATACAAAAAGGAAGCATCACCAGGAATTAATAATCACGTGCATTTGATCTCCAGTACTTATACTGTTTCAGAGTTTTATGACCCATCCTTACACTGGCTGTTACCTCGTCAATCATTCAGACTTCCAATCACACAATAGCCAAAACAAGATACAGTCCTATAGTCACATGCTTTTTAAACCCCTGGAAGTCCAAATATGGGTTTCTGAGTGACCTTAACTCAGGCCGTTCCCCATGATCATCAGATATGAATGATAGATCATGTCAGGATGACATTCTGAGGACCTCGAACCTTTATTCACCCAAAGTGTCTACGTGTCCGTTAGATATCAGATTGTATCAGCATAATTTAAGTGTATGATCTAACTTTTATTATTCTCAAATAAGCTATGTGTCAGGGTTATGGTGTAACTGAGGATAGTGTTCCCATCTGAACTTGCTTGCATGAAGGAGAAATCCCCCTCACCTGCTTTTTCTAGATAGTAATACCATCTGTTGGCAGTAAGGAACACTTTGCAGTAGTGCTGCTTTATTTCTTGCCTGCTTTATCTTTAATTACCGCCTCCTTGTAAACCTTGTCTCATGCTTGTAATGAGGAAAAAATCACCTCAACGTGCTCTATTCCTTAACTTTTGGACATCACCAGCTTGTTTTTTCTGTGAGGCTTCTGCACCTTTATCCACTACTGCTTTGCAGGTCCAGTGTGTCCAGACTACACTGCGTGTCAAGGTATGATGTACATTCTGGGCTTATTACTGCTGCTTTTTACTTTTTATTTATTTATCCTTAATTTCTTGGAAGCAACGCTCCATTTTTTCTCTGAACAAACTAACTGAGTTAAAGTGGGAAACTCATTTCATTCTGTTTTAATCGACATTTTACAAATTTTGGGCTTTTTTGGAAGACATATCCACCAAACTGCTTTTAGTGAACTGAGTATGACTTTTTAGCTGTTCTGTATGCAGTCCAACATAGTAGCAGTACTTTACACAAATTGGTTTTAACTGGGCTTTGAAATATCTGATATTAAATTGGTTCTGTTGTGAATGAAACACAAACTCTTACTGTGTTTCTACATGTCACTCTCTATTTCTGTCCCAGATATAAACGAATGTTTGGACAGTCCAGAGTTGTGTGATGGTCAGGGTGTGTGTGAGAACACACTAGGGAGCTACAAGTGTGTTTGTGGGCCGGGTTACCGGGGAAACGGCACACACTGTGAAGGTAAGTAATTAGTGCTGACGTCTCTCCCTGGAAAACTGTGTTTCGACGGGGTCAGCTTCCTCGTGTGCGTGTGTTTTAATGCTTGCTGTTATGCCTCCCATTAAAACCAGAATGTTTACAGAATCGAAATGAGGCGCGTTTTAGATGCAGCTTTACAGAAAGCATCCTCTCTTCACAGATGAGAATGAGTGTGCATCAGGTGTTCACAGGTGTGACACCAATGCTCGGTGTGGCAACATCATCGGCTCATATTTCTGCCAGTGCTACCAGGGCTTTAATGGAGATGGTCACTCTTGTTTTGGTGGGTAAAAGGTCTTGTGTTTGTTTTCTTCCAGCGACATGTGTCATGCAAATATTGCTCAACATTTGCCAGCACTGTGTGTATCCCATCAGCCCTTCAAAGCTGTCCTTATTTCCAGACATTGATGAGTGCCTCGTGCATAATGGCTACTGTGAACACAACTGCACCAACGAGCCTGGAGGGTACACCTGTCAGTGTGCCTCGGGCTACCAACTGCACTTGGGTGGTCACAACTGCACAGGTACGACTCAGGGCAGCAGAAACAAGTGGATACATTTGTACCAAGAGCAAAAAAAGGAACTTATTTTATGTTCAGTATTCACTTAAAATGAACTTAAAGTAGGTAAAATAATGCATGTATTCATTTTATGCATTGAACAGTAAACTTGTTACTATGATGAATGTTTGTAATAAACATAACCAGCTATTTGAATAATAGGTTAAACTCAATCAAATAAATCCCTATAACTAAAAGCCTGCATAGACCAATATTTGATTTATTTTCACCTTTATTTGTTCAGAAGGAACTTGTCCATTATATCAAACAAAAATTACCGTTATAAATAAGCATGCACATTCTTTTCTTTATTGGCATTATGTGATAAAAGTAACACATAGTACAAGGAAATACTTTCACTTTTTAGGCTATTAGGGACTTACTCCATTTAGACACATTAATATATGAGGCTTGTGCTTGAAGACTTTGTTCATGCATTAAGTTGGTAATAACCAAACATGAATCTTGCTGTAATTTTTATTGCTGCTGGATTTCATTCCATCATCTCTCATCCTCTGCATCATCATCATCCGAGGTGTCCTTTATTAAGTGATGCCAGTAGAATAAGCTTTTGAAGAAACTGGGCAATTATCATGCATCAACGTGTTCCACAGTGACACCTCTAAGCCCAGCCACTTTCCAAATTCCACACCCTGGCTTCATTCCTGTATGCTAATTATCAGCCAGTGAAAAATGTGTAGTAGAATGTAAGTTAAGCTTTATGCAGTCTCAGTATTAGGGGAAAGCTCAGTATGCCTAGTTAAAAATCCCATAATGCAAACTGTTTTTTTAACTGGTGTCAATGTGCCACTGAAGTCTACAATGTGTTTCTTAAAAAGCAAATCAGATGGTGCAGTAATTTAAAGTGTTCCCGTGCAGTACAGTCATCTACTCGAATTACCAATGCACCATGAAGATTTTATATTCTCACTAAATGACTTGTTATTCCACAGAAACGGCACATTAGCAGCAGGCAGCAAAGATAGAAACCATATCTTGGGCATGTGCATTATTCTCAAATCCACTGCTTATTTTTATTCATACAAGTTACACTCAGTTTGCCTAAGTTTTGTTTAAATGTGTGACAAATGGAATTGCAAATAGTGTTTAAATAGAGTCTAAATGAGCGCATATATAGCTACGTTGTGGTGAACAAGTTATCTAATTGTCTCTGATCTCACAGATGTGAATGAGTGTTTGGCTCTAAATGGGACCTGTGAGCACATTTGCGTCAACACTCTGGGCTCTTTTCAGTGCTCCTGCAGACCAGGCTTCCAGCTGCACATAGATGGCCGCACCTGTGTGGGTCAGTCACTCACGGATGCTCATTCACATATTACTGTGGTTTGCACACTCATTTTCAGTCATTTAAACTAGCTAAGTGTCAGCAATTTACCAGCATGCATCAGAGGCAAAACTAGCCATGAATATATTAACTCACAGTGTTATTTTGTGTGCATTACTTTTTTGTGTTTGAATGTTTTTCTGCCTGAACATACACTGCTGTTCTGGGAAAGGGGGGGTCATACTTTAAAAAAAAAAGTGAGATGAGAAAGACATACTCTGTTAAGAGTGTGGGACTCACAAGAGATACCAGAGTCTGAAAAAGAATCTGACAATGTTATTTTGTCTTTCTCTGTTTGTGTGTATGGTTGTACATAGACGTTGATGAATGCAAACTCCAGAACGGCGGCTGCTCTCACACCTGCACAAATTCTCCAGGAGGATACACTTGTCACTGCCCACGTTCCCTGTTGTTAGACACAGATGACCTCACCTGCAGCAGTGCGTTACTAAACACAAGCACTGACATATGTTTATTTTTTTGCATGAGAAATGTTTAGTTTTATCATATTGTCATCAATAAATCATGCAAGATGCTCTTCTACAGTGTTAAATATAACATTTTCAGTCTCTTAACAATTCATTCGCACAAAGTTCTGTGGTCTTTTCCACTTTAAAATGTTGCTTTTTCACTATGACTATTTTGTTGGGTTTATTTTATATTATAATGTTTGTCCCATTGTTTGTATTTAGTATGATGCTGGTCTGAGCTAAATTTAAACATAGAATATCTGTCAGTCTTATTCCATATTTAATAGTGAAATAACCTTTTCTTCTTCCTGAACAGATGTTACATCTTGTAAATGGAGAAATGGTGGTTGTGACCATGTATGTAGCGTGAGTGCTGAGGGCCATGTCCAGTGCAGCTGTCAAGCAGGTTGGAAGCTGGGAGAAGACATGAGAAGCTGCATGGGTGAGACTTCACCTCCACTCCTCTCACTGCCACTGCATTACCATGATGATATGTTCTATGTTGATATTTATTCTTCTGTAGCTGCAGAGTTTTGGTTCATTTTTGCATCTCTTCATCTTTGTTTCTTTAACATAACACCAAATTATTATATTTTTGGTCACTTTAAAGAAGTAAGGCTGTTGTGTTGTTTGATTTAAATCATATAAAAAGTTATTCATTCTTCTGAAATTCCCACTATCTGTTCAAGGTACTTTCCAAATACATTTGATAAATCTTTATTGTTTATTGAGATATAAAACAGTGAAAAGACACAGCTTCTCCTCCATTTTGTGCTTGCTTCTCTTAGCTCTTAGCTGGGAAAATGGGAAGTGCAGAATGTTAAAAATACTAATTTATTCTGAATGATTTGTGATCAAAGTTTCACTTATTGATTGCATTTGTGATTTACAAAGGCTCAATAAAAATACTTGAACAATTCTAATACAGATATATTTTAAAATATCTACTCATTATTTTTTGCTATGAGATGTGAATGAGTGTGAAGACTTTACAAATGGAGGCTGTGAGCAGCTCTGCGTGAACTATCCTGGTGGGTTTAACTGCACCTGCAGAGAGGGGTATGAACTGCGAACAGATGACCTCACCAAGTGCTGGCGTGAGTCAGACATAACCCATTTTATACTGCAATCAAGATGCATTTCACTAACAGTTACTTTTACTTATTTATTTATTCATTTTGGTAAAAGCAGTTTTCAGAAACACATAGACACTACTGTTAATGAGCTTCTCTGCTCTCAGCTGTGTGTGACCCCCCATGTCAGAATTATGGAGTGTGTGTGGCACCAAACAGCTGCGACTGTCCTCCAGGATATCCCGGAGTGGGCTGCTCAGGTACAAAACACAACGCTCAGATTATAGTATTTGATATGCAGAGAGTGATAGCTTTAGCTACATTTGCTGGTGGGGATATTTCAAACTGAAACAAATGTGGAGGTGAAAGTATTCTTCATCATGTTGTTGGATGGAACTGAGTTTTTTTTTCCAGATTGTTAAAAGTGATTAGTGATTTTGCTAACACTTTACTTTATGAGCCACAAAAGGCTTAGGTACTGATTAGTTAATGGTAAAGTAATGATTAACTACTTATTTTTAATTGTCATTCTACTTGATTTTGTTTGCTGATCAAGAGAAACAAGTATTGAACCATTTGAACCAAGGACTAGAAAAAAGTTAAGACACTCATCAAACATGAACATATTAAACATTTAATGATTGTTGAGTCAGTTGTCTCTGGTTGTGTTAATATTTAATGAATGTGTTAATGACATAATTGTGATCATGTGACTATGACTAATATAATCATTGATTAATCTAGTACTTAATCTGATGTGATGGGAAAAAAGCTTAGTAAATCATTAGTGATCCATTTTTACCTTATTAGTTCCTCAGTAGTTTCTGAGTAGCTAAGCTAATTTTGTGGCCCCTGTTGTAAAGTGTCTTTTCTTCCAACATTTTCTTTTATTCTGCTTAATCATTAACCTATTTCTACTCTTTCTGCAGGTCTTGCTGGTTAAAGCTGCAGTGTTAATGTTGTTTCAATGTTATTCTTTCTTTCCTGTCCTCTCCATCCCAGTCAGTCGAGGCTGATGGCTGCCCTCCCTGAGCCGGGTTCTGCCGGAGGTTTTGTCTTCCTGTTAAAAGGGAGTTTTCCTTCCCACTGTCGCCTAATGCTTGCTCAGGCTGGGGATTGGATCGAAGTCAAGATTCGATACAATCTTATGGTTTCGCCTTTCTAGGCTATTTGATGAACTGGCTCAATATGATGTGAAGCACCCTGAGATGATACTGTCATGAAGTGGCGCTATATAAATAAAGTTGAATTGAATTTAAATGAATAGTGGATCAAAAAATTCTACCTTTAAATTTGAGATTATTTCAGTGATCACATGATGTCTCTTTTAACAGAAGAGGTTTTTTTCCACAAGCATTTTTAGACAATGAGCTTGTGGATTGATACTCCCTTTGCTCTTTGTTCCTGAGACCTTAGCACTAGCATTGGAGAGACTATCAGTTAGCAACATGTTGTTAGTAGCTTAGAAACCTAATCATTTATAAAGAAATACTAACACTGGTACCAGAGAGGCCAACAATTAGAATGTCTTAGTTGGCGATTTGCTGAATTAGACACTTCCCCAACTAAATAGCTGCTAACTAAAATTGTGTAGCTCATACTAGAACCTTAATATTCTTATATTTTATCCAAAACATTGCATACAGTTGGTTTAGGCTTATCTCGCCCATTGACAGCTGGGGATAGGCTTCAGCCCCCCCACGACCCCGTTAGGGACAAAGCGGTAGAAAATGAATGGATGGATGAATGGTTTAGGCTTAATTTTATTTTTAAAAGGTTACTTTAAAATCTATTGGTTGGAATAAGTGTTTGTAGTTTACAGGTATATAAACTATATATATATAATAATATATATAATATATATATATAATAAATGTGTGTCATGTTCCAGCAATGTGCTCTCCACCTTGTGCTCATGGAGGGACCTGTATGCGTTTGAACCAGTGTTTATGTCCTACTGGCTGGATGGGAGCAGGCTGTCACACAGGTACATGCCTCTAAAGATTAATGTATATATAATATTGCTCCAACAATGGCCAAATATGTCTAAAGTTTTGATTGATTTATTGACCACAATTTTAAGTTAAAATAGTTTGAATTTATATGAGAATTTATTTTTAAAATTTCTTTCTGTTTCTGTCCTTGTCTCTCTTTGAGCTGTGTGTGAGTTGCCTTGTGCTAATGGTGGCCGCTGTGTGGGCCCTGACACCTGCCAGTGTCCCTCTGATTACACTGGCCCTCAGTGCCTTCTGCGTGAGTAGCAGAATGCTAACACACTTGGTGGTTTTTGCTGCAGCCATGCAAACTTCGGGAACACAATTTGAGGACTAGATGATACCAGTGTACACCAGGCTTTTTTTTTTATTTGATGTGGTTTTGTGTGTTTTGAAGCCCTGTGCACTCCGTCGTGTCAAAATGGGGGAAGATGTGTGGATGTCAATAAATGCATATGTGTTGGAGGATGGGAAGGCCCTCGATGCCAAATCGGTAAGATAATACCTCAAACAGGTGGGGAATCTCGGCCTTTGTCCTGAAAGTTTTCCATGTCTCCCTGCTTCAACACAGCAGATTAAATGAACAAATCGTGCAGATCTTGATAAGCTGCTGGATCCGTTTGATTTGAATCAGGTATGCTTAACCAGCAATACTTAAAAAGCATGCAGAATGCTGACCCTTAAGGACCAGGGTTCCCCATCCCTGACCTAAAAGTTACATTTGTATCCTATGATTGTTTTATAACAGAACCAGTGCATGCTCTAAAACAGGGGTGTCAAGATCCGGTCCTCGAGGGCCGGAATCCAGCAAGTTTTGCTGTTTACCTGCACTAACACACCTGATGCAAATCAAGTAGATCCAAATGCTTCTTGTCTACCTATTAAGTAATTTCAGTCAGCTGTGTCAGAGCATGGAGACAACGAAAACCTGCTGGATACCGGCCCTTGAGGACCTGAGTTTGACACCCCTGCTCTAAAAGAAAAGACGCTGGATATACAGCCTGCATGTAGCAGCCATGCTTATTGTTTAAGAAACACTCTAATAAAAGTGCAACTTTTATTAGAGTCAGAAGGGAAATCAGAGCAGCAACAGTTCTGCAAGAAAAATAAAACTACAGGTCTTCCTACCTGAGGGCCTGTTACCCATAAAGCCAGCACAATCCAGCGTACGGGCCACTTGTTATTGCCCTGCTTTTTGTCTATCCTTTTTCCGGTCACTGATTCTCACCGATTAGGGTAGACACGAGCTTTATTGAATGACTTAACCTTTCTCTTTACTTTTTTTTTCTGTCAGAGCCTGTTAAGTGTCAAAAGCCATGTAATAATGGTGGTGTGTGTGTGGGGCTGAACAGGTGTCAATGCATCAAAGGATTTTCTGGCCATCTTTGTGAAACAGGTTGGTTCCTGAGTGTCAAATACCAAGTGCATCAATGAGGATAAAAGATTTGTCTCTTTGCATTGCATTGACTGTCTGTAGCGGTGACCACACCCTGTGTCCCACCCTGCCAACATGGAGCCACATGCAGCCCTCACAACACATGTACCTGTCCAGAAGGCACTGCAGGTCTGCGCTGTGAGAGACTGTAAGTCCTGTAGACACCAACAACAAAGTCCAGGATAACAAAGTCTTCTCTGTGCGATGCTGTCAGTATTCTGTTTACAGCATTAAATGTATCTACTTATATATGTGGGTCTTAGGACGTGCCGTGTGGTCACCACTGTGGTTAGTATGGCTCGAGCAGTAAGGAAAGCATTCAGAGAGAGTTATGTTGATCGCTGTGGACCCTTCGGAGTTCAGCTTTGCAACAAATACAGGTATTTTTTTTAATGCATTGTCCAATACTAAATATATTTCAAAGTTATGCGGCTGCTAAGTGACCAGGAGCCATATTCATCAAACTTCATTGAATTACAAGAAATACACTGAAGTGTTGACTTATGGGTAAGAAAAATCTTGTTAAGAATTACACCTAAAAGTTACTTATTAAGCATCTCACTTACACTTTTAGTGAGGTGTAGGACAGAATTTTAAGAATCAGTGTCAGAGTGAGGTTACGACAGGACTAGCTGCCATAAACAGAGTTTTAGATGACGGCACTTTATGCCCATTGAATTAACCAGTCGCTGAATGGAGCCGTTTATCTGAGAAGATAGAAATATATTTGAGCGATGTCTCCATAAACCATTAAATGGACAATAGGGGGCATTTTAAAATCAACAAAATTATACAGTACAGTATATAATATATACAGGGAAAATTTTATGTTCCTTAATTAAACTTCTTAATTAAATTATTAGTATAATTTTAAATGTGGTTAGGCTGCTGTAAGTGTAGCTCTGCCATCCTAGTAAAAAATGTTTTAGAATAAAAAGTTTTCTTCTAAAAACACTAAACTTATTGCATTATAACATGATACGTTTTGCAGTTAAAACATGGGATATAAACAGTATTTGTCTTTAAATGAAGAATCTGTACCTGCAAACATAGGAGAAATGTCTCATTTACCAAATGGGGTCATTTGTACTTTAGAGGACAAATTGTGACACTGTCATAAACCAGACAGGACTACATCACCCTGTCCCAGTCCCTGCAATACATAAAACCGTTATATTTTAATTTTAGTTGTCAGAAGACAGCAATGCTATAGGCGTAATTACTTAACCAAAAGCTACACACAGACCCACACATGTGTGCACCATCTCAGGTGACTCATGTTGCTCACATCTGTTCCACATACTTGTGTGTCCAACAATTAAATAGAGTAGAACCATTAATCCTAGACAGAAGAAATAATATTTCTGACTGACAAGAATAATTTCCATAAAATCTAGTTTCATCTAATATTTCTGGGCCGCAACGTCATCATACAGATCTTTGTGACAAATGTACGACTAAATTCTACAAATTCTCAGCACCTTGGTGTAAAATGTCATTTTAGGAATAAGGCCCCACAATTTGTCCTGCATCTTTATGTATCTTAACTTTTACAGAAAGCTTTTTACAAGCAGGCAGGGTTAATATTAGACTTGAAATCAATGTGCAACCAGAAATCAGCTCGGCATGTCTGTTTCTGTTTTTTGGTTCTGTTTCCAGGATAAACCAGGCCCGTGTTTACCTGCAAGCCTACAGGGTTGCCTACAAAATCCAGTGTCCTGAGAAGAAGAGCAGATAAGCAGCACTGGATACTGTAGAAAGGTTTTTCACCTACACAAGACAGAATTTTTGGAAAGCATCTGAAGACAAAAATAGAAGAGCTGGATCGAATCAGTCTGTAAATTGTGGGTGCTGGGCTCTAAATGGGAATGTGGGCGTATCTAATGTGGGCGTCTTCGTGTGTAGTTCTACCTGAAAATTGGCTGCTGTGCTGTAATAAAAAGCCCCAGCTGTTGAATACACACAGTTTTCCTGCACTATGTTTCCACAGATATCTTTAAATGCTTTAAAATACATTATTTCCTGTACATTACTCATTATAATACACATTACTCTTATTAACTGGGAGGAAGGCTGTGAAGTGATCCGTAACTCATCAGTAAATTAGTGCTTTAAACAACATTCTTGCAGTAAGTAGAAGTGGACACAGCACTGTTTTGTCACTTTCATGAAATGTACTACTAAAGTTATGCCCAGAATAAATATAATTGTACATTTGGACATAATGTGTACAAAAAACATATTTAATGCAATTCTGTTTGTCAGATTTACCAGAACCTTTCTGAATATGTTTTTTTTCCAAGATATAAGTTTGTGCCTATATGTGTAATGCTGACTTATCCATCTGTTACTTTCCAAATCCAAATACAGTGTGTTCAATAAGGTGCCTTTTGTACTGAATAATTCAATGAAATTACCAATATACCTTTTTTCCTGTGCATAGAACAGTTAAAACCCACCCTAAAATCTGTCCGGTTTATTTCTGCAAACTAAATTAAAATTAAGACTTGAGGCAGGGTTATCTATAGTTTTAAAATGTGCCACACAGGTATAGACACTTCAAAGGGCTTTACATCATAGGTATTACAAAAAAGCATTTAGAAGTAGTAAAAGGCAACAATAAAACAAAAATCATAACAAATTTATAAATTACATTTATATAGGCGAGTTAAAGGTTACAGTGCAGATTTCATGCACAGACAAAGGACAGAAGTCTTTAACCTGGATTATAGTGTCTACATGTGGGGAGTTTAATCTCTACTGGCAGTTTGTTCCGCATGTTTGCAGCATAAACACTAAATGCAGCTTCTCTGTTTTTAGGCTGGACTAGTTGACCTGAGTTTTTGGATCTAAGAGCTCTGCTTAGTTTACATCAGGTTGCCAATCTGATCCTAAAGACACTCAGTCCTGCCAGTTTTGAGAGTTACACACCTGATACACAAGACTTAAACAGACTTGTGCAGAGCTTTACATACTTACTCTGTTAAATCCCCTTTTATTACAGTCATTGGTGCTGCAGGAGGATAACTCCAAACTGCAGGACTGGGATCTTTGACCAGAGTTAGCCACTCCTGGCATAAAGTTTTGAGTAAAGAGTTAATCCATCAGCAATTATATGATTATCAGAAAGCCTTTTTAGGTTAAGAATCGCCATGCTTGCATTCAGTACTAGTACAGTTAGCCCCAATAATTTCTCATATGCCAGAATGCAATGATGCACTCTAATGAGCGCATTAGGGAGGCAGCAGCTATAATGACAGAAACAAGCTGGTAAATAATGTTTTCACACAATATCTATTCTTATTGGTGGCCTCTTTCTTCCAAACAAGTTGCAGTTATTGCAATGTTATCATCAATGCTGCCATAAAAAGAAAACTTTTCAGATTTTTCTTAATTTATTTTTTATTGATTATTTAACCTTTTGTTTTACTAGACAGAAGCCTGGCCAACATGACAGCAATGAGAGGAGGGTTGTACAGGACAATATATTATACAAACTTAACTATAACACACATTAAGACATTAAAACAATTCTAAAATGTAGAGCATTCACCAGATAAAGCATTGCTTAGAGAAAATCATCAAATACATACTGCCCCCTTCTGGACAAGTTAATTATATCCCTCCCTTTTTTTTAAACCTTATCACATACTATACATTTGTAGAGTTGATGTAAGTAAAGTGTGCAGTGTGTTAAACACTCTGGTTTTCCTTAACGAGAAGTTACACAGATTTTATATTCCTTTGGGGCCAGAGTGATTCCAGAGCAATAGTCCAGCACAGGATCCATCCCATCAGGCATGGAGAAGGTAAAGTGTTGCATGAAAGAGGTAAAGAAAAGGAAAAGCTCCATCCTGGCCAGATTCTCTCCCAGACACAACCTCTTGCCTGCAACAGAGAACAAAGCAATGGTTTAATATTTCTTTATTCTTTTTAACATTTATTCTTTATTCTTTTTAACATTTATTTGTGTCTAAAATGGCTCAGCAGTGATCTCTGACTATTAAAGGTGACAAATGATGCCACAACTTTGTACTCTCATTTCTGGGTTCTACATTAATATCTGCTTGAGCAACCTTCTTCCAAAAACCACAAGTACTTTAAAAATAAATGTCTGCTGTGTTGTTCCTCACCAGCAGAAAAAGGGATGAAAGCTGCTCGTTTAGCAAACTTGCCCTCCTCATTCAGAAAGTGTCCTGGATTGAAGGTGAAAGGTGTCTCCCACTCATTCTTATCAAACAGGGCTGAAGCTAAGTTGGGAATTATCATCACTCCCTGATGAATAAAACAATGATTCATTATAAGTAGAGTGTAAAATTGTGTTTAATTTGCACTAAACTGATTTTAAACATTGCCTTTGGGATGGTGTATCCTCCCAGCTCCACTTTTCTGTTGGTAGCATGAGGTAGACTGAGAGGAACTATGTTGCCCATCCTCTGGATCTCATGGATAACAGCATCCGTGTAGGGCATTTTAGCACGATCCTCCATGGACGGCTGTCTAGACTGTCCAATTACTCTGTCTATCTCAGCCTGGACTTTCTCTGTTCAAAACACAATATTTACAAAACATTGGATAAATGTGACATAGAAACAGAAACTCATATGATTTTTTACTACAAAATTTGTTATAATGCCTCCAGACTTTTTCACAGAGATTTTTCCAGGTTCCTTTTATTGTCATCGAGACAAATAATCAGTCTTTACTCTCTCACCCTGGATCTCACGATGTTTTGCCATGTAGAGGAAAGCCCAGCGCAGGGTGGTGGATGTGGTCTCTGAGCCAGCCACAAATAGATCCAAAACACATATAATCAGGTTTTCATCATCAAAAGTGTTGCCATCTTGTCCTTTGTTCTAAAATAAAAAAAATACAGATGATAATTAAGAATACGTTTTTTTGTTTTTTTTTAACCATTCACCAGCTAATTACATATGCAACTACTTCACATTGAAGGACAGTTCATTGTAAACTAGACGGACTGTAACAGCTTGTAGCTCATCTCGTTTCCACTTAAGTATCCATTCAGATTTACCATCTGGATCTCATTCAGGTAGCAGTCGATGTAGTCTCTTGGCTCAGAGGAATCCCAGTTCTTCTTGTGCTCATTAAGCTCGACTCGAATGAAGTCCTTCACATTATTCCAAATCTGTTTGACTGTCTGATGTGGACCAGGCAAACATCTCATCAGCCAAGGGTATGCATTGTAAAGCTGCAGAGAGGAGGAGATCAGAGCTATGTTTAAGCTATTCTTTGAAGCATAAAAACCCCATTTCTCCTCAATCAAATGCTTGCAGCTTTTTCTCAATGTGTGGCCGTATGTGCTCATTAAAAGCTTGATAGCCTAATTATCTTATTAAAAAAGTTATGAAAGTACTTACCTGTGGCCAAACGGATCCTTCAATCTGGAGTGCTTTGCCAAAAAGCAGCATCAGTCTCTTGAACTTCTCGTCGGTGTACTCAAAGCGATGACCGAAAACCAGGTGGC
>JBAMIG010000015.1:16328740-16342815 GCA_037177335.1 Kiunga ballochi
CTATCTATCTATCTATCTATCTATCTATCTATCTATCTATCTATCTATCTATCTATCTATCTATCATCTATCTATCTTTTAATTAAAATTTATGAAGTTCTATATGTATTTTATTATTTTAGTTTTAACTCACTTTTTTTGTTTCTAAAGGGTATTTTATCATGTTTCTATCTATCTATTGCCATAAATTTAATAGATTTTCAAATGAAATAAAAAAAAAATACAAATTCCTTTATATGGTAAAACAAACAAATTTTTTTTAGCACTGTAGAAAAATAGATAGATAATAGGTAAAGATAGATTTATCTTAAATAGAGAACATATAACCTAGAAATAACAAAGATATTTTATAAACTCATATTTTGGAAGAATCTGGTGTAGTGATGTAGTAATACCAAACAAATATGTTTTTGGATGGTCTGGCTCTGGACAAAGATGATAATGCAGCTACTAACATCATTGCCAATAATATTTTTTGAAAGGTGGTTTAAGTCAGTATGTCCACTAAATGTTTGCGTTAAGGTTTTCTGCTTTAATTTTTGAAGACAAGCTAAAATAAAAAGTGTTTTGGAAGGCAGAGAAGAGAGGCTTTATCATTTTTACACTCTATGTTTTGAACAAATGAGCAGTTTATATAGCTTATTCCTTTCATTGTTACATTTTGGATTTTATTCCAGTCTTTCTTTGTGTTATTTGATAAAAGAAAAATAAAGAAACTAACCCAAACTCTTATCTTTACTGGTGCAATTCTACTTACTAAAACATGGTGGCAGTAATTCATTTTTTGCCAAAGGAACTAGTTGATTCTGATTTCGAAATAAAACAAATTTGTTGTTTGGTTTTAAAACAATAATAAAAAAGAAAGTGTAAAGATAGTTGCTTGTAAGGCATTATTTTGCAGTTAAATATTCCTAAAGACTATTTTAAATGTAATAAATTGCTATATATCCTATTTTCCGCTGGTTAAGAATCTTGCATAGTTGAAAATAGTTTTATTCTGAAAGTTTTACATCCGGAAACAGTGTAGTTTGTTTTTACCCACTATTAGCTTGTTTCCTAGCTTTGCTGGTGTGACCTGTGGTGTCCTCCAAGAACCGCAATTTGACAGCTAGTTGGCAAAGAACATAAGCATCAGCATCATGGTTTTCGAAGAGAAAATGATCATGAACGGAGAGCCCGAGGATGTTAGTAACTGTTAAAGATTTAAGACGACTCTCACATCTTTAAAACAAAGCAAGCACACTATGCGCGACTAACGAGGATGTATCGTTACTTAGCTTAGCATTAGCTAGTTCTAGTACACTTCAGAGTGCTCCTTAGGGCATGCTAATTGATGCAGTTAAATCAAATCTGAATTTTTAACAAAGTATTTAATTTCTTGTAATTTTGTTCATATTTTAAGTGTGCATCGTGTAGAATAAGAAATGAATGTCTAATAACTGACTGATTACTAAAGTGAGTTATGTGTCATTGATCGTGTCTTATTTAGGAGGAGGAAGAAGAGGAGGAAGAGGAGGAAATGGTGGTACGTTAATTGAAATCCTTATGCTTATAGTGTTTTGAAATGACACATTTCAGAACTAACTACCCTATAAAGATGATTTATTTAGCTTTAAATTGAGCTTAGTAATTTAATAAGTAAAAAATGAACAAATCCATTTATACCCAGTTCTACTGAAAAAGTTAGCTTCTGTTATTAGAGCCAATTGTGATGCATATTTGCTTTTGTCCATATGTTCTTGTTATCCTTGAGATAAAGAGATAATAGGACAATTATAAAAAAAAAACACTTTAAGCTTTCTGCATTTCTTACACACTATTTCTTGGACTACAAAAGTTGTTCATAAGAGTACATGTGAAGTGCAGGCATACTGTATGCCCACATCTTTAAAAAGTACTTGGCCACTTAGGAAACTGGTGAAGATTGGATCTTGAATGCTGCTTATTCTCTTACAGGATCCTCTTGAAACTGTGCGACAAAAGTGTGAAGCGACGGAGCACTGTGTCCACACCCGGGAACGTTTGGAACAGTGTGAAACTAGAGTTGGCTCTCGGTCTGCGACAGAGGAGGACTGTACTGAGGAGCTGTTTGACTTCCTGCACGCTCGAGACCACTGTGTGAGTACAAGTGGATAAAGCCGAAAGATGAAAAAATACACCTCGTAAGAGCAGAGATCTATAACTAGTTATAAGTCATTGTGCCTGAGTATTTAAAGGTATCCTGTGTGTAGGGAGCTTCTGTTTCCTCAGTGGGTTTTGTTTGTGGGAGTCTCATCGATTCTTAAAAACTTCCTATGTGACCTTCGTGTTTTGTATTGAACTGGATAATAAAGTTTTTAACATAATAGTTTAATTATAATACTTAACTGCCAGAGACAGCAAAAGGCACTTGTTGTGCTTTAGCTGTTTCTGCATGCGGAAAAGTGATGAAACCAGGCACACAATTGTATGTGCACCGCAAAAATGCCCCGATGTACAAACACGGTCAGATTGACCCTCCACATATGCAGGTCCTGAACTCAACACATGGGTCTGAGAGATGAACCGGTACCACTGGGCTTTCTGTTGTAGCGATGACTGAGTTAAAACACCTCAGCCAGATTAACTCTTTCCGCTACTTATTAGAAAACCGATTTTCTTGGCTTGTTTTTGGCTTCTTTTAGCTCAGAGTTTACTGCAGGAGTGGGGAACCCTGGGCCAGGGATACATGGAAAACCTGCAGGAAATACGGCTTATGAGGACCAAGGTTCCTTACCCCTGGTTTACTGGGAAGAAATTTCTGATATTCCCTTTTTGTCATTGTTGACCATATTTGTGTTTGGTGGTTTAAAGTGACGCTGATGCAGAAGGGCAAACCTCACAGCATAAATAAACATGTTTACAGCCTGGTATGAAAATACATTTTAGCTTAATACGTCAAGTTTATTTTCAGGACAGCTGTGAGGAGAGTGATTTATTTTTTTAATTGTCCAGTTTACAGTTTGATTGAATGCCATTTATTTACCTATACTGTACATTTTTTTGACCCCTTTCTGTTCCTTTCTGTACTGAGACTAGCACATTGATTATTAATATATTTTACTTAGCATTTCTAGCTTTATTCTTCATATAAGAAGCAGACATGCTGAAAACATTTTGTACCTTAAAAGCTAAATCAGATTATATTGTTTAAAGCATACTATCTGGTTTGCACACATTTCTCTAACAATCAGTCCAGGAATATTTCATTTTGCTTTATTAAACAGTTTGAGGCTGTTATGTTCACGCTGTGCATTTCTGTTGCACAGATTAATTCTCTGTCTTCTGTCTCTATAGGTGTCTCACAAACTGTTCCATTCGGTCAAATGAAGTCCCTCCCGGTAGCTGGACCTCTTGAAGATAACATTGTTAAAATATTGCATTATCAGAAGAAACTGGTTTTAAATTCATCCATATGTGGATCTGCTGTATGTTGTAACTTTAAAATGTTATACTATATCTGCTCATGTGAAACAATATTGAACAATCGTGTCTGATTGTCAACATGTTATTAAAGTGGGTTGAGAACCATGTCTTTTGTCACAAGTCCATTTTACCTGCAATTGTCTAAGACTGACTTATAAATATGCGTCTCTACAAATAGCTGGTTTAAAAAAGTGGAACTTATGACTTGCATATTTGTAATAGTGTCCCACTCATTCCTAAAGACGGGGGAGAAGTGGACAATGATTCATTTTAAATAACAAAGCTGATTAAAATAAGTAACTCAATATAGTGTTTGGTGCTACCTATTCTGGACTGTAGTGATGTTGTCCATAAATGTACCTCAACACTCTTCTTCATAAACTAGACATCATCATCATTGTGACTGAAGATTATTTTACATACCAACCATTACCACTTGTATTTTCTGTTCAACTGGCTTTCACTCCAGTCTCAAAAACAAACAGTGGTTATAATTTATTTACGAAAATTTGGAAAATCTCCATCATACTTGTAGAATAAATATCTACTCTTAACCATAGCCTGCGTTTTACTAGTTTTACTAAACTCACACTTACAGTACACACATATTTGGACGTTTTTTTTGTCAGTTTTTTTTATAGCAGACCCTAAAATCAGAAAATGTATTTTTTTTTATTCTCATATTTTCTCAAATTTAAGTATTTTCTTTGGGCTTTTTTCTGGATTGTTTCTGTGTTCCCTTTTGGGCTGAATTTCGGCCAGGATATGCGATTGTAGACAGGTTTTCGATGGACTTTCCTGTTTTTTTTAATGACTTACCTGGTTATAAATAAAAGTTACTACATTAAAATTCTAGCATATAATAAGTAGGTTGAAATAGCAATAAAAATAGGGCCCGGGCCCAAATAAAACATGACCACAAAGACATAAAATACCTGCAATGTGCAAAAAATTCAGATGAGACAAAGTAAACATCAGATGAATGATATTCATTTTGTGAGACCTTATTTAAAGATATTCAACTAAAACTATATATGGCATAAAACCATCACAATTAGGTGCAATCAAGGAAACCAAATCAGAAATAACTTTTAAAAACACAAAATAAAACTAATTATCAAAATGTTAAAATAGGTGTAAAGTACGCATAAATTTATTTGAATTTCTGCATAACAACAGTACAACCATATGTCACATCTACATTAAGCAGTAATGGTTTCAGACCACGTCCCGTCCAGGGTGTACCCCGCCTCTCGCCCGTTGACTGCTGGGACTCCAGCCCCGCCGCGACCCCGTTAGGGACAAAGCGGTAGATAATGGATGGATGCTTTCAGACCAGAATGTGAGATTTCAAGGTGATTCTTTCCAACACCAGGTGGCAGTAATGAGCTAAACAACAACCTAGCCGCTCCTTAAAGCACCACAGGGTGACACTCATCAGCAATACTTGGATCCTATGTGTGTATGCATGTTCGTCTTAAAAGACTACTAAGAACAGTTGTATAAAACAAATAGGTAAAATAAAAATAATAAATCAAATCTGACTTCATCGCTTTTTGTCACTCTTCTACACATGTTGACCATTAGATAGCCAGACTTAAGTCACTATTTCCATCAGAATGTGTAACTTTACCTTCATTAAGATGTACAGATATTCCACCCACCGTGGGAGTAATGAAGGATTTGTTTTGTATTATAAAACATATAGAGTAATGAAGACTGTGCACATTACATATTTTGCTGTAGCTTACTTTTTTCGATTTATTCCTACGGTACTATTTTTTTTTGGGGGGGGGGGGGGGGGGGGGGGTGGGTTTTCCTTTTTTTTTCCCCACAACAGATAGGTGTCCTTTTCCCTTTTTCCTCTCCTTTTCCCCTCTCCCCCCCCCCCCTCCACCCCCCCCCCCCCCCCCCCCCCCCCCCCTCCCCCCCTCCCCTATCCATTTGTTATATCAAATAAATAGGTTGATTTGTAAATTTCATTGCAAGTTTTCCATAGGCCTGTTAAACATTATGTTCAAACTTAGCTCAGATTGCCCCTCCCCCATTTTTAAAAAATGTTTCGATTTAATATAATACCACAAATTAAATCATGGCCACAACGCGTGTTTGAAGTTTTTATTTTATCTTTTTTTTTTTTTTTTACCTAACTTTCTATCGGGAAATGAGGGGTTATTTAAAGTAAAGTGGCATAGACTACTACAACGTAAGTGGATAGAAGGCTATGTGGGATATTATTATGACCATACATAATGAACATGTTACATCTGCTTTGAAAAAGAGATTTCATCCATCCATTCTCTACCGCTTAGTCCTTAACGGGATCGCAGGGGGGCTCTATCCCAGTTTGACAGAGATTTGACTGCTTAAAACAATGTTGTTCGCGTACTTTTTGTCCTCTTGCGGGAGCCATACTGCATCGTACCGTAATACTTGTACTCGACACGCAACATAATTGTTGGAAGTTAGAGTGGTATTTGCAAGCAACGACCGCTTGAATTGGAGAGAACCCAGTGTAGTTGCGCAAATGATCACTCGGCAAACTAAAGAGGGGGTAGCTCCAAGGTTAGTTAATATGCGAACCTCGCCCACCACCTGCTGACTTTAAAGTTTAAACCCTGCAACTTTATCTCTGCACAGGACTCAACATTTTCACTGAACAGTGTGTGTTAGCTCAAGTTAGCAGACTTTGATCCTTCTTGTTGGTACAACAGAGACAAAATGCAAACAATAGAACAGTTACTTCAAGGACTAAAGCTGGACAGCAGGACAGCCACTCTGCTGACCACCGCTGCTTGTGGAGTGGGAGCTCTGTTGGTGCTGGTACGGACGGTCAGCGGGCTACGGACCTCAAGGGCGAAGATCCAGAGAGCCCGAGACCGGAGGACCGAGAGTCTGCAGCGGGCAGAGGAGGCGGTGCTCCGATACAAACAGTCGGTAAGAGCTCAGACTACTTATGATGGTCTCGGTAGAGTTTGAGTTGATCATTTTTTACATTAAAATAATAAGAAATGTTCACTTAAATACCATATGCAGTTATTGATGGTTATCTCCACTGATTTTAACCCTTTATTTTACCTGGGGATTTTAACATTAACATGTCAGATGGTAATGCAAAGAAATGTTCTTCTCTATTGAACATGTTTGGTTTGCAACAACATGTAAAAGAACCGACACACGTTTGAGGTCACATTCTGGACCTGGTCATTTCTAAAGGTGTTGATATTCCCTCTGTCTCAGTCACTGACTTAGCCTTGTCTGACCATATATTTTGTTTGTACTGATTACAAATAATGTCCAAACAATCTGCCTCTCAGTCAGAAAGAGGTATATTAATGAGAAAACATGTGCAAAGTTTATCAAGGCCATATCTATATCACCAATACCAACTGCAGAGTCAGTTGATGGACTCTTTGATAATTTCAATGTAAAACTCATGAATGTAATGGATGCTGTTGCACCCTGACATCATGGAGAAATAGCAGTATGGTTGCAAATCTTAAAAGAGAATGTAGAAAAGCTGAATGGAGGAAAACTATTATTATGCAAGTTTCTTTGTTGCATTTGGATAGTGGCATATCATATTTTTTTGTGTTTTCTGGTCATTGTAGCATCCATCTACAGACTCTGCTCTCATCTTGTCACTATCATTGTCTGAGTTGACCAGACAGTTGCAGGATGGCTCGCTGAAACCTGAGGATGTGTTTTACACTTACATGGAAAAGGTCCAGTATCCAGAACGATGCATAATTTCACCCCCTCACTTAAGAAAACTTCCCCTGTTTGTGCATCCCTTCTAACTCCCATCAGTTGTTTGCAGGGAGCAGATGCAAATTCACCAATATTTCCTAGGCTGAAATATTTGCTGTTTTTTAATTTGTGTTTTTGATGCAGATTTTTAGTGCAATTATTTCAGTTAATATCAGAAAAAGATTATTCATTAAACTTTTACATAGAACTGTAAATCTGAGCCTGTCTGCTTTTCATGTCAACAGACTCTGGACGTACACAAAAAGCTAAATTGCTGCACAGAGATATTGCTTGAGAGTTTTGACCAGCTGAAAACGGTTGAGTCCAACAAGGATGGTGTCCTGTATGGAGTTCCAGTCAGCATCAAAGAAAACTTTGCATATGAGGTATGTTGTCAAGGTTGAATGTACGTATCACTCTATTGCAGCTTCTTTTGATAAAAACCAGGTTTATAACAATGAAGTATCATATAATAACCCCGCCCCCTTATCTGCTTTTTATGACTGTTTTGCTTTACAACACAGAATCACGACTGCTCCTGCGGTGTGGTCATTAATCTGGAGCAACCTTTGCAGAATAACTGTGTAATTGTTGACGTTCTGAAGAAACAAGGAGCGATCCCCTTTGTGAAGACCAACCTGCCCCAGGCACTATTAAAGTAATGTCAGCAAAAAATAAATAAACAAGCAAACTCATCATTTTATTTTATCCTCTATGATCATAACTCATGTGTTTTTTTGCTTTGTGTGTAGCTATGATTGCAGTAACCCCATTTATGGGCAGACGGTGAACCCCCACAATCCCCAGAAAACCTCTGGTGGTTCATCAGGTGGGGAGGGGGCTCTCATCGGGGGTGGGGGCTCCATCCTTGGTATAGGTTCCGACATAGGGGGCAGTATCCGTATTCCCGCTTCATTCTGTGGGATCTGTGGTTTTAAGCCAACAACAGGTCGGCTGAGGTGAGTCTGCTTCAGTATGTTTTTATGGAGGCAGTTTTATGAATGCGTTCCTGTGGTGCAACTTTTTATAAGCGCAGCCTTTCTCATTCTCAGTTCACAGGGTATGGTTCCTATTTATCGGGGGCAGAAGTGTGGTAAGGTGACGTACAGTAAACACAGAGGTGCATGTGGAACATGTGGATGACTGTGCTGCTGTCTTCTAGTGCTGTCCTCTGCTGGACCCATGGCAAAAGATGTGGACAGCCTGGCTCTGTGTATGGAAGCTCTTCTCTGCGATCACATGTTTTCTTTGGACCCCACTGTGCCACCATTACCTTTTAATAAGCAGGTGTGTCCACTTTACTGTCCACTTCATATGAATGAGGACGTGTGTGAAAGAACTCGATTTGACAAGTCAGATTTCAGACTTGAGGTCAAAGTTCCCTCTTACAGCAGTGCAACATAAAAATGTTATTTGCTCTGCATGTGTGTGTAAAAAACAACTGGATTAAGAGACACTTCTTGTTATTAAACTCAGACAATGTGGAGATGATTGTCCTTGGACCTGAGAACCACAGAGAGTAATTTATTTCTCTTTATGATCTTGTAATCTGATATGTAATTTGATCTTATGTAAAAAGCTTTTATTTAGTTTTAAACTAGAATTTCTCATTTGATCCGTATTAAAACAGGTTGTTAAATCTTTCTAGACTCTGAAAAATGACCAAAATGAAGAATATTCTCTCAGTGATGCAGGAAAATGAATGCATATGTTACTACCAGATTAGACCACTGTAGGAGTTTGGTTGTTCTAAAGCTTTTCTGGACGGCCTTCAACTGATCCAAATAATTTTAAAGCTTTACTTCTTTCATGTTTGCTCCATGTTTGGGATGCGGACTGGTCATTACTTTTAAGAAAAAGGCTTTACCTTGTAAGAAGATTGACGGTTCAAAGTGTATTATACATCATTGTGTTGTGATCAGTTCTTTTTTTCTGTCTTACTTTGCTCTTTTAAAGCATTTTAATGAACCAAATTTATTTACTATTCATGTGTTTAATAACTATTCTTTTTTTTTTTACTACTTTTTTCTTATTTGTATGTGAAGCACTTTGACATAGAGCTGTGCTTTATGTGTACTATATAGTTAAAGAAATGAGTTACTCATTAACTCATGAGCTCTTCATGTGAAGAGGAGGGTATTGAGGTCATTTTCCAAGAATTTTAATTTAATCATCGAAGAACATGTTCTATTATAAATTCTCAAGCTGCTATATAACAGTTTTAGGTGAAATTAATGGTAAACTTTGCCTTTAAATAAACTAACCCGAAACACTTCACTTGAGCTTTCCTTTGCTAGTTTTTCTTTAGGACAACAGGTAGAACTCTAATGATAATGGGATTTTTTTTAATAGATTATTCTTTTCCTTTTGGGGCTCTGATCTAACATCATGATGTAACAAAAACCCTGTGGTGTGAATGTATTAAGACCTGATACAGTACATCATAGTAGTTTGCTCATGTGTGGAGGTACATCAGATAAATGTGGAGGAGGAGTTTTCCAACTGGAGTATTTTCGGTATATATATATTTTTTGGTAATGTCTTTATCATTCATATCATTTAAAATAAATTCTATAGTTTTTTTTTATATTTACCTCTGTGAATTTTATTGGGAATATATCTAATAATTTTGGGAATCTCTTCTCTGTAGATATACCAGAGCTTCAAACCTCTTAGGATTGGTTACATGGAAAATGACGGCTACTCCCAGCCTTCTCTAAGCATGACTCGTGCCATCAGAGAGGTTAAAGCTCTGTTAGAAGAAGCCGGACACACTGTAAGACCACACCTCACTTTACACACCACTATTGCATGTAATATGGAACATAAAATTTCATTTCTGCTCTCAGCTGGTGCCTTACCGTCCTGTGAGGTTAAATGAAATTATCACTGAACTCATTGTAAAGGGAGTATTTGCAGATGGAACCACCAGCTTGTTACAGAATCTGTAAGTTGTTCTTGATTATCAAGAGGTTTCAAAGTTGCATTTCCAATTGAAAAAAAAGTGAACTTTAATAATTTGCTGGGTTGCCATAAATTGTGGTTAGGCATCTGTGTGATGGGGACATAAAGGTTACTCATTTGCTCTTAGTGGGATGCAATAAAGCACCAATAAGTAAACTCCATGATATACGCTGTCAGCACATCTGTCAGTTCTACATTAGTTTTAAGTTTCAAACGTTTCTGAGACAATTATAGCACAACGTCTTATTGCATCTGTTTTTAGGAAGGGTGGGCCCGTGGATCCCTGTCTCAGATCTCAGATTGTTATGTACCATCTCCCCAAGTGGCTGAAGAAAACACTTGCGTTCATCCTCAAACCCTTTGTGAGTCTCTCCCTCCATGACAGATGTGTGTAAATAAAGCTTAGAGTATGCATCGTTTTAGCACAATGTCCCATTGAACTGATCTCTGCGGTTATTTGATAAAACCGTGTCTGCGGTGAGGCATTGTGTATTGTGTTCCATTTTATTTTGCAGTCTCCTCGTATCCCTGCTGTCCTCAAAGCCGTCTGTGGACTGAGGTGAGGAAGTATCCTGAATTTGAGAATATTAGCCTGACTTGATACAATTTAATTCAATTCACCTTTATTTCTATACAACCAAGTCAATTCAAGGTGCTTTAAGGTGGTTGATGGTTTGTTACCAGTCATTATTTTATATGATCAAAATGCCTTTTCTTCCCCTTTTTTTAAAAGTTCTATTCCAGATCTGTGGAAGCAGCACGCCGCTGTTGAGGTACTGTTAGCTGTCAGCTAATGATTCTTGGACATATATGAATGCACAAAGAGGAAATTGAATTCTGCTGTTTTCATTAGGACTACATTGCTGAGACAATTGCACATTGGAGGAAATGCAACATTGATGTGCTGCTGTGCCCCATTATTGGACCAGCCTTCAACTTCCTATACTGTGGCAAACTTACAAGTACGTTATACCGAGCAGTTCATCATTCAGTTTTGTCCATTTTCTACAGTTTGTCACATTTTGATGTTTTATTACTGGTATTAATGCTCTGTTGCTGTTTGTTGTAGAAAATCTGGTCTTTATTTAACATTTTAAATGGTCTTAATTGTATCTGACAAGTGAGATAAAAAAAAGTCATTTAAATTCAAACCGTATTCATTGAAGTCACTAAAAATAGCTGCTTCTTTTTTTTGTGATTTTTTTTTATTTTTAAACTTACTGAGATTTCAATAGAAACTTTCCAATAGTTTGAATAAGTGCTGCAAAAGCGTACAGCATTGAAACCCTGTGCTTCTGTTTTTTTTTATGGTAAACATTGAACATTACTTTAGCCGTCATTCCTTAGCAGCATCTTAAGGCTGATGTAGCGTCACGTTAACCACAGGGCTTTTCTGCATGTCACATTGCAGCAACTGCATAGCAACACACTGGCTGATTCAGCAAAAAACTCAACAAGGAATCAATAAAGGAAGTAAGGAAAATAGATTAGAGATTTAAGAAAAGGGTCAACATCAGATTGACTTTTACTGACTGGAGATTGCTCAATTCTATTCAATTTAGCTTTATTTGTATAGCGACTCTTCTCAGCGGTGTCATCTTAAGGCAATTTACAGATGCACCAATTTGAGCCTATTTATAATAAAAAAAACTTAGTTAAGTGAAATCAAAGGATCGGACTGAATCCTGACTTTGATCCAATCTCCCATTCTGAGCAAGCAGGAGGCGACAGTGGGAAGGAAAACTCCTTTTTAACAGGAAGGAAAAACCTCCAGAAGAACCTGGCTCAGAGAGGGTAACCATCCGCCGAAGCAGGGAAATGAAAAGGAAGTGCTCCGTGCAGCATGGGACGTCTCTATGGCTCTATAATTAATAGATGGCTAAATTTTGTAAATGGTTTAAGCATGATTTAAAAGTTAGGGAGGGTGTATGCATCCCAAACCGACACTGGGAGCTGGTTCTATAAAAGAAGGGCCTGAGAGCCCATTGTTCTCCTACAGACTGAACCACAAGTAGGCATGCAGTGTGAGAACGAAGTGCTCTGTGTGGGACATGTGGACTATAAGGTCTTTTATATATAATGGAGCTTGGTCATAAAGCACTTTATATGTGAGGATAAGAAATTGAAACTCTATCCTAAATTTAACAGGAAGCCAAAGAGATGCTAAAACTGGAGAAATATGATCTCTTTTGCTAGTTCTCATCAGAACCCTCACTGCAGCATTTTGGATCAGCTTGAGACTTTTCAGGGCGTATTTACAGCCCATAAATAATGATTTGCAATAGTCCAGTCTTAAAGAACAAAAGCATGGACAAACTTTGAGACAGGATGTCCCAGTGTGTCTGATTGTAAAAGGAGAAATCAGAATCATCCAGGTCTTTATGTCAGTATACCAAGAGCAATATCACTAGTTCACTGTTTGAAAACAACAAAAAAAAAAAATGTAATAAATAAATACTACACAGCTCTACTCAGAAATCCCAGCATAACACCTTCAATAACCAATTAATATTTTTCCTTTCAGGTCTTGTCAGTTACACAATGCTTTATAATCTTCTCAACTTTCCTGCCGGCGTGGTCAGTGTTTCCTCAGTAACAGCGGCGGATGAGGAGGAATTTAAGCACAGCAAGGGCATTTATCAGGACCTCTGGGAAAAACTCTTTAAACAGGTGACGACCGATGTTATAAAACTAAAGTGTCTAGTTATAAATTGTCAGGAACTTTTAGTGTTGTGATGGTTCTCATTGTATGTAGAAGCTATAACATATTTTAATTTTTGAGTCAGAGATCAATTATTTTCTCTCCACAGATGTTTGCATTTATGGACTAAAATAGAGCAGCAACGAGCAGTAAGCATTTCAGCACACATGCAGCTGCTGAGGACACTGTTGTGTCAAATGCTCTTGCATATAAAGCTATTTATCATTGTAAAGTTATGTTAAGTTTTTATATTAACAAGCTGATTATTTGGTTAACTAATGAAATACACTTTTTATCTATAAAAAGTCACACAAGAACTCCTGTGGTAGAACACAAGTTCCACATTTGGTCAGCAGGTGGAGGTAGAAGCCTGCAGTGAGTGCAGCTGCAGACTGTAGAATGACAGCAGGTGTGTTTGTGCTTAGGCTGTGGCTGGAGGTGAGGGTCTGCCCGTGGGGGTGCAATGCGTGGCCCTGCCGTGGCAGGATGAGCTCTGCCTGCGCGTCATGAAGGAGGTGGAGGAGCTCGCCAAACAGAACAGAAAGTAGAAGATGCTTCTGGTCTTTGGAGGAGAGAGGCGAAATTGTGATACAGCTTGACCGAATGTGCAACGTTTTTGTCTTTACTTCACTAAATCTGAGATATGAATAATCTGAAACACATAAAAAGTGATTAATGTGAACAGCAATGGTTGCTGAAAAGTTGTTGGATATTTGAAAATTGGTCTGTTGTTAAATTTTACTACTTCTCAGAGATTTAGTAGGCCTTTTTTATTGTGACCATTTTGTACTAGAAAAGGCATCTAAATCAACACTGTGGAAAATTTTAGGTTTATTTTCAAATTTTTGTTCTTGTCTGTGTTTTTTTACTACTTTGTCAACTTTTTATCCTAATTTAATCTTTATTTAATTTAAATAATAGAAGATTATTGACCTTATTTGGTTTTGATGTGTCCGATATATTTAACATAGTGAAACATGAATAGCAGCTTAAATAGAAATGGATCACTCTGAAATAAATTCATCATCAGGCAAATAGATGACATATGATGTAAATGTTGAAAATGAGAATAGGAATAAGTTAGAATTAGCTACACACGCACAATCTTTCCAATGTGTGGCTTCTTTGTCAGGAACAAAATGCTTTTTGTGATCTAATAAATGAGACTTAAACAGTAAACATTTTCTTACTGTGAAACATCTGTTGTCATTTATCT
>JBAMIG010000015.1:16352833-16378422 GCA_037177335.1 Kiunga ballochi
GGGGGGGTGTGTGTGGTCGACACAGTTTTTAGATTAGTTGGTTTGATTATCATTAGTAGCCTATAAAATTGAACTGATGCAAATTACTCTGCGATTCCATGCCATAAAGACTGGTTATTATGCAGATTTTTTACATTTTCAATTACAGAAACATGCCTGAATATGAAAATTAATTTTTATTATTATATTATTAGTTTCTGTTGTTTTTAACACTGTGTTAGTGTTGTTAAACTTGTCCACAGCACTTCCCGTAATTTGCTAAATAATAAGAAGTTCAAGAAGAATATATTTTCCCATATATATATATATATATATATATATATATATAGCCTATATATATACCTATATATATATAAAAAGCCTATGTGTGTGCGTAATATTTTTAGTTTTGTTCCTTTTTTTTTTTTGCATACTTTTGTCCATTTTCGTCAACATGCGATGTGAAGAACTAGTTTGTCACCATGCGGGAAAATATCCTATTTTGTGTGAGAGTTTGACTGGACTGGTCTAAGGCGTTTATTTCAATCTGTGGCGGGTCCCAGGTCAGTTTCAGACGCCTGGAGGCTCGCGGAGACGTGTGACAGATCGACAATGAAATATGCAAGGATCCCCAGTTGGGCTCCTTTTTTAATGTGGCTGCAAATAGGTTTCAAATACACGAGGCTATTAATTTATCATCAGGCCTGACATGTGAAAGGTGGGCCACTTTGAAAGGTGGGCCACTGTGCGCGTGAGTGTGTGACTAAGTCTGAGGAAGACGTGAACCTAAAATAACAATGGACTATTTCTTGTAGTTTTGTGCCTTTGCATTTTTTTTTTTAGACCAAATCGCTCTTTGGCTGGATCTGCTATTTCTTTTTCCTTTTTTTTTCTTCCTATAGCTAATCTTCAGCTTAAAATTTTGAACATAATGCTCTTCTTTCAGGACAATGTCACAATGCCTCTGGCTCTGATTTAAGCCTAATTATGCTAATTGCCGTGGATTTATGAGTTATACAGCATTTAGTAAGGACTGCCTGAGGGCCGCAGCTCTGTGTTCATGCATCAATTCAACACCATTAACAAACTTAAACGGCTCAGAAAATGAATAAAGAAATGTGGCTAAATAGTTTCTTTAGCTGCAAAAGCAAGCGCGGACTCTTCCAAAAAGCGCGTTAAATTCAGCCTAATTTTACCTACATCCAATTGATGAAAATAATAAGTCTTATTTAAAGCTTTTAATCAGCAACAATAAGAGGCTTCACTTTCTTAATGTTGTTATTTAACTGCACTTTAAAGCATTTTATTGCGCTCTTACTGAGTTAAAGCTGCCGGAGCTCCATGAACACAGACACAAAGGTATTCTTATTGTTGTGAGAAGTTACTTACGTGGGTCCAACTTCTTTTAAATATGATCTTACCTCTTTCCGCTGTGTAGCTTATAAATAAATGTTCCGCCGGCCCTTATTTCTCCTTATTATTTCTTCTGTAAAATCCGCAGGCAGATGTTCATGTTTTTGTCTTCACTGGTTATTTATCAGTGCGATATCCATGAAGTATTCCGCTGTGTTCCGCTTCGCAGACAGCAGCTGTGTCACACTGGGTGTTGGTGGATGTCGACCTGGCATGTATCGGCCTTTTAATCGCTCCGGGAGGGGTCAAACAGGCGCTCCTTCTCTGCGCCAATCACATCGCTTTCTTTTTGCCCCCCTCCTCGGTGCTTCTCGCTAAAGGATGATTTCGGCAGCTGAATTACTGCGACTTTAAAGTAAGAAAAAAAAGCTCTTGAGAGTATTTTACCAAAAGAGATCATTATTTCAATTACGCTGCTGAACTTCTGTTTGTATTTTTTTTTTAAAATATGGACCAAATAGGATAGTTTATAGGCTCTTTATAATTTTTGTGAGTGCAAAACCTTATTGAGAAAACTAAAATATAATAGTTTCAATTGTTTTTTGTGTATAATTAATTGTTTTTGATGTAGGATTTGTAAAAGGTATCTTTATTATAGATCAAATCGCATCTAGAAATCAACCATGATATACATTTTACTTCAAAATCCCTGTTTTACTATAGGCTAGTAGTATAAATGTTTTGTTTGAATTTCTTTTATGTTTTTTTTTTTCCTGTTTTGTTTTGTTGCTGAATGTCACATAATTATGCTATGATTGGCCGAAAATGTACATTTCTGTACCGGTTATAAGTAACTTTTACAAATGTCCAAAAATGAAATTGATCTAAACAAAGAAGGAAGAAAAACAGTGTAGCTTCTTTTTCACAGTAAAAAAAAAAAAAAAAGGCTAAACAGAGCCAGTAAAAAGGTCCTTAGACAAATGAAACGTTATGCAAATAGCAGGCTAAGCACTGGCCTTTATACTCCTGCAGTGAGTGTAACGCGGCGACTTTCGGGTTAATTCCGAGCTTTAACTTTATTTTGCTGCCTCGGTGTGAGCGCAGTTTCGGTGGGAATGCAGCTGAGATGGAGAGATGCAGGCTGGGCTGCTCTGCCTCCAGCAGCTCCCCGGCCCCGAGGGATTTAGGTTAGGATTGGGTAGACAAGACGCCATTTCACCCTCCAAAAATGTCTTAAAATGACTGCTGGTAAGAGGATTAAAACAATAATGCCCCTCTCTTCTTCTTCAAGGTTTTTAGAAAAGATTTCTTCTTGCGAAGAAAAACCGTTTAGGCAGGAATCAAGGGCAGCAAAAGTAGCCTTTTAATGTAAAGCTTGCATATTTTGTGGAATTTTCTCCGAGAGGGGAAGAGAGAAAGGGGGAGAGGGGGGGGAGGGGTTAAAACCCCAAAGTTGAGTCCCCCCCCCCCCCCCCCCTCACATTCAACCCTAAAACTTTACATTCCTGAATAAAGTGAAAATAAAACCGTGTTCTTGCTTTTTTTTCATCATTAAATTTGTCTTATTAAAGTCTTGTATAGTTTCCCTTTTTAAAGGTTTTCAATGAGGTGATAATGTTTAGGTGAGCTTAAAAACACGAGAAAAAGTCAACCAAAATATCTGCAGCAACAAGTGATGAAAACAGTGAATAAACTAGGATAAAGTGTCCCAACACGTTTTTAATCCCGCTGCCTTGTTCCGCCCTGATGTTTTCTGATGTTTAGCTACAGAGCATTTCGGCCTGAAGGGGAAAAAAGGAAAGAAATCGGATTAACTTGTGAACCGATGGAAATAAGAACTTAAACTGGAGGTAAATCTGGCTGGTGTCTCATTGTGGGAACCGCTTCTAAAGCAATTAAAGCGAGAAGGAATTCCTCTCAGCTGCTCTTCCTCAAATCAGCTTTTTACGCAATGTAATGCGGGCTAATGTCCAGCATGGCCGAGGGCTTTATTGCAGGTGTCAAGAGGCCCTGCTATTAAAATGATATTAGAGGACAGTGGTGCAGCACCAGCCTCCCAGTCTGCACAGAGGACACTAAACTCACTGTTATATGGTTTGCACTGCATTTTTAATTTGGAGAACCTAATCGAGCAAAAAGGGAGATGTAGAGTTTTTTTTTTAATATTACATGTAATTCCTTAAGTCAATTGTTTAAAACGGCAATAATCCTAAACTTGGTGTCAACCCCTAGAGCACACCTGTTAGCCTATTTAATTTAGAATACTGTGGGGTTTGACTCTCTTTTGCTCTCTTTATGCATGTTCTAAATATTTCTGTCTGTAATCAACATTTATTTATACAACTTATCCTGATAAGACATGTCTCACTTACAAGACAGATCTGTTAGGGGGGGGTAATCCTGCAGCAAAATATTACCTAAACTGAAAGTGAACTTAAACCATAAAAAATTATAATAATAAAAATAATAATATATTTGTCACCCCATCCCTTTCCTCGTGTCTTTGTAACATCATTTATACTGACACAGTAAGCATATTTGCTTTTATTTGGTTGTTTTCATATTAAATATCTATACATTTATTGTATGAAATACAGAATAAAATTTTGAGCAAATACAATAAAAAAAAAAATATATAGATGCTGATTGGCTGAAATCTTAATGGACTATCTTGTTGCTGTGCTTTAATTGTTTTTTATCAGATGCTTTACTGAAGCAATGCCCGTTGTTGTCTCGATTAATTAATATGGATGATTATTTTCTTATATATTCTATCAGACATCTGACAATAGAAAAGTTATCTTTTCAGGTAGTCATGTATTTCCAAGCAGCAGTCGAAAATCAAAGACCTTTTAATTTTTGCTAGAGGATAGGCAAATATATTTACTTTAATCAAACAATAATAAAACAGACAAACAACAAATGATTCCTTTAGCATCAGTACCTGCTCTTTTACAGCCTGACCTTTTGCAGTACTCTATAAGTTCAGGCCTTGCATATTTATTTTACTCCCTAATGCTAGTTCTCATGCCTGGATAACTCTCAGAACCTCAAATTCATCTCAGATTTCTGTGGATTTCAGTGGCACACTTATTGTTCTCTGTACTTTGGCTGCACCAGAGTTTTATCACGTTAAAGCTTTCAGATGTGAGTTACCGTCTTTGCTCTCAATCAATCCCCCGCTTCAAAACTTCTATCCCAGCATCAGGACTTTGGCAGCCTGAATCAGCGCTCAGCCGAGAGAAGCTGCAGAGATTTATAAATCATCTACAGTTTATAATCAGGTTTATAGCGCGTGAATGTTTGTAATTTTACCCCTCAAAATGCTTCTTATATTTCCAAGTGGCAATCTGTGCACAGTCTAGTAGAAAGTTAACACATTCAGCCTTCAGAGCCCATTAACTTTTATCATTAGTTTTCTTTAACTTCATGAATATATTAGGTTTCAAACCAGCTGCTGTGGTCAGCACATGTTCTTAGTCAAGGTTAGCTTGTGCTCATTTGGGTGAAATTAATCATTTTGATGCATGGTTCAGAATTGACTGCTTCTATGGGACTTGTGTGACTGGAGTAACAAAGCAACTTGCCATTAGCGGTCCTCTGGCTGTGTATTAGTGGGGCATTCACCTTAAAGACTGTCCTTACATGTGTTGGATACCTGATTTTATATGGACAAAATTACAGCTCCTCCGTCTTTTCTCTGCTCAGAATTTGCCCCATCTTATCCAACCGGAAGCTCTCCCATTCATGAATTTTTGTGTCTGAAAAGCGCAATAATAAAAAGTAAATATGGGTTAAAAATATTTACTGAGATGCAAATATCTATAAATTATCCAAAGTTATGTAGCTCCTGCTTTATTTGATTCAGTCAGTAAACACAAACATGCTTAGATAATAAAATGTGTTTACAATATAGATATTTGTTTTAGTGATTTATGACTTAGGTTCTGTATCATTAGGATAAACTCCAACATGCTCTCATGTCCTGTGGAAACTTTAAATTATGATGGCAACTAAACGAACTGAATCATGCAACAGGTAGTAACCGATGATGGTGCTTTATATCTCATTTTCAGAACAATTCATTTACAGAAAAATGTACAAAACATATTCATTTTACTGTTTTCTCTCGTTGATACCATCACAATGAAGAATTATGAACAAATCTAGAATAATTAGCAGCAATACAGCATGTGAAAATGTTTCATTAAGACATTGTTGGATATGATCATTCCTTTTTAGTACAGTTAAAGTCTTTTGAAAGCTAATAATCTTAATTGTTCAAGTTTAGCAAAAGGAATTTGTGCCTATTCTAGCAGAATTTTAGCTCAACAGCACTGTTGTCTGACTTTTTCCAGAGAAAAGCAGAGAGAGCAGAGAAAAGTCAGCCAAGCACACAAAATGCATATGAAGTGTTGTAGAAAGATTACTACAGAGCTTCTGGGAAAAGATGTACCTCGTGGTGGCGTATTGGTCAAAAGAATCAAATGACATGCTTCTGCATGCACCTGGATGGATTTGCACATGATGAGAAACAAATATTTTACATGTTTTTTTCTGATGGGAGCCTGGATCTGTATTCTCATACTATAATGCGGTTATTCTTGTTCTCAAAAGATCGATCTGAAATCAGAAAACATCTCTGTTGTCTTTCTGTCAATGACCGTGTGAGCAGACAACTCTATGTCTGCACTTCCTCACTGGCTTCCTCATTATGTAATAGCATATCTGTTTTGCATTGCTGGGTGCAACAATGGGCTTTAATAAGGGAAATCTGCCATAAAAAGCACAAGTCCATGTAGATAATATTGATCATATTTGGCATGATTGTTTCTGATACAATCACCTTTAAGCCTTTTGGTTTGATGTCATTCCATCAGTTTTCTGATAATTTGTTTTGCATAGTTACAACCATGTTAAATCTTCTGTCATCCTTCTGAAAAAGAAATTTTGTCATGTGTCACACCCTGAAAACAGTGACAAAAGTATCATAGAGAGTTTTTCAAAGGTTTATTTTTTGTTTTCCAAATTATGCACATTCCGGTGTAGCCCCATTGCCCGAAAAGCAACTTAAATCATGACCTGTAGTGGTATCCTCATTGTGTTCACATTCTACAGGAAGGTAATGTCAGATGTTTCATAAACCCTTTCATTATACATTAGTGGCTAATTTATGATAATTTGGAACAACCTGTAACTAAATACCAGGTTATTATCTGCAACTTTCTTTTTTTTCTCCACTACTGCAGAGTTGATTATTATTAGTGGACCATGTATGTTTTAAACAAATGCAGTCCCATCTCTAAGTACCGGATGTGTACAAACTTGTCATTTCCCTTTGAATAATCACTGTAAAACTGACATCAAGCATTGACAGAAATGACATATAAAAGAATAAATCTGGCTAGATAAAGATACAGTTACTGCCCAGATGTGATGCTGACCGGGGGTTGTTCTAAATCTGTTATTGTGCAGATGCAGCTCGTCATGCAGCAGCCGCAGCGACTCCTCTGAACAGTGTCTCTGGCAGACTTGACATATCGAGGTTGGCAGGTTTGTTTCCTCCCTCTTTCTCAGAGCTGGTCTTTGGTTGTGCCCCTGAGGCTGCGGCCCAGCACAAGGGTTCCTATTGTCAGGGCCTAATCCAGAGGCTACACAGCTTTCGCAACATGGTGGGATAAAAGCCCATCAAACCACTGCTTTATGGGGGCAAATCTTTCTTAATCCGTCGCTTTATCTAAACAAAAGGAAAGAAACAAGAGGATAGAAAGAAATTGTGCAGACACAGGGCATGGCTGGGAGCTACGGTGCAAAGAAGTAGTTTCACTGGAGAAGCTAACCATTTTTGACAGGCTTTCACTAAAGAACTGACAAAAAACGGACACCGGGATTCCAAAATGGGTTGTACAGGGCCCTTTCTTTGCCCCCTTTTTCTAAAGTTAGGCTTTAAGATCCTTGAGGGACATGTCGAAATTAGTGAGATTAAATTCAAAAACCTGAACTATTAAGAGCACTTGGCAGGGAGCACCTGTCAGTTTGGTACGCTTGAAAGAAATTGTTTTTAGTTTATTTGGTTGATGTAAACAAGTGCAACAATGTGATTTCAAACCTTTTCTCTGCTCTTTTTGCAGACTGGAAAAGGGAGTATGGGAATTTCTCTTACCCACCTCACATCACCCAGAGAATCTGCCCCATCACACTGACTGGGTGACCCAATCTTCTTTTCAAAGCATTTCCTTTTAAGAAAACACAGATCAGTGAGAATCTGCTTAATTCCACGTGCAGAGACTCAACACCAGACCACCCTTGTTAATCAGATGACTGTCCAGCTCACACATTTTGTGTGGATGCATACCGTCTTTTACGTGTGTGCGCCTTGCATTGTGTGTGTCAGGGGCAAATCCCCTGACCCCATTTCATGTCTGCTGCCAGTTCCAATTTCTATCTTTGCACTGCAGCAACTCGCTTCAAATCCCATGCGTCACATCTGCAAATGACTCTGTGAGTTACAGGCTCCATTTTCTGCCACAGCCCAGTTGCTCCACAAGAGGACCGTTTTCAGCCCGGCGGTCAGAAAGTCGAGAAGAGATTGAGAGCAAGCCAGTTCAGGCTCTATGTACATAAACCACCACAGCCGGGGGCTCTCTCAGGTATACGAACACAGTGACATACATAATTCACCACCTGACCGTACACACGTACAACAAAGCTGCGACTTTTAAAATTTTATGTACATCATGGAGCACAAACTGATTTGAGTCATACCCCCTGCTGGCCTGTGTTTCAGCGTCGTGAGTAGGGTAATTAAGAGATAATAGGCTAGGGATGTTCATCAGGGACTGAGTGATTAGTGATTCATTACATGAGCTTAGAATGAGAAAGAAGAGAGGAGGGAAGCAGTAGGTAGTTGGGTGGGAATGCTGGAACAGCCTGACAAATTGCTAGTGGATTTATCCAGGGTAATTAACTATCACCCAGGGAAAGGGCTGGGACCGGGGAGACCAGTACCCTACAATGCATTCCCACAGCCACCACACACACACAGGCTGACTTTGGTTATTAAGAGCTACCGAAAGCCAGACAGAGAATAAAAGCATTTTCCTGTTTTTAAAGAAAACAGTAGATAACAATAAAGTTCTATCATCTAAAGTGTACAAGATGAGATTTTTGCATTTTGACGTGTATTTTCAGCTTTTAAGGGACGTTTGTTGCCTGTTCAACCTTCTATTGCAAACACAAACCTCAAGGTTTAATGCACAAAGGTATATGATGGATATTTCAAACAAGACTAAAATGTATCTGTGAAATTAAACAATTACTTGGATTTACAGCACAAACTCATAAAATTCAAGTTTCTTCCTTTTATAAACCACAATAAACCTTTGTCATATAGAATAGTGTCAGTACACATAAAGAATAAACATTCCTGTACAGTCAGCATTGATGCATTAGGATAAATATATATAGAACAGTGTAAACTGTCAAATTCAGAGCCATTACCCTTTTAAGAATCTTTGCATGGCACAGAAAAATGGCTTCTAGCCACTATTTGACTATTATGATCCTATAAAGTAGGAACGTCTACTTCCCATCTTCGTAGATCTTCTAAAGCCTGCCTCCCATCCAGGAGTAATCCTCTCTGGTTCATATCAGCATCACAAAGCGGTGCACACTTACATGGAGAAGTTGATTTTCTCTCTCTGTTTTATCTGATTTGGAAGCACTTAGAAACAGCTCTAAGTCTTTTCCAGATTAAAGGGAATAAAATGAGGGGAAAAATCAGCCAGTGTGATAACCACTTGCCATACGCTAGATACCTCTCAGAATTCAACATCTGTCTATTGTTGTTAAATCTGCTTTAAAGCATCTGCGGGTCATCTGGATTCAAACATTTAGTGAATTGAGGCTCATCTGTTGAGCTTAAGTCACTCTTTAAATTGTTCTATTTCAAGGTGCTGCTTTTCCTGCCAGGTGTCTGATAAATAAGTAGAGAAAAGGTTAAAAAATATTAATAAAATATATGATTATATGAATGCTTGCACCCACAGTTTACCGTAAATAACACTTATTTATGGTTTCTGACAGCTAAACGTCAATCGAATCCATTATAAACTCCACTCACCAGCCTGCATCTCAGTAAGAACATACTGGACTTGTTAAGTCAAGCTTTCCCACCATAAGCTTTATTATAATGTTTTGTAAAATGAGCATAAGGGATGGTTTTATTGTCATTTCATAATCAGGGTTTATGTTTTGTTCTGTGGAAAGCCTTCTTTAAAAGGCTTTGGCTGGTGGTGGGGCACGGCTACATCTGGCATTAAGCCTCAGACGGACCAGAGCAGCATCAACATGACCACTGAAACAGCAACAAGGGGCTATTTAGCAAACATGTGCGAGTTTAAAATAAACGAGAAACAATTACGCTTAATTTGCCTTTTTATTATTGTTTTATTACACGTGACTTCTCAGCTATGATCAGTTACACTCCCCACATGTTGCACCCAACAGGAGAAACAAGTTAAAATCTCATGGCCATTCATAGTTTGCTGATCATAGCTGAGCATAGCAGGCCTGAAAAGTTGCTACATATAACAAGAAGGACTTGTTTCCTTTTTATTTGGACCTTTTGGACGCCGTCACACATATTAATACTTTGTTTAACCTGTTGTCATTTCTTTGCAACTCTTTTTTTCATTCCTACACCACAGAGTTCTTAAAATGATGGAAGACTAAAATAATCTCACATTATCTTTCTGTTTTTGCTGGTCGAGAATTTAATTTGTCATTTTTTGACTAAAATTTTCTGACTTGTCAAACCTTACCCTAATGAGGCTGCAGGCCCTTTCATACAACACTTTCAAGCCCGAGTTGTTGCATCTTTAATGTACATTGGTGGAACATGCAGATAGTAACAGTGGTGAAAATTGCCTTTGTCTCTTTAAGGGAGACTCTGTTTCACACCATAATTAGAATCAGTGATACTGAAGCAACGCAGCTGATTCTGGTTCACCTTTGCATAAGTACTGATTCAACTGTTTGGCAGGTGAGAATACCAAAAAATAGCAAATCAAAGTCTACCATGTGCTATAAATCTTTATCGGTGTTGCTCCATCCACAAAATATCTTTGGAAAATCCATATCTGATATGCATCAAAATCATTATTTTTGTTTTATTCCCATTTGGAAATGTTTCTGAAAGTAGGTTTGCTTTGGTAAAAATATGTTGGACATGACCAAAGTATGCTGAGGTTATATGTCCACTTTAAAACTCTATAATATTTAAGTCTATGGTGTTGATGGACCAGTGAGCAGTCCAGAGTGTTTTAAATTCAGTTCAATTCAACTTTATTTGTATAGCACCATGTCACCTCAGGGTGCATCACAGACATCAATTTGAGCCAAACCGTAAAAACAATAGCCTAGTTAAGGAAAACCGGAAAACCAAAAAAAATAAAATAAAATGCATCAAATCTTGACTTTGATGAACTCTCCCATCCATGCATGGGGCAACAGTGGGAAGGAAAACTCTGGCAGAACCCGACACAGGTTGGGCAGCCATCTGCCTCGTCTGACCGGGTGGTAGAGGACAGGAAAAACAGACTGACATACACTGCAGTTTTTATCCAGAAAGACCAGCAGAAAAGGAGAACTAGGTTAATAATGTCACATATTAATACACAGAATACATTAAATTAATACAGGGAATATAAGGAGTAGAGATAGTAATAGCTAATAGCAGATTCCCAATTCCCTACAACTCTAAATAAATATGAGACAATGGATGAATGGATGAATGAATGAAAGTCTGTGATGTCTAATGGTATCTCTTTAACACAATTTTGTCTTAATCCTTATGTTGATACAATATACACGTTTTCTCTAAACTGATTTCAACTTTCCACCATATTCTGTGACTTGTCTATACAGTTAGGTATTATATGTATACATGTACAGCTAAATATTATGCAGGCTTTGTATTAGACATTTTACTGGGAGATGGAAAGAGGAAACGCTTGCATACAGCTCCTCTGGGTAGTGTCTGGATAGGTTCACTTCAGAGAAAAATTGAAAGAGATATAATTAATCCTAATCAACTAAATTTGGAAACTGTATCTAAAACTGTATTGTACTTTTCACAATTTGATCCAGTGAATGTTTCAAAATGAAAAAGAAGCAGAGTATATCTTGTGTGCATGTGTGTGGCATGCAATGATCTATGAAACTCAGGATTTATCATGGACAAATTTCCCAAAGCTTAATTACTATATGATGTCAATGAGTTGGAGAGTTGACAGTGTATTTTATAGGGTTACTTGCAGATCAGTTCTGCTTCCAGCCATTTGGCTCTAATTACAGTCTGGTGGAAGCCTCTACAGAGATGACAAACTAGTATGGAAATAGGTGCTTAAGAAATGACTGTTTTAAATGGCCTCAAGGCATCTGGCTCTCTCTAGGGTAGCTGTGGTGGGCCACTTAACCTGGATACCTGCACACATACACACACACGCTCTCACACACCCCAGCAATCAGTGATGAATGAAGAACTCATTGCAACAATTGAGTGAACAAGATAAACCTAGGATGAGTGGTTTCCTGTCTAAAGTTATTGTTTCCTTTAAATTAACCTTATAAAATGTGTGCTAATGGGTGGACACTTGGACAGAACAGAGTCTTAAGAAGAAAAAGAAGTCTAGCTGGGCCCAACAGACCATGTAAAGAGTCAGGTCGTCTGGCCTGTCAGATGGCAACTGGCTAGAGGACCCCAGGAGTAACAGTCCTTTCATTAGATAATCCCTCCAGCACATATTGGCAGCAACAGTGGCAGTGAGGGTCTGTTAAATGGAGCCATGGATTTTTCATATGTTTTTCTGACTCTAATGAGTTATTACCTGCTAACTGGACTCAAATACTGGCATTAAGATACAAAGTGTATGGAAAATACATGACTCAGGGTATGTAATGAACAGTTTCTTACTTTTTCTCATGCAAATGTTGTGGAATACATTAAAATCATTTTCTGTTTTTGATATAAAAGCATTGACAATGTCACACTAGGACTGACGGTGGTGATTTACCTTTGTGTGCATGTCTTTTGACTGTGTTGCCTCAAGGGCCACTCACACACACTAGGCCCCTTTGGCAGAGATCTGATTCTACATGAATATGGATGAGAAGGGTTTTTCAAACGGGGGGAGCCGGAGAATCTGATGACAGTGCAGGAAAAGACCACAGCATCTACAGGGATGTATGACTTCCCAGCCCTGCCACTGATATGATGAAGTGGTTGAATTTGAATAAATGTGTGTGTGGGGCCGGGTGTGAGCGTGCCTTGTCACAGAGTGTGTCCCATAAGATGGATATGAATAATGTATTTATGTCTAGCCCCCTGTGGTTGTCCATACAATCTTGCCTGTGAGCGTTGTGTTTAGCCTGCCCAGCTGGCCGGGTCACAGGGGATGCACACACATTATGTCAGAGTCCCAGGAGAGGTGTGGGTGCATGTCCCCTTTTCATCATCAATCAACAGAGCAAACTGTTTAACAACAACAAAGAGGCAGTTAAGAGGCCCCTCAGTTCCTGCCAAAACTGGCGATAATTACCTAAACATGAAGTTGTCAGACCTCTCACTGCATCTGCCTCTTTTCATTGTGTGCAGAGTCAGCCGCATCTCACTCAGACAGAGACAGACAGTAATTGGTAAGATTGATTTTTAAAAGCTTGTTTTACCCACCTCGTGCCCATATAGAGCATTTTTATTATTATTATTAAGCTTGATAAATGCTTCAAAAGGCTCTCTGATGCTTTCATTTTGGGGAAATGTGTCTCTCCACTTTGTACATTTTTGTAAACCCTCAGAGTTAGCTGCTATTTTTGCAGTCACCCAGTTTGGCTGAGAGGGATGGCCAAACACACCCCTTGTCAAAGGCACCTACTGTGCTAGATCTTTCCACACCTGCATGTTTGCAACTCTTATTACAACTTAAGAAAAAGCTTTCCAAGATCAAGCCCTTTATGTTAAATCTTGCTTTCTATCTGAAGAAACTATATTGTTGTTCCTCAAAATTCAGTCAAATCATCTGGACTCAGGCTAAATTCAACCCTTGGCAATAGAAAGAAAATAATATATGTAAGACACTGAAAAACATTAGTACATTAATTCTGCAAAGTTTTTTTTTTGTATCCTGGCTGTACCTGAGGACCATCTGCCTAAAATCCAGCTCCTTGGTTACCTCTTCCCCCTAGATCAAGTTTACCATCACTGATTTCCCCTTCTTGTTTAATTGACATGAAAACTGGAGTGAATAAAATAAGTTCTAATTAAAAAAGCATTCAAAAACAATATATAATATAACATAATAGTTGTTAAACAAAGTTAGTAATAATTTGTACTGCATATATAGAAATATGACTTTAAACTGAGACAAAGGTTTCATTAGCCCTGTAAAGACTTGCGAAGCAGACTTTAGAAACATGCCCTAAAAGAGTTGCATAGCCTTGAAACACAGAAACTAATCCATGATATTGATCAGTGTGTTTCATATTGGCCACTGTAATCCATCAAGCTAACAGTGTGGGATAGGCCTAATTTATATCATCTGAAAGGTGTAATCAAAGATGAATGAACCCCAGCGTGATAGAAATGTGTGTTGGGTCATAATTTCTACCACTGTGAGTAATGGTAGGAAGGGATAAACACAACAGTCAATGTGGAAGAAGGTAGAAATATAGTCAAGGTTTGTGCTAGCAGGATGAATAGCTGTGGTGTGGAAAGCTTTTTCTAGAGAGTAGCTCTGCATACAAAGTTATTGAAGAGTTTGTGCCATAAATGCATATTAGAAGCCTAAAAAGTGCCTAACAACATAAAATGTTAAAAACAAACATTACATCTTGCTAATTTTATCATAATTGTAACTGGAAATGATTATTTGGTTATAAAATTGAGCTTCAATACAGCAGTTTCATCCATCTGAGGCATTCTATCATCTCAGTCAAACTTTCAATCCCAACACACAAAAACACCATAGGGTTAAAGAAAATGTAGATAATCTTGCACATCTTCAGTCATCTGCAGCCTGGATGAATTAGTTAAGGGTTTATTATAAACTAAAACTTCTATAGCATCTGTATCCAACATACAATGAAGAAGCTCGCATACGTGGGTGAGCCAAAGGGTGAATGATGGCTATGAAGGAGCTCCGAGAGTAACTGTGGAAAAGCAAAGAGTGTGCAAGTAAATATATGTGTAAATATATATAAATGTTTCCTTTTAAAAAGCCACTTAAGAACTCCAACCCTTTAAATAAGGCCAGGAATAATCTGTTCCCTCCGTTGCAGTAGATCCAGCAGGGATTTACAGAAACATTCGGCAGTGACACAGATCTACATAATCATTTTAAGTTTCTACCCGCTCCCTCCAATGATTCTCCTGCTGTCACTTTAGATACCGCTAAAACTGATTTGGGCTCCCTAATCTCCCAGTATTTCTTAGACTTTAAAAATCTTTAATATCATAAGGAGATTACTTCATTTATAATTGATTGAGTGCATTTGCCGGAGTGCCACTTCAAAGTTGCTGAATTAAGGATGCATTTGAGAAGCATGGTGCTGGGCGTTGTGAGTCGCAGGGTGGGGTGTGAGGTTGTGTTGGGGATGAGGATGGCAAAAGAGGAGGGGGGGTATTTGGGAACGGCGGTGTTGGTTGGGGGATGCTCGTGTCTTCTCGGTGGAGGGAGCGGTAGCTGATCCAAGGAGATTTATTAAAATGGGCTGTTGCTTAGTGCCTCGCTTGGAAGAGGCATGCAAGGACACTACCAAGTGGAGTCCTAGCAGTAGTGGTGGGAATCAGTGTCCGCGCTGGCAGAGAGGAGCCTCTTTCCGCAGAAATACTGCCTAAAGCCTGGTCCATCCTACTAGTTCTTCCAAAAACACATCAAGAAGATGATTCCTAGGTGAAGACTGCTCTACCTGTACTAGACTTTCCCCAAATATCTTCATTTCCTCTCAAGTGAAACCGCTTTTGAATGCCTAAAAAAAGCGAGCGTACTGCAATAGCCTTACTTCTTAAGCTCCGTCTTCGGATTCCCCAGTACACACAACCCTAAAATCTTCACAGGCCAGGACTGAAAAATGAGCAACGGACTCTCTATCTGCTTTGTATGACTCTCATCTTCTCATTGGCTTACCAACACCTGCTCTCTTCCCTTTGGAGCATTTTTAGGGTCTTCATTAACACAGACTGAGATAGAGAGTCTTTAAAGCAAATCCACCCCAACCCAAAAGAACAGGAAGGAGATATGGCCTATTGGGGAGCTCAGGTCTACTGGAGTGCTTAGTTCTGACTAAATGAATCTTGACAGTGAGGAGGATGCTCTCCTCCTGCCCAGTATTGTGCCAACTGACTGCCCTCCCCCCCCCCAAGCCTTAGACGCTCTGACGCCCCTTCCCCTACTTTCTTCACCACCACCACCAGCAATGGCCCAACCAGATCATAATCCTCTTAACGCTATGCCTTATTAACCACTCATCTAAATGACATGAAAGCAACCGGCTGGAGAAGGGAGAAGGGGGGGGGAAAGTAAATTATTTCCCCTGGAATAAAGTCTTGGCCCTTTCACCATACAGTACTTTGTATTTCACATTTGATTATTTGACAAGTGTATCTAAGACTGCTCGGGGCTCAAGAGAAATGTATTTCAGAGCCCGTCAAGCACACCAAATTTAAAAGAAGGTCCAATGTGGCCTGTAATCATAGAACCACGTACACACAAGTGCACAGATAAATTGAATTTCAATTAAGACGATTGCACAGAAGATGAATAAATGGATGATCCATTTGGCTTACTTATTTAAATTGAGGAAGCTATAAAATACTGATCCCTCTTAGCTCCCTGTGGAATCCACTCATTAAGGTCTTGAATTAGGAAACTGAGTTTTCATTTACCTGTATTTACCCTCACACACTTCATCACCACACTGCCTGTACAACCTTGTGAACCTTTGTAATACTCAGTGCAACCACCTGTAAATTAATTCTTGGCTCAACCATTTGACCCAGTTTGACTCTAGAGGTAATGGAGGTTTGTTCCTCTGTGAATTTTCAAACACAGGTTTAAGGAGAACTAAGAGCAGAAAATAGCTCAGGGAGCTTGTTGCACTAGCACACATGTCTGCATGGTGTTAGGTGTTTTAACAAGGGTACGTTATATTTTACATGGACACACAGTCAACATTTTATCATATTATGACACATATTGTTACTGGTTATAATTCATGTATAAAATATTTGTTTGAATATGATGTTTTTATAGATGTATTTAGATTTAAGTTCAAGCTCATTTTAGTTTTAAAATGCACCAAAGTCTGACTTTAATATGAGACAAACCTTTTTTTAAAAAATTTTTATTTGACATCAAGTTTTTATCTACTCTGATGATTCAATCGGAACCAGACAGAGGTGGTTTAAAAATGAAATAATAGTCTAGACACTCTTCTAAATTTGATATATTGGTAGAATAATTGTGCTGCCATGTTAGCATGCAAGAGGCAGACATAACCTGGACACAAACCAATTTGATGCTAAAGAACTTATAAGAACATTTGGTGTGTACCCCCAATCAGCCCTAAACAATAACTCTCTTGAGATATTTTTTTTTGGTGTCTTTAAATAACCCCCCCCTCCCCCCCCCCCATTTCACTAGTAAGACATCTGAATTACTGTAATTTCTGCCAGTTACATTAAAAAAACACTAAGAGGACCTTCTATAACAAAACATATGTGAATGTTTTTCTGACAGACAGCTTCTGATGTTCAGCTATTTGTGACATATTTAAACTATTTTAAACACTTAGAAATGTTCCCTTTCCTAAGAAAGCTCAAGCTTTTTGATCAACCAGTTGTCCAGGTTTAAAATTCCTCACACACGTCCAGCCTCTACTAAGCCAGTGTGTGGACTGTATTATCATACTTGTGACAGAATCTCACACTGCAACCATAAATAACATTACCGGGTCCAAGTCTGGATCGCATTGCCATTCTCAAGTCAGTGTTTAGTCACACTGAATATTCCATCATGTCACAATGAATAATGAGAAACAGATTTAATTAGTATTTAACTGGCTTCAACTTGGTGAAAAACTCCAGTCTTGCTTCTGTATACTGAAGATCTGACTGAAAACTGTTGTCAGATATATATATACACCCCGCCCTATTTTTTTTTTTTTTTCTTGAATCACATGGAGACTTCTCAGCATGAAATGTAGCACTGGTCTGTGTTTTGACCTGTTCAGATAAACTTCAGCTGAAATGTGCCTTTCCATTTACTCCTCAAAGTGAACACCATACTCCTGTTAAGTTGACTAAAGTCACCGTGTCCATGGCTTTGTAAGGTCTGTTTAGCTTCCCCACATCTTGTTTTCTTGTGGCTCCTCAGCACTCTAAGTCCTTTTCAGGGAGTTTATGAGGGCCCGCCTTGTGGAGAGAAAGCTCTGGTTGTGTTTGCTTTGGGAATAGTCTCCTGACAGGGTGCAAAAGGAGCATGTCAGAGCACGGGTCCCAAAGTGTTTGGGTAAAGAGAGCCGCTACTTCTTGCCACTGAGGAATCCGCCCTTCTTCGGTAATCTGTCACACCTCCTTCTAAATAAAATGGCTCAGAGATTTTCACACAAGTCTGTCAGGGTTAATATTTACCCCTGCCCTTTGGCCAAGGAGACAGAAAAGAGGGAGGGAAAGTTTTGAAATTGAAAACAGGGAGCCTTCTATGTGTCTTTTTCTATAGTTGATAGACAAAGAAAGATGGTTTATATTGTTTACACGAGCCAGATGTGTTTGTAAAAGAATATCTGACTTAAAGAGTTAAAGTGAAGATTGTTGTCTGTACAACAATTGTAAAAGTAGATTTATGCTTCACTTGGTTTAATCAATAAATAATGGGTAAAGAAGAAGAAAAAATACCTGCCAGAGGGTTTAAAACACTTCTCATTCATGCTTTATGCATATAGTGGCAAAATAACAGTAAGACAGTGCATTTCCAGAGCTGTGTGAAGAAACTGCAGAGCAAAATAGCTTTAGGAGTGTAATGCTGTATAAGGAGTAACATAATATATAGGCTGATTAATCCAATAGTGCATATACTGTATAAAAAAAAGAACAGATGAACTAAGCTTCATCTTTGGAAACTATAGGATAAAAATAGTTTACCTTTTACCAGTCACAAAAATACAAAATACATTATTCTACTTTTAGAGTTGTGGAAAGATTTGGACTGATTTGTTTACACATATTGAAAAGACTAAATGTGCAGAATATAGTGAATATGGTTCTTAAAAAAACAATAAGTCAATAATCAAATTTCCTAAGTAAATTGATTTACACATCTAAAGCCCACTTGGTCTTTCAAGAGTCTTTGCTGCGGTTGTGGATTGTGGGCACAGGAGAGGGAGTGGAAAGGGCCAAATGCAGGATAGAATGAGTTTCATCAAACTGCAGACAGGACAGTGCCACTAACATGCAAATAAAGACCACAACACTAACAGGTTCAACAGGACAACTAACACACAACAAACTGGAGATAAAGAAAGAAACTGGAACATATATATAAAGGAGCTCATAACAAGACGTCAGAACGTCATTTGTTCTTATTCTTGTTCAGGAACAAAAACCCAGAAATCTGCTGCTTGTGTGACTGTGGTAGGCAAGTCATTCCCAAAGAAAACTCCACTAATTCAGTGGGTCCGTTAATTTTGACAGTAACAGTAATTTGGAAACCTTCAAAGTATTTTACCCTCTCAAACTCTATTCACAATTTTAGGGATATCGGCAAGATCTAAACCCATCTTTACAATTTATATTTTAATGTCAGAAAACAAAATTATTCTAAGAACACAAATCATCAACACTAACACTCATTCCTACAGCAGCCGAAGCCAGAGTAGTTATGAGCATTATGTCCTTTAATTAAAGGGGATCTGTCAGAACCAAGGCTCTGCTTTCACCAATGGCTCAGAGTATCCGGTCCATGCACATTTATCCTCTAAGTGCACCTAAACATGCATTATCTTTTTTGTTTAAGCTGTTGATTATGTATATTTAAATAAGATACTCAGGAAGATACTTTTCATTTATTTGTATACACAATCAAAATGTAAAATAATAAGCATTTGTATTTTATTATTTATTTCAGTATAAATTTTTTTGGGGCTGAACATTTTTAACTACACAGTCATTGTTTTAATGACTTTAATTCTGTATTATTCGTCTGTTCTCATTAAAATGTAATCAATAAAGTACTGATGTAATTATTTCCTGCAACCCAGTACCTGTAACATTTTCGACGTGTAGGCTACTGCTATTTAGGTGAATAAATCTTTTTTTCTCCTAAACATGCTTTGAAATAGGTTCTCCCTCATTTTATGTTATTTTCCAGCATCTGTCAGTCACTTACTGTCAAACATGTCTGAATAAATTTAGGGAGGCACTGCACGAGAGCACAGGAGCAAGTAATGGTGGGGAGGAAGCAAGGAGGGGTGGGGTGGTGGGATTTAGCGTGGCCTGTCGGAGGGTTAATTCCTGTGCTGGCGTTGGAGCTTCTCAGCTCCACCGTGGCTCAGATATTCAGATTTGGGCTGGGTTGCCATGTGGGCTCAGAGATACTCTGCAGCCGGCTCCTCCCCCGCTCTATTCAAGGCCTGTGAGGAGCCTTGGGATGGCGTTTAAAAAGGAGATTAAGTTTCCTCCAGAGAGCAAAGCTCCTTAAGGGGGTATCTGTGTGCCTCTCAACCGCCTGGTCAGTGAAGGATGCGTGCAAGGGGGGCCTCACCATGAACTCCACTGAGACAGTGGAGGAAGAAGGAGGGGTGACACAAAAACACGGGGGCAAAATAACTGAGGTTGGTTGACCTGACTCACAGCGTATGACTGGCTCTGACCTGACCCTGAATATAAGCTAAATTGTGGATATCAAATCAGATTCAGAGCTGTTAGAAAGCATCCTCTGGTAAAAGATGGCTTCATGTTGAGGGATTAGGGTTTCATTTTTCTGAGTTACATAATCACATAATTTCATTTTGAATATCTCAAAGGTTTTATAAGTATGGCCATGTGTGTACGCACCTCTCAGAGTATGGGAGCAACACAGTATGCTATATAGCAGCAAATGCCAGCTAAGGCCTCAAATTTCACAGTGGATCTTCTAAAGCTCAAGGGTCTTCTCTCTGATATTCTCTTGTGTCCTTTGAAAGCGTAAACACACAATTTGATTGTGCAAACTGGTCTTAATAGTATCAAACTAATTAAGATTATATATAGGGTAAAACTCCAGCTTCAAGCTATATTTGAGATTCCATTATGAAGTCCTCTTTAAAAAAAGGGCACAATTATAAGTATTGAAATTTGAAAGTGAAAAGGTTCAAATCCACCTTTCAAAAGCTTTTGGTTCACTGCTTAGAATCTAAGAAGACTGGACCATGAAAGAAGAAAGCAAAACCCTTACACATTCCTTTAGTTTATATGCAATACTGATGACAGGGTTGAATGGGAAGGGGGGGAAAAATCTAATGACTCTTTTGGCTTTGCAGCAGGGCTGCAAAAGCCTTATCTGCTTTATTCAGCAGTGGTCTCTCCCGGAAAGCGAGGATCACCGTGCTGTGGGACTGTCAGGTCCTGCCAATAGCTGTAATGGGCCCTAATTCCACATTAATGCAGTCTAAATGAAGTGTCACAGGAAGATTGATCTGCTGAGGGCGTTGCCTTGATGAAGGTTGTTCAAGTGAGTGGGCGCCTCAGTGGACACCTGGTTGCTATCTGCAACACCCCCCGGGGCTTCATCTGAAGCCCGCAAAACAAACCTGTCACAAGGAAACATTTAGAAAGTCTTAAATATATTCAAAATTCTGTAACCAAGTCCAAATGAGAGTAAATTTTCTTAATTTCCTGAATAAATGCTTGCAGATGAAGGGATGGAGCAGTGATGTCTCTAATGTTTTGGAGATTGTCTAATACCTGCTCAGCTCCTTTTCATGATGGTACATTTTTCGTCATGTTCTGTTGTCTGACAGGTGCATAGGCCGGATAATGCTGCCAGTGGGAGACTTTGCAGGGAGCTTAAATACAACCAGTCCTCCTACTGTACATATCTAAAACCCCATTTTACTCCTTTCCATTAATAATTCTTGTCCATAGAAATGGATTTTTACTCACTGTCAAGTCTAAACTGCTACTTTTCCTGTATGCAGAGTATTAGGTTAATCATGCAGTAATTCCAGTTTCTCTATGCTTGTCAAAATGTATATTTTCCCGGGCACCCACTTTTTAATTTTTATTTTTCATCTCTTCAGTTTAGGACCAAGTCAGGTCAAGCAATTCATGCATGTTTTGTTTGGACATTTTTTTTATTATTACAACATAAAATGGGGTATATTTAATTTCAGGATATGCAATAACAAGCATGCCCCATGGACAAATTACGACCTTCAGAAACATTTTACATGCATTGATGTGAAATTTGCTCTTAAAATTTAGTTACATCTGCCATCCATGCATTACCATAGCCTCTCACAATGATTGCTAATATTAATTTGTTTGTATTTCCACCACGTTATATAGTTACACACTTAATTAGCTCACTATGACAAGCATATCCCACAGTAAAAATTTATCTGAATGACACAACAGACTGAATTTGAGTTTCACTGATACGGTCTATCAATCACATACAGCAATAACATCCTACTTTCAATGTTATTGATCAAGTATTGTTATTTATTTATTGCTTTTCACATGTTTTCAGCACTAAAAAGAAGTTGGAGTAACATAGCAATGTGTTTTCCTCTGCAGGTGCTTCTATGCTCTCCAGTACCATTGATCGTCTCGCAGTGTGTATACAAACACACTTTTTATTAAGTGAAATGTACGAACGCACACTCTTTTAATAGGAATTAAAGACTCCCTGAAAAAGAAATACAACACATATCTAACATGTTTGACTTTTTTTTGGTTTTTAATCAAAGGTAGAGCTTAATGAGAGGTTTTAAAAGGCTATATTTTTCCCAGTTTTGGCTGCTTGTTGTGCATGATTTTCCAGCTACGACTTACAGTAACCAAGATGCTTCTGAAAGCAACAATAAGACATGTTTGGCTGTATTATGTTAAAATATTTTAAGCATTTTTGAAGAACCACCATATATAATAAAAATTTGCTTTGATTTTGTCACAAAAAAATGTCAATTTCACCTAATGCATTCATTAAAATAATTTAAAAATGTGAGTAAAAAATAATGTGCACTCTAGTGGTGCTTGAGTTTGAAGATTTCTCTACATATGTGAGATTTACATTTTAACTTGACTAATAAATTGAAATGTGCTCTGTAGATCCTTCAAGGTCCTTTTTGATGTTCAAATCACATTCTTGCAATAGTTGCGTTTGGTCATGACGCTTAGACACGCTTTCCACAGTTAATTGAAACTTCATAAATGACATTTCATGTATTTGTGGTTGCAGAGCAGCGTTGCAACGAATCTTTCCCTTTGCTGGTGTGTGCAGGAGCGCATAAGGAACTTCATGCATATTTTACATGTGCATCCTCAACATTTGAAGCAGCGTGGGGCTGGATGAGCTTCCCGGGTGACCCAGAAGACTGCAGCAAGTGTGTCAGTGTCAGTTTGATTAACTCTAATACCAGGGCTTTTGGCACATGTGGTCAGGTTAATGAAACTCAGTGAGTAGGTACTTTTTCCTGGACCCCTTCCTGCCGGGAAGCTGTGGGTGATGGGATGAGGTTCAGTAGCTTTACCCCCACTCTCTCAATGTGGCTCCCACTCTCCACCAATGGGATAGTCTCATACCCTAGTTAGTTGCCAGAGCTGTTTAGATGTATAGGAGCCCTGTCGCCTCTTTCCTTCTGCCCAAAGAGATCCAACTAATTTTTTCCCATTAAATTGAGATTTAATTGACAGATAATGTTTGAGAAAGTATAAAAATCTAGCTCTTGTTTGCGAGTACACATAATCAAGATTATTTTTTGCCTCTTTCTGTTTACAAAACTTTACAAAAGATAAGCTTTAGCGGACATCTGCTAATAAAAAGCTTTATCTAACACAAAATTTAGTTATGATCTTACAAGGATTATCAAGGTTTTAAATGGCATCTGCTCTTCCAGTTCTCACAGGGTTCTTTCTTACTATCTAATTCTTTACTGACGAAGAAGTAGGGCACAGAGAATGATCAACACAATTTGAAGGCATCCTGTCGCTATTGGTGGGGGACCTATCTAATCTCACCCTATCCACTCAGGCCTTGGATTTATACATTTCTTGCCATCTTGATAGTCAAAGCCATCTTGATTTCAAGAGTGTGTGTGTTTCTACTTGTGTGAGAGGAAGTGTAGGGCTGGCAAGAGGTACAATTGGGGGTAGGGGGGGAGGTTTGTTTGTGCTGTCCTTTAGAAAAAGAGCTTACGGGTTCAGCAGAAGAAACGCGGGGAGCTAATGTGAAGATTTAGGACTTTCTCCGAGGCTTGGCCTCGTCTAAGCTGTGTTTGCTTGAGCCGTTTGTGGGGTCCTGCTCACACTAAACCCAGATTAATATTCCCCCCATATCCAACCAGCCCAGACACCGGCTCCCGGCCTCACTGTCCTCCACCCCCTCCCCTTTTTTCCCTGCTTTTACTGGCCATGATCGTCTCCCTTCCCTAATCCAAGTCCGCTGCCTCTCATCTCGCTCTTTATCTCGTCTAAGTAAGCACCTTTCTCATGCCTTCTTTCCATAAGGGGGAAAGCAGCAGGAGGAACATAAATATGTTTCCCCCCCATCTCTTCTCATTGCTCACTGACCTCTGAAAGGTGTTATTATCAGACTGTGTGCTAAGCCCTGTGATTGCTTTTACTCAGGTTCACCAAGGGGATAGTAAGCTTGGCTTTTATGACTTTGAATTGGTTTACGTGCTATCAAATTAACACAGCAGAGGATGTGTATTTATTGATTTTTGTTTGTTTTGAACTACTTACAAAATATTTTTAACAAAAATCCTCTGAGTTGAACTTTTATGTAATTGGCAATAAACACAAGTTAATATAGCTGTAAATATATATAGTTAAGCTTTATTTTGTCTTATACCTCAGATGGGCTACTTTATAGTTTTCTGTGGTTTAAGATTTATTAAAATAGTTAGAAAAAGAGAAAAAAGTAGCAATAAAAAACTTAAGGTTAATATATTCTATTGTTCTGGTTATTATGGGCATAACGGACTTGTGGGAAATTTCCCCTGAACTTCTTTTGAGCCGTAAGAACTGTTTGAACTGTTTAGTGGTGTGCGGTAACGTGTTTCTTTCAGAGCCAGCTTTAAACACACCCTAACAGACAGGAGATGTGCTGCTTAGCAATGATGCATGACGTGTGTAAAAGAATCATGTTCAGAAAACCAGAAAATAGAAAAAATCTGTGAAAGCTTTTTCCAAATAACCTGTGTAGGCTGAGTAACGCGTTATACGCAGATAAAAAATTAAATGATGACTAGTTAATTTATTGCAATATATCATGTTAACACATATACAAATGTTAGAAATGTTTCATACCTTGCTAGTTATATTAGTAAGAACCCAAATCCTCTTTTATTTCTGTGCAGAACGTGTGCTCACTTTTGTGTTCCACATATTTAAAAAAAAAATCTGTATTGGTACGTAGAGAGAGCCGGGTCAGGGATGAGATGAACTACAGGCCAACAACAAAACCCACCATGCAGAGACTAAAAAAGGTGATGAAAAAAAAACTATGGCACAGAAGTGACTTTGAGGTTCACTTCCATGGACAGCAGGTACAGGTTGTGCCTTTTATTTATTCTTAATTATTCTGCACATTGAGCCTCATATTTGACTGAAATATTGCCGGGTTAAGTCACTTGTGTCACTTACTATGTTCATACCATTAAATAGATTATGTGGCTTATTTGCACCTTATTTCAGGATTACTGTAATTTAATGTTTAAATTTTTTGTCATCTGGCCCTGAATGATTTGGTTACTTCCCATATAGATGTCAGAGGGTCAAGTCAACCAGAGTTTGGCAGGTAAAACTTTAGATTTTGTTTGTATACTATAAACAACTAAAGCCAGCCTTCTGGTGTTGTATTGTGGCTGTTAGTGATTATGTGGTCCTTTAGCCACAAAGAAGAGGTGGGAAATCACTCAATAGACCACTGAAAAATGTGTCCCCTCACTTCTAAGATGATGGTTGTGCTCCTGCTTGTTCTTCTGTCCTGCCCCTGTAT
>JBAMIG010000015.1:16384381-16421126 GCA_037177335.1 Kiunga ballochi
CAGTTGTCTTTCAACTGGAAGGTTGGGAGTTCAATTCCAGGCTTCCCCTGACTACATGCTGAAGTGTCCTTGGGCAATACACTGAACCCCAACCAGCCCCCCGATGTGCCTATCGGGGTGTGAGTGTGTGTATGAATGGGTGAACGTGACTATATAGTGTAAAGCACTTTGAGTGGTTGATAAGACTGGAAAAGCGCTATATAAGTATGAGTCTATCTATCTATCTATCTATCAATCAAATTTTATGAAGTATATGTATTTTGTTAGTTTAGTTTTAACTCACTCATATTGTTTCTAAAGGGTATTTTCTCCAGTGTTTTTCTCATGGAGAGCCTCCACACTGCTACCCTCTTGGTCTGAAGTTGGTGCCTTAGTGACTGCCCAGGTCTGGGCGATGTTGGAGGAGGGGGGAGGGCGCTTTAGGTGCCTCGACCTGGGTGCTGGGTGATTGCTGTGGTAGTGGTGGCCTCTGTGGATGTGGGCACATCTTGAGTATAAAAATATATTTCTGTGTGAACAGAAGCGTGACTTTTACAGATTAAATCATTAATTGCTATATTTAAATCACATTTTCAGGCATATAGCTGAGTAACATAAATGCAACACAACACCGAACAAGTAAGCTAATCTAAGCATGTCAAAGCTAGCTACCTCTGTCATGGTGTTTGCCCATTTTGATACAAAAGTTTTGTTATCTTCTTATTTCTATGTAATTTGGTACAGTAAAGCAAAACACAGATCTCATAGGACTTTCTACAGCTGGAAACCAAAGAACAATGTATCACCTCCAATAACTCCTGGGCATTCCCAGCCCAAATAACCTAAATGACAAATGTTTTGTGATATCAAAAAACATAATTTTCAAGTTCACACACTTTTTTAAAAAAAGAAAATTCTTTCAAAAGTCCACGTCATTGAGATCAACTCAGTTATCAAGCGGCACCAGCAATTCCACATCACATCGTCATGATGAGAGAAAGCGGAAGTTTTGCTGAGAGATGCCTTAAACTCCTCTTTTAGGAGACAAAACAGAAGACATGGACTGAAACCATTCTGTTCCGACCAGAGAGTGTGATAGGAGTGGGTGCAGGCAACCTCAATGTGCATCTCACAGTTGAATTCCCGCAGGGTAGAGGGGCTCATCGCCCCCACTTGTTCCCCTCATCAGTAACACGCACACAAACACTCCTACTCTGACGCACACACATTATTGTGCACATCCACATAGTCTGGGAATGCTGAGGAAAATAGCCCTCATTTATTATTGCCACACTCCCTCGACTCGTCCCCTCGGTTCAGCGGGTGCGCCGCCAAAGCACGTCTTCCACCGACAATGTCACACAATTACCTCTTAACTGCTCAAACAAATAGAGCGACCCAGAGAGTGACATCAAATCAAAACTGTCACAGGTGATTGAGTCTAGTCATCAAGGCAGCCTGCCCGCTACCTGTCAGGAGAGTGAGGGAAGAGGAAGAGAAGAGGCAGAATGTGATAGCTGCCTTATAATAGACCCCTAATAATGTATAAACACCCCCTCTCTCTTTTGCTCTCATATTAAAGTTGGGCACAGAGTGCACGATGCCCTCCTTTTCAGAGACTGCTACCTCTTGGGACTCAGGATACAGAGAAATGGCTGTGAATGGAGTAATGATAGGGAAAATGATAGAGGGGAGATTGAAATTTCCATCCTCTCTGAACCATGCCGGCTCTGCTCCTGAAAAGACATTGGCTGCTAATGGGGTTAGATCACACGCAGAAGAGTTTGAGGCCTGAGTGCTGTTGATGGTCCAGAGACACAGATTAGAAAGCACACACATACACAACAAAACTCTAAGACAACTTGTCTTCAGGTTTGGGCTTAAAGAGATTCCAGAATCATTCTGGACACAATATCATGCATGGATCCAAACACAGGTTCATGGTTGTTGTTTGGCTGTGATGCAGAGAATGCAGATAGGTGCAATGATGCATCTATAAGAGAAGAGGGGGGAACTGAAATAAAGAGCCTGAGCAAAGGGTTGAGCAAGAGCAAGCCAAGGGGACATTAGGGACGTGATGATGTTTTCAGCATTTGATGTAAATTGGAGAATGACACAGTCAACAGACACGGCTGGTTGCTCACTACAAGAACACGCTGCGGCTGTGACACTGACAAATGGAATATTTCAGAGGACTTAATCAGAGGAAATGGGGTTTGGTCTGCAGGTGACACAAGTCCCGCTTCAGTGCTCACAAAAAGAAAACTGATTGCCTGTCTTGAAACCCCCACTATCTCTCTATTTCTCTGCATCAATGTCTCTATGCTGCCTATCTGACTTTCACCGTTTCTCTGTCACCTGCCTCCCTCAGTCCATGTTCTTGTGTGGTTTACTCAGTATCTGTCTCAAGCTCAAGCTGGAGATTCAGTTGGAGATACACTGTGAAGGTTGTGTCAGTATGGTTAAAACATAGCCTAACATTCTGCATGGGCTGCAAAGAGAGAGTTTCACAGTGTGACTCTAAAGCATGCACGTCTCTTATGACTTAAAGTGAATAACAGAACTCATTGCTAACTTTTTTTTAATTCATTTGGATTGCATTATTCTTAAAACAGCTGTCATTTTTTGCAGAAAAGTTCAGTTTTTTTGAAAAAGAGATCTCTGACTATATTTTCAATAAGCAGTCATTTAAGAGTTCCTCATCCTCGGAGTCTGCAGCGCTCTAAAGTTAAAGTTAAAGACAAAGTTAAAAACATACAAACATTACAGTTACTGCAGATGCGAACATCTTACTTAAAAAAAGTTTATGATGCAAAATAATTATAGCAGCTACAAGCCCAATGAGTTCTTGAATTACTTACAAAATATGTTTATGTTTATACACCTGATTTGAGGAGTAAACAACACACTTTATTATAAACAGCAAGTTGTGTTGCACAAGCTGCTACATTCAGAATACCTATAAATATTGATATATATTGTGCATTATATTACCCATTAATAAAAAGCTCATTGACAATTTAAACATGCAAAAAATGCAAATGGTTTTTCATACAACAATGTTATTTTGAACAGTGCAAACATTTCAGCTTATCTTCCAATCAGGTTCCTCTTGGTTTGCCTGTCCTTTTATACTGGATTTTTCTACATAGAGTGCAAAGCTCAGCTTTGTTCAGCTCCTGACTTTAAGTGAGCTCACACTCAAAAAGATAGACACAGATCTGTTAAAGTAGTTAAAACTAACCCTGTGGTCGCCCCGGTTGCAGTAACCAGGAGCAAATTGGACCATAATCTCATATACACAAACAAAGGCAGATTCAGAAGTTAATATAGCAGGTTGGGACTGCACATTAAACTGTATAAATGTTCTGTCAGCTGTGATAACAACATCACATTAATCCTAAGTGGTGAAAGACAAGGCAAATTGACCTCTTGAAGGTTTTAAATGCAAGAAGTTTTGTTGCTTTCTCTTTACATCCATAAGATGACTGAGATAACTGACAATTTACTCAGATAACACCCCACTAGCATGCAAATAATGTCAGCTTATGATGATTATAGACAAGAGCAAAACCCCAAATCCCCAAAGCTACACAAAGACTATAAAGATTAACAGAAATGTAAAAACTGTCTCAGCACAATATGCTTTGCTGGTGTTTATGTGCTGCAGGGGAGCACAAAGATCCTCAAATATGTGGTGTTCCAGGCAATAAAAGGTAAAAAGATAAAACACTGCTGGCTGAGGTAAGAGAAGAAGAAGCCCAAAGGGAGTAGGAGTGGAGGTAGGAACTGATGAGATGCAAGGAAAATGTTCATTAAAGGGTCTAAAAGAAGAGTTGGTCTTGATTTTTCTCCTGGTAATTAGCCTAATATGAAAATGCCTCACAGAAAACAGCAGAAAAGACTGAAACAACTAATATCCATCTCTGACTTCTCTGCTTCCAGGATGTGGTGTAGCGTTGCCACCAGAAGCTGCATACGAATATCAGATTGGTGATTTGGTGCCTCAAGTCCACTAGTCCCACGCTGGGTATGAATCACAGCAAGGGGCCGCTGCCCTGTCACAGCAGCCACAGATCAATGATAATTACCACCTTGACACGAGTACGCTTATTACTGAACAGGATCAGGGACAGGGGCCTTGGCTGTGGTGGCCGTAGGGGCCGATCGATAGCCCAGGAATAATGGCTCTCTGGGGTCCTAGATTGGACTTTGCCACTAAACAAGCCATTACAGCCTTGCGCATGACAGCTTAGATCTAGATACGCGTCCTAACTCTCCTTCTCCTGAAGGCTTCTCTCTCAGAGCCTGCCTGACTATGGCTCCCACAAGCCTCAGTACTCAATCTTGTCATGGGCTGTTATGGGCAGGCGAGACACATGCCTCTGGCTTTGAGACGTGTTAACCAGAAGTGAGTGATTAGGGGAAGCATGCTGCTACAACACAATATACTCCTGTGCAACACACCGGAGAAAGGGGCCTTGCAATGTGACCTGATGATTGCCACTGAGTATTGAGATCAAACACAGCTGCACCTGTGTGTGTGTGTGTACACAACCGGCAGACAAACAAAACACACACAACAGCAGGCATCAATGTGTATAAATGATGCTGATCCGTCTATGGCAGCCCTCATCTTCTTTTCTCTTTGATTTTTACCTTTTCCCTCCTCCAGATTCCTTGTTTTTCTTTTTTTTTTTTCCCCTCTCCTTTTTTTAATCCGGTCATACCTGTAATCGCGCTCTGCGACAGGAAACTTCAGAGAATCAATTAGTCCTCGCCTCATCCGGGAGCCAAGACGATTCCTCTCGACTTGAGCCGCAAACTCCTTCTATCAGGAGTCATTCTGCCTGCCTAACACCCAGACTCCTCTCTCCTGAGCCCGGATAGGTTTGACTCTAAGCCTCTAAAACGTTGACAACCCAAAGCGCCTTTTTTCTCAGCAAGCCCTAACCGCCTGCTTCACCCCAGCCCCTTCTCCTCTTTCTAACCGTCACTGCTGCTAAATAAAGAAGGATTTGTTTTTGCTCCATAGCAGAACTGGGATGATAGTGCTGGGTTATAGTGTTTCATCCACAATTAAATAAACAGTCTATTTTAAAAGAAGTCTTTTTAGATGAGACTGGATACGAGAGGTGAAGCTGCTGATTCCAGGCCTTCCTTTATTTCATAGAAGTCAACCTTCGAAGAGACTGCTTTGTGGACGTTTTTAAATGCCGCCACATGCCACAAAAGAAATTGCAAACCTGGTACTCTTCTGCCGGCTAGAGCAGGCCCTTTTAGTTGAGTCTGGAACAAACAGAACATTGAGGGGTCAGATTTAATACCCCTCCCCAGCCTTTTGTATTCAGATTAAAGACTAAGGAGGATTTGCAGGAGCCTGGAGTCTCTTGTTAAAAGACTGTGTTCTCCACTTAACCTGCAATTTACCTGTCACTTAAGCCTGCTACAGCGATCATCCACACCTCTGGAAGTGAAAGAGGCTGCTATTTTTCTTTTTTTTTCTTCTTCATGCACAACTCTGAGGAGAGGCTTTAAGTGCACTTGATCCAGTGAAAGTGGCATAATGAATTATCTGACAGATGCCGATTAAAGCAGCAGCAGTTTCTGCAAGATAACTTAAAAAAATGCACACACTCATTCACATACACACAAGTTTTCCTGCTAATAAGCCAGAAATGACTTTTTGACCAGTCTGACTGTTCTGATGGAGTTGAACTCAGTGTGTATCCTCTGGAGTGCCGTGAAAGAGATGCCCGCAGGACAAGCAGCCGAAACACAATGAGAAGCCCCTTGACTTGATTTGTATTGCCAACTTTCCTCATCTGCTCTACTGAAAAAATCCTGCCACAGAAAACCTGACCCTCGCCTTCCCCCTCCGATGTAACCTTCTCACAGAGGCCCGGTGTGATTCATCTCCCCCCACAAACCAAGTCAAGGGAGTGAATGAAAAGTGCCGTCATCATTCTACCCCACCTCATCCATTTCATCCTCTCCTGTGAGTTGTCTTGGCCTCGGCCGGGCGCCCATATTGCCACTCTAAATCTTTCTCCTGAACAGAACTTGCAAGGTCCACAGCAGCAATAAAGTGGAACATTCGTTTTCAAAGCACTGGCAAAAGGAGTAATGGGAGTGATGTAGAGACATTATCAGTCACTCACTTGCTGCCAAAGCTTTGTGAGTCACTGCTGCCCCCTTTTTTTTTTATTAAATAAAAAAAAGCATGTGCAGATGCCGACCAAACAGCCGTGCGGCTCTTGATGGAGCTTTACACAAGTCTTTGATACGTCCCTTAATCTCCACTAAACTATCCCACTGGTTTTAACATCCTCACGCATTAGCCTATGTCTTATAACTTAAGAGTTTATCGTTATGCACTAAATTTAGACGCCCTTACTTAAGACTCAAGGCAGCTCGGGAGCTATGAGCAAATGGCGTGCAAAATTTTAAACCTTACTAAACACAACAAAGGAATGGGAAATGTTCATTGTTTCAGATTTAAGTGCAATTATGCAGGAGCAGATTTAAGGAACAATCATGTGGATAGAGATACTGTGATTTTCTGTTGGGTTTCTGTGGACACTCGGATCAAACGAAAGAAAATCTCTTTAGGAAGGGACAGGTCCAAAAACAAAAGTCACTCATCTGCTGAAACCCTCTTCTTGACTTCATTGTGTTAAATAGGCTCACTGTCTGCTGTGCCTTATTTTTATCACTCTCTCTATTCTTTCTTTCTCCTCAGCCACTTTAACCTGTCTCAACAATACCCATTTTCTTTGGTGCCTTAGAGAGTTACCTTCTGTATTCTGCAGAAACCCACCTGTCCGCCTACACATCAAGCCCATCCCCAGTGGGCTCGTGTGTTAAATTCCAAAGTTAAAACCCATTACCAAGCTATCAGCCTGCTCATGAAGCTGTCTAACGACCTAATTTCCCTAAGTGTCAGCCCAGTCAGTCACCAGAGGGCCTGTCAGCCAGACCGCTCATGTCCAAGGGTCCTGACTGCTCTGAGGCAACACCGTTGCTTGCACCTCGTCTCAGCCTGTCCTCATCAAAAACAGGATACAGCACTCAATCTCTAAAAATATGTCAAAGCAAAGTGACTGGGGACACAGGGGGTAAGAGACTTTAAAATGAAAGTGCCGGGTATTTCATTTACCATATCCACTCTATTAGTCAGAGCGATGCGGTCAATCAGAGCTCCATTTTCATTCGAAGGGAGTCAAGGGAGAGAATTGGGACATGGCAAAATGGCTGACGGTCACAGCATGGCTATTCCAGCTCAACCAAAATCAGTTTCTGGAGTTGGTGTATATAAAATGGATTATTACTGTACGGTCCAAAACGTCCTCGTTTGTCCTCATTTACTGAGGAGGCACTACTGAGCATGTGCAGGGAGCAAAGTGACGAGATGGGGGGCAAGGTTGAGTTGGAAAGGCTTGAAGCTTAATGTGCGTGTGTGTTTTGTGTGTGTGCTGTCGGCTCACCGTCTCCTCTCCAGGTCTCCCAGTATACCTTTCTGTGAAATGATTTGGTAAATATGGAAAGGGGCCCCTAGGCCACACAGGCCCGGCCCCTCTTTAGGAGTGGATAATTGACTCCTTTTCCTCTTTGATAATTCATTGCTTGCATATACCAGCTAATACATCAGCTGAAAACTGCCCCGGCCCTCTTCTCCCTTGACACACACACACACACACACACACGTTCACACCACTACCCAGAGGAATGAGCGACTGTGGAGGGACAGAGCATAAAAAATGGGGATGACAAATGGGAGCACTTCTAGATCTATGAATGAATTATGTCTTCTAAATACCTTGAGCAGAGGCAACTGTCAGCCAGCATCTATACTAATCTGGGACAAAATATGACCAGCTCTGCATTAAAAAGGAGGGAGCAGCGCTGCAAGAGAATGAGGCGAGAAATGAATGAGCAATCAGGCCATTAAAATATGGTGTCTGATTCAGCTTTGGTGGACATTTGCACATTTATCATAAGATGGAAATATCCTCCCCCCTTTGTCATCTTAATACGGCCCCCTACATTCAAATAGATCAGGATTATTCCAACAAGACATAGATATAATTTGTTTTACAATAGCAGAGTCAGCAGTCAGAATAGTCATTAGGAATTAGATGGAGCCGGTTGCTGTTTGGAGAGACACTTTACAGAAGGAAAAGGATAAAATTAATGACACTTCAGCTGAAGAAGGAGGGTGTTAAACTTGTATTGTGCCACACAACAGAAGTAGTTTGGAAAGACAAATGACTTGTATGGGATGTCACACCTTTGTATCAGAAGTTCAGGCTTTGTGAGACACATTGGGTCACACACACAGTGATGATAATGTTCACATACGGGGTGTCAAAGACACAGTAACCTTGCTATTGTTCTATCTATGGTTATCTAGAATTGTTGTGTATTACCTGTGGGAAATGTTCTTTTTAGAGACAACCAGACTGTGATGGAAGGCCACAGGAGGATCAGTACAAAACTCGGAAATGAAGCAAGCCGGGGCAGCAAGAGGCCGAAGGATGGCGCACTGGAGCATGCAGAGCATGGATGGGATGATGGGAACTGAGAACCAAGACGCTGCTGATGGCAGAATCTCTCACCTGACAAAACAAAAAAGAGGAATAACCTAATTCAGAACAATCCTCCGGATTTGTTTGTTTTGTCTGGTTTACATTTTCTATTAAATCAATACATATTTTTCAAATTGAATCGGCTCCAATTAAGAAGAACGCAGCTTTTGGGACTAAATTTACCAACAACGTGCGTGTTACTGAATAAAACAGCAGTTTTAATCAGTAACATTTCTGTAACCAATCAAATTAAATGGAAAAGATCCTTTAAGTGTTAAACTACGCCTATAAAGATGGGTAACCAGTGAGAGGAAAAAGGCAAGGCAAGTTTATTTGTAGCTACAGCACCTTTCATGTACAGGACAGTTCAAAGTGTTTTACATTAAAACAGTAAAAACATTACAGATGCAGAAAATAATAAAAACAGCAAAAATCACAATAAATTCATAAATTAGATAAAAGTTATTAAAAGCAGTTCGGATAAAGTTATTGTGTTTCATTTATAGGCGCACAAAAAAGAAATGCGTGGATTTAAAAGTTTCTACAGTTTGTGAGAGTTTAGTCTAAAAAAGTTTTAATTGATCCAGCCAGAGAGCAGATCTGGTGGCTTTATGCTGCAAAAAATCTTTTCAGCGATGGTTTCAGCAAACATTTCTGGATTAGAAGGAAAGATGATTCTAGACTAAAATAAAATATTCTTTATATGTTTTTGTGCGAAATAATTTCTGAGATTTATAAAAATCGATTATAATGCTTATGGAAGATTTTGGATCAACTTGTTGGACTGAACTTTCCACCCTCAACATTCAAAGAACAAAGAAGCGAACGTGTTTGGTAGGAATATGCTCTGATGTGGAGGCCAAAAACATTAGTAGTTAGTTAGATTTCCCCTTTGGTTTGCTATGTAAACACTAACACAAAACACAAAATGAGGAGATAGAGTTTAAATCTATATTTTGAGAATAAATTGGTAGTTTTAAGGAACTTGAAGTCGAAATATAGCTACATTCTTTTCTTCACTAATAAATAAATAAAGCGAAGGGACCACACCGTTATAAATACGGAGATAATACAAAGGATATTAATGAACTGCAAAATGTTGCAAAGAGGTAGATGGAAAAGTTATCTTACTTCTCACTTTGATATAGGAAAGCGGAAGACTACCCCAAAATAATCAAGTGGATTTACCTGGAAATGATCGACTACGTGTGAAACGTGAATGACAATACTGCGCCCTGGTGTCCAATCACAGTACTGCAACCACTTCACTTTTAATCTGTCCTCCCATTCAAATACGGTCATAAAATGATCCACTGAATAGTAAAGAAAATGCTGAATACAATGCAAAAAAAAAAATACTGTCAATGCGCATTCAAAAATAAATAAAAAGACAGGATTGTCGGGATATATAACTGAGGTAATAACGTGTTTTTTGTAATGATTCATCCAATTTATCCCCAAGATGGGGACGTAATTAAATAGTGCACTCTGGTTTATTTAAAATTTTTAATAGAAAATTTGTCTTTCAGTTAAATGAGTAAGTCTCACAAAACCATTAACTAAAAGGTAATATATGGTCCCAGTTCATAGTCTGAACTTCCTTTGAATGGGATCTGATTTATAGCTTCTACAATAGTCTTTTGGGAATCAGTGGCTCTCGAAGATAAATATATGTAATTATAAGCCTTGCATCAACAGTAGAATCATGCTTAGATTCAGGTATAATTACTTTGAGTGGTTTTAATTTTGTAAAGATTACAGCTCAATTAACAGAAATTGGTGTGTTTGCCAATTATCGAGGTCTTAATAGACAGTAATATTGAATACGCTGTATTATTAACTAGAAAAAAATGTTGAATTGTTTTGTCCCAGTATCATGAAACAGGCTAAAAATATTACATCACCAGAATATTCAGAAATGCTCCTTGTTTTTAGTTATTCATGTTTACAATATTTGTATTTGTCCTTGATTATGTTAATATCTGTTGATATATCAGACTGGTGTGTAAAGTAAAACTTAAATAACACTTAAATATCTATAATCTGAACTTTTCCCTGTGGTTAGTTTATCATCCCAGCAGGTGTTTGATCTCACACACACATGGCATTGTTGTTAATTTCACAGAACATTTTCCTGCTATTAAAATGACTTCTTAGAACTTGCCTTTCATTCTAGTTCATTTCAGAGTAGCAGGCAAACTGGAACCTATCCCAGCCATAAGCAGTCCAGAACCAGAGCACTTTTTACCTGCTAGTCGTACTCCCGCCAATCCATCACGGGGTCATCACAGAGATAAACTACAATTCACACTTACTCAGTCCTAAGGACAATGCATGTAAGTGGACGGTGGGAGGAAGCCAGATTACCCAGAGAAAATTCACGTTTCAAATGTATAAATTCATTTAAAAAATCCTACAGATGGAGACAATCTGTGAAAAAAATAAAGCATCAAACTACATGAGCACAGGTAAAATATGCTCCTGTAATCAAGTTGTAAAATGAACAAATGATTCCCATTGTAACACTCAGAGCAGCATGACCTCATTATTCAGTGAAAATTAGTTCAGGTTACCAAGACATGTCATCTTCCTCACACAAACACTATCAGTTATATTTCTAACTCATTTGACATCTACGGTGCCAGCTTTTACCCTAATACCAGCAGGAAGTGGGTTTTATGTTCTTTTCCTGTGGTTTACTGAGTGAGGGGATCACATGGTTAGTTTCACTGTGTGGACAGCAGATGTATGATGATGAGTAAACAGGTCACTTCCTTTTGTCAGAAGCTGTTTGATCATATGCCAAATGATGGGCAATGTGTTAGGAAAGAGCTGTTTGTACTGTTGCCACTGGCTTTTTCAGATAATAAACGGGTTATCTTCACAACGTGTACAACTCTCTGTGCATGTTTAACAGCTTATAACCACAACATTCACATGGCTCCATTGTAAATTTCATGGTTTGTTAAGAGAACCACAAACGTTTATTGAAATGACACAGTGACACAATCACAGACAGCCACATACTGTTAGTTATTACATTGCTCAGCACACACAACAACAATTATGTCAGTTTTATGAGAGACTGATTTGAAAAGGATTAGCTTTTACCACTCAGGTAGGTTTGCTAAACAGATCCATCTTCCTGCAAACACTAACCACAATCAAGCCACAGGAGGATCTTACATTTACATTAATAGTTATACAAACAAAATTATGCAAAGGCTGTCATCTTGCTGGTTCGGGAACAGATCCTGGAACAAAGCAATGAACATATAACAATATCTTGTAACACCATAAGTAGTCACAAGGGTTACATAACACATTTCAGTCTTCAACAAAGTGGCCTAGAGGTGTGCAACACAATAAAGCCAAAAGCACAGAGACATTCAAGAAAGTCAAAATTAATTTTACATTTTTTTCCTTTTTTTGTGTGTACTGCTCCTCAAAGTCCCTATTTTATAGTCTGTTGAACATTTCTTAGCACTCTTTTGCCACATTAAAAAAACAATCAAACCTGTAAGTCGTATCAGACACATTCATCCTGTAATAAATAGAGATAATCATTCACATAGATGGCTGCAGGGGAGAAGTCCATTTTATGTTGAACATGTATTCTGATCAGGCATCTGTGTAGAAGTGCTTTCCTTGTTGTCAGAAGTGACACACAAGTTCGACACCTCTGATATGTTCAGCTCACCAACTTCCTCCTGACAAGAGGGAGCAGGGGTGGAGCCAGACTTGGGAGAGAAGTTAGGGGAATTTGTAGGGCTGAGCTGAACAGCTGTCGTTTCCTGAAGAGTGTGCTCACTGGTCTCCATCTCAAAAGCTGCAGTGCCCACACCCATCAGTCCCCAAGTTTCCCCAACTTTAGGGTTATTGTGAGCAAGGGGTCTTCTGCCAACCACACAGCATGCTGTAAAGAAAGCTGAAGCTACTAGTAAAAGAAAAGGCCCTATGATAATGGGAAGGTTGAGGGTGTCAAAGGCAAATGCTCCCACCAAAGTGATGTTGATGCCAGCCAGCAGGATGCACAGGCCACAGGCGCAGCACAGAGCCGGGGACGGGAGGTTCTGGTGCCTTAGAGGATGCTGCTCTCGGACCTTCTTGGGAGCAGATGCTCTGGAGGTTTTATCAGGCAGCACCATGTCTCATCATAAGCCTCTGATCAGATGACTAGGCTGTGGCAGAAGGTAATGTTAAAAATGTCAGAAAATTAATATATTTTTACTTGAATGTTTTAGACTTTTAACTATGGCTAGAATTCCTTTAAAACTATTTTCTAAAGCTAAATTGTTAGTTTTTGTTTGTTTTTCTTTTTTGTATATTGATATTAAAAAAGAGAGAGATTTAAGATCCAGACTAATATATAGCAGTATTTGATGGTAAAGTGAATACATAAACTATAAATCCTTCTAATCTCATTTTGGATTTTACTATGCACAAAATATAAAGAAAATAAAAAATACAAACATTAACAAAGAAACATAAATCACCCATTTAATAGTATTATTAGCGTCTTACCTTCCTTTAGACTCATCAACTTGTTGAATGTTTTACCGCGTTTCCTCCCTTCATCGTGTTGTAAGGAGCCTGTGGGTGGATGTGATCTCTCCTGCAGGGGAATCGCAGACTGAGCTGCTGCTGCGCTGCTCACCATGACCGCTGGGAGCGCTGTGGAGCCCGTTCAAAAAAAAAAAACTCAAAACAGACCCATGAAGCGATTGAGCGCGTGGGCACAGAACAAGGCAACATGTCACTAAAAATCCGAGGATAAAACACAAGTAACGGTACTTGTGACTAAGTAGGCCTAAATTAAATAATATCCATTATTTAATTATGAAAGAAAGTTCATTGTGGGTGTTTCATGTCAAGAGACTCGCTGACACTTCACACTTTTATACACACGTCTGCTCTTTCTCCATTGCTTTCGGCAAAGAGATGACAATAACTGGTAGGTGTCTGACAAGAATTAAAACAAATTAAATGCACAATTTTAATGCTCTTTTGTTTAATTGTGAACACAGCATGTTGATGACATTTTGCTCCACAGGAGGGCTTTATGCATTTGACCTCAGAGCTTAGAGGAGCTCCAATGATTGCATACCAATTAAGTATCTCATTTGATGCCTTTACAAGCTGACAGGAGAACAAACTATTCTTTTATGAGTCATTATGGTAGAGGAAGAACTTTAACACAAATGCTGTTTTGTGCTGCAGTCAATCTGAGCAAAATATGACAATTCCCACCAGAATATGGAGACCCTTAGTTGCTATAGGGATGGATGTCCATGGCAACAATGTAAGGTAAGGGGATTGTTTGTATGTTACATAAAACTAATAGGATTAAAAAATGGTCTGGATTATAAAGTGATAAAATAGGGGAAAAAATAGTAAAATAAAAAACAATTCTTTCAAAAGAAAAATAGCCTTTAGTTCACCATTTTTCCATTGGCACATTCACAGAACCAAATACACAACTAAAAAATACAAATACTTTTATAAAAATAAATCCCCTCAATCCCATATATTATACCAACTCCTCATTACCAAGTGTAACATCAGCGTGTAACAAATCAGTTTCCATTAACTACATACACAAGAACGAATTTGTTATTCAGACTGGTAATACACGTCATTCCAACTCACTCTCTCTCACACAAACACAAACGCACACCATAAACCAAGGTTTCTTCCAGATGTGCTTTAAAGTTAAAATGCAAGTCCAGTGAGAACTATTATTCTCTCTAAAATAGAACAATATTACTATCATTCTTCCTTTTATTCTGTTGGACCAAAACAGATGCTTTAAGACAGGGCAGCCCAAGTCCAGTCCTCAAGATACCATCCTACAACTTCTTGATGCAACCCTTTTCCACCACATGTAAATCAAATGAATGGCTCATTACCCGGCCTCTGCAGAACTGGATGACATGCAGAACAATTAAGCAATGATTCAGGTGTGTTGGAGATCGGCTTCATCTAAAACTTGCAGCATAGTTTTATGATGTAGTATTGTCCTTATTCATGCAAAACTTAAAGTACTTCAGTGCTACAGGTAGCTTAGGTTGAAGTCAAAGCTAGACATAGTGAATCATCAATATCCCTTCTCATCCCTGAACTTTATATTAGTTCTAAGTGTGCTTTCAGGTAGTTACATGCAGCACAACATGAAATAACTAACAAAAAGGCCCAGTCTCCTCCAAGCATCATCCAGCTCCATCCTTTGAATACATTCACATGCATCAACTCACATCAACACATATGCATATGTAGAGCTGAGGTAATCCCTTTAAATCAGTAACTAAATAGTATAAAATTCACAGCGTCACAAAAATAAATTCAATTTAAATAAAGATGGAGTTGCATTTGGAGACAGCAACAGCTCCATGCCTGTCCTAAATGCTGTTTAATGACATGTAATATAATACAAACTGCTGGAAATAAGAGGTGTATTGTTTTAAATAAGAAGTCAGAAATAAATCTGCAAATCATTTTGTTTTTAAACATCTTGGGCTTCTCTCACGAGAGACAAGTTGCTTAAAACTCAGGCTTAAAACTGTTTTCAATTAGAAGCTGGAAGCTGAGGATTAACTGTCCCTCTGGTGCCAAAGCCCCATTTAGATCAAATTACTGGCCAGAATAAGAGTTTTAGCACCAGACGTGGTCTGTCACCTCACATACAGTGTGGCTGATCTTACAAGGCTCCCTGCGAACACATAAAAAAATAAAGCACACAAAAAGGTGCAGGTGGAAGCTAAAATCTCTCAGAAAACATGATTCTGAACAGAACATGAAGCTCTGATCGTCTAGGCTGCGGGGTCATCAGAAGCAGGTGCAAAGTCCCTGCTTCGTAGAGCGTTGGACTGTGCACGTCGGCGGGCCAGTCTGGAATTTGAAGGAGGAGACAGTCTCATGGAACAAACAATGGCTCCGACATCCTCCTGCTGCTCATCGTGCTGGGATAGCTGCCGGTTAAAGGCGATGGCTTCTGCAGCAAACTGTGTTAGGTCTTTGGTGCTGCTGTTCCTGGAAAAAAGAAGAAATAGCAGATGTGATGTGAGATACATCTACCTGTGGCGCGGCATCTATGTCCTGCCTGGTCTCGTTGATCAGAAATTTATTCAACAAAAGTCAGATTAATGACAGATTTTTTGTTTGCGTTACACTCAAAGAAAGTTCTACACAAATACTTCTCCAATTAATAAGCATTTCTGTTTGGAAACAATAAAAAAACATTAAATTGTATAAGACAAACCTCTGTAGAACATGAGGCGTTGGAAGACCTCTCTCTGGTGCATTCTATAAGAAACCCAAATAATTATGCTCACATTAAAGATGACAGTACAAAACAACTATTTTATGCCCAAATGTAGCAATACCTACCCCCTGCACCCAAGGGTGCTTGAGAACCTGAGCAGCACTTAGTCGAAGAGTTGAATCCCGAACCAAAAGTTTGGATATGAGATCCTTGGCTCCTTCTGTGATGTGGGCCCAGTCCTTGTCTGGAAACTCATACTTTCCCTGCTGAATGCTGTCAAACAGGTGACTCTGAGGAAGGAGCAGAGCAGCATACTGTGTGTCACAACTGTCAGCATCTCTGTGATGTCCTTGCAGACACCCAAACTGAAAGCTGCTAATAAATAAGAGCAGAAATTCACTAATTCTGACCAAACAAAAACTACTTAACCTGTGTGTGATGGACAGGAGATTATTTGGAGTTTATTTACCATTTATGAATATAGAAACTACTCTGTTTTCTTTTATATCCACTTAAATCACAGATGTTTATTTCTACAGTGCATAAACTAATAATTATTTAGTGATTTAGTAAATTTTGTGAATAAAAAGGTAAAAAAAGACAATCAATGAATAAATAAAGCAAAACCCAGAACCCTGGAGTTATTCTGAAAATATATCATTTGTTGACCAAATTATTCCTAATATTAGTATTTGATTTGTTTTCGAGACCAAGACAGATGTAAAGATGAAGGCTGATTAAAGCTCCATCACATACACAAATGTTTCAAACGTTTTCATATTTTATAGAAGCCCGGCAAGTACTGGGATGTTTACTTCAACCCAATTAATCCACTCTTTGTTCTGCATCTATTAAGAGGAAAGATACATCTGGAGATGTATCCTTCGTGTCCTCTTTTCCCCCAGAATTTATAAAGACAGCAAAGAATAATATTTTTTAATATTTTCCTTTTTTTTTAACATTTCTTAATAATTTTCTATGCATGTCACCAATTTTTCAGTGAACACTTTTTAAAAATAACTGTAAATGTAGCTCTTACAATTAGTAATACTAAACTGGGCACAGAAATATCATTTCTGCATAATAAAACTAGCAGGTAGCAGAACATGACGCAAATATATGAATGAGCCTGAATGAATTTGTACATAGACATAATATGAAATTAAAAAGAACAAAGTTGTCATGTAGTCATTTCTCCATGGGATGTCATACATCAACCCCCACAGCTCAGGGTGAGTTCACAGCCGCTGTGCTTCACCTCCATTGTCAGGTAAAGGACTTGAACGTGGGTGCTCTATTCTAAAGTACATGTCTATAATCACTAACCAAATATCAAATGTGAGCAACGTGAAGCACAGAGAAGCTAAAAAAGCAGGGATACCTGGCACGCTCTGCATGTTTCTCCCCTGTCCCAGCCACAGTCGGTCCCACAGTGACCTGTAAAAGGGGGGCTTCCACTCAGCAGGATGTAAAGGATGACACCAAGACTCCACAGATCACAACGCTTATCATAGAAAGAGGCCTCATCAGTGAACACCTCTACTACTTCTGGAGCCATATACTCAGCTGAGCCACACTAAGAGAGTGAGAAAAAATATTCAAATACAGAAGCAGCAAGACAGCTTTTCTAACAAGATTGGGTGTGTGTGAAATTGTAAGCGTCTGGAGCTTGTTACCGGTGTAGTGAGCTCTGGAGTCGTTATGGGAGTACAGGCACTACTGAGCTTCACTCCACTTCCCAGATCAAAGTCACAGATTTTTACTGGTGACACCTGAGTAGAAAGATAAAGGAAACATGCTCATTTTATTTAGTCATAAGGCAGGGCTCCAAACATTTTGATCTACGACCTCTAATATAACATAATGATGTTTGCTATGATTAAGAATCCATAAGATGAAAATCAGCATCACCTTAGGATCAAAATAATCATACACCCCAATTCCAATGAAGCTGAGATTATAAGAAACATGTAGATAAGAACAGAATACGTTCATTTCAATGTCCTAACTCAATTAATAAATAAAATAACCATGTTGAATATGCATCAAATACTGAAAAATTAACATAATAATTTAACAGATTAATCCTTTTTGCCACTTTATTTTTTACAATGATCTGATAACCCCCTGAAATGATCTTGGGACTCATTTAAAGAATGACTAACATTTTCCTGAAAGTTTTAAATGCCACTTACTTGGTCAGTGTATTCACAGAGTATGTTTTCCAGTTTAAGGTCTCTATGGGCAATGCCTGTAGATAATAATGTATTACTGTAATTAGGACAAAGAACAAACAAACAAATGCAAAGACATTGATTAAAAAAAAAGTTGTTTGGAACTTAATATACCCTTTATGTGCAGAAAATCAAGAGCTTGGGCAATATCTCTGACTACTCGACTTGCCTCAAGTTCATCAAAGTGTTTTTGATTCTGGATGTGTGTAAGAATGGAGCCTGTAGGAATAAAATGTACCCCGTTATAACCATTCCCATCTTTAGTGGATTATTAAAACATAAACATGAATGAATACAGAAGGCATATCTGCAGTGTTATTTGTTTACACTTGCCTCCACGCAGCTTTTCAAATACCAAATAAAAGCAGGAGTCGTCTTCAAAGAACTGAATCAGCTCCAAAATGTTTCTGCAAAAAAAAGTTTTGAGCTAAATTAAATTTGCTGTTTCAGTTTAGTGGAAACAAAAAGTTCAGATCAAAATGCACTTACTTGTTTCCTTGACACTGATAGAGGGTCTCCACTTCTCTAAATACTCTGCTGCGACTGTGCCCAGCACTCTTTTCTATTATCTTTGCAAGACAACACAAAAATAATGACTACACAAAACAAATTTGCCATTCATTTTCAATAAACAAAAATAATAAGTAAAAAGTATGTTTAAATGTTTACAAACAAAAATATTCTTATAAACCTTGACTGCAAATTCCTGTCCATTCTGCAGGCTCACACATCCTTGAACTTTAGCATATGCTCCCTGACCGAGCACCTCATCGGTCAATTTGTAGAGATCTGAAAAAAATAAGGTACAGGAGGAGATCTCAGCTGATGTAAATAAAGATCAAATTTTCTCTATATATTCTAATATCAGCTTTATTACCATCAAAAGTGCCTGTAGAGCTGTCTGTTGCTCTAGTTCGTTTCTTCTTCTTTCTTTTAGCTGCATCTGGGATGTTCACTGGCTGGCTTGTCTCTGCAGTACCAAAGACAAATCCAGAACTAAACATGTTAGTTTCAAACAGCACACATTTTGATGGTGTATTCTGTAATAGTAAGTTATATTACTTCACAAGTCATACAAGTGGTTTACCTGCTGGCCCTTGGGAGAGGTGTTGTCGGTCCTCTGTGATGTTCCTATTCTCTTCTTTGCCCCCTTCTTGGCCCATAGCCAGGGAATTACCCTGTAACAGAAAGTAGGCCACAAAAGGAAAGACGGAGAGGACGGAAAAGTACAATTAGGTAGTATTTAACCAGTGAAAGCACAAGAAGCTGAGCATAATTCCCCTATTTTGGGCTATTTGTTCACTATTCATAATTTATCATCATCTATTTTTTATTAAAGAGATTCAAGAGGATTCAAAAAGATGATTATATGGCTGTAATTCTACTATTACAACCTGTCTTTATCTTCCTCTTTGGTAAAGTGCCATAACCATTAGCTGTTGAGAGTACAGAAAACACCATTACAGGCCCGATCTAACCCTGGACATTACCAGAAGCTTTACACAAACAGTGATAATGCATGAGTCATTGGAAATTGTGAAACAGCCATCCTTCAAAGCAGATAACAGACTACTTTTTGGAAGCTCAATATCCTTTTTTAGGAAGTGAAATCTTTGGTAATAACAGATAAGGTCAAACCTGGAAGGACTGCTGGATGGTTTGCATTTCCGTCATCATGCTGTGCCTCACCATATCTGCGAACTGAGAGTACTGTATATCGCAAAAATAGTCAGTCAGACTCACAACACAGAAGCTTTATCGTAGGCAAAAGCATACACATGAAAAGCATTGGTAACTCAAAAGATTAAAATGTAATACTGTCATACTTGTAGTCACACAAGACACAATATAATCATATAACAGTTTCAACATCATATCAAGGTTAGCGAAAGCACTGGAAAACATGTTACCAAATGTTATCAAATCCAGCTGTGGCCTGACTGCTGGGTATTCAAAAGTAACTATTTAGACCTTAACATATGGATTGTTGTTGCAGGAAAACTATATTTATTATCGAGGGTTCTTTTTAACCGTGATAAAGCTATGGTTAGCATTAGCTGGTATCTGGAGAAAAGAAGCTGTTATTGTTGTTAGCCCGAACTAGCTAATTAGGCAGCTAGCACGAACACTTGTTAGCCTGTCCGATTCATTTTAATTAACGTGTCTACATGTAGACACGGCTAAAAGTGACGTCAAAACAAAAATGTTAGTACAATAATCTCCTCTAACCTGGGTTCAACACCAGCCAAATCCCTCGGTCACAGCTTCTGCCAGCTGATGTAAGCTCCCATTGCTAGCTCAGTCAGTCATACAGCAAGTGACGTACAGGGCGGGAAAACACAAAAACAGACATTTGCTCCACCTATTTCTACATTCCCGTTTCTCCCATTGGTTTAAAATCAGGTGCTAATGTGACGTCACTTGGCTTGATTCACCTTCCACGCCTTACCCAATGCAGATCCACGTAGTAGGGAGTTTTTAGTGTGCTGATGCGTTAAATTAAGAGATTGATAGGTCAGCATTGACAGGAGTTAATGCTGACAGCACAAATGATTAAAAATGATTAAAAATAAGAAAAATATTGAAATATATATGGAATTATTCATGATTTTATGTATTTGTAGTTTTGCAAGTAATTATAAATAAAAAAGACTACCAATACAACTGATGTTATTTAATTTGTCTAACATTTGATACTACAGCGTTTCAAGTCTAATGCTCAGTATTATGTCAATTAAAAAAATTAAACAAGAAAAATACATCAAATCAAATTCACAGTAATGAAGCACTGTATGTCAAAACATACTTGAAGATTACACAGAAACATAGACAAGAGGGAGGACAACAAACAAGTACAAACAAATTAAAGTTGGTATAAATTATGATGCAAACACATCTCAGCACCATAATGAGTGTTAATAAAATCTTCTGTGAAGATACAACATCATCATCTGAAAATGAGTGGTTATTTGATGAACCTTCTGGGTATACATTTTCTCTTTGTCTGGACTTTTTTTTCAAATTATGTTTTCTAATGCGGCTCAGACAACATCATCCTGTGGCTCTGTTCAGTTGCATATCTTCTGTGTCATCTCTTTCTGAAAGTAAATAAACACAAAGGACACATTGCCATAACAAATCTACGTATATTTCAATATCAACATTGAAATTGTATTTTTTATAGTGCAAGTTAACCTGCTAATAACTGTGAAAGGCTCAAGGCCCAACATAAAATAATTATCACATGACCTGGAGGTAGAAAGTTGAAAAGAGGTCTGTTTCAAAGATTTTTGGTCTCCAGTGAGCTTACATAAATGTTTTGTCCTTTTCACATTGTAGGAAAAATTACAAAGCACATGGTACATTATGATGATAACTAAAGCCTTTAATTGGTCCTTAGAGCACTGTTCTCCATTTGTGCATATGTGATAAAGGTTCCATTGCTGAAAAATAGCAGCAAATACACAGTCTTTCCTTATTACAGGGCTGTATATAGCAATCATATTCTCTTATAAGGCTCAATTAAAACACTTTCAAAGCTTTAAAGAGGGGAGCGAATGAACAATAAATCCATTCCCAATATCAGAAAATGGAAAATTATCATCATGGGGAGAGCGCATTTTATGTTTTATAACCCCACAATGAGACAGTGTGACTGTTTAGTCTGGGCGGAAAATAGCTGTTATCTTCTTTACTTTGTGGATGCATAGAAATTAAACCCCATCTTGCATGCACACAAGGTTATAAATAGCAGGAGCAGATATTCCCTGACTGAGGGGAAACTATAAATGTGGTACAGATAATCCATCATTTGGTTAAATTCATTTTTCTTATACTCCATCATTTCCCTCTCAAATGTCTGAAATCACACAGATCACTCACCAGGGGCTCCAGTTCAGAGTTTTCAATGAGGTTGAACTCTGAAATAAAGTAGTAGTAATGCTTGTAGCAGGTATTGATGTGGGCCTCTGCACCCATACTGCAGATACTGTCAAAGTGATGGATGTAAACATGCACAAACACCCTGAAGAGACGGCTCAGGATCTTCTTGCACACCTGCTGGAAATTCTTAGGAAAAGGTACGCCTAAAGAGATGAAGGGCAAAGTGAAGAAATGATAAAGTGTAAACCATAATTATTTATTGTTGCCTACATAACATTTAAAACAACATTCTAGTTATTATACTTCTCTGTTAATAACATATCTTATGTGTGAAATGTTTGACAAAGGCCCTTTCAGCAAAACGTTGTTTCAAATATCTCAGTACGAGTGCAGCAGTCCAAAAGGTGTTGTGGTCCATGTTTACTCTGATGTGTATCTGTGGTAGGCATGCCTCTCTGTTCTGCAGATCTACATCATCGTCCCAACCTTGATGGCACTCATTCCTGCTTAGCTTTCCAGTTATTTTCAAATGATCAGTTTATCCCGTGGTAACAGCACTCAACCTTTCTAAAATAAGTTTGCCTGAGTCCAGAGTTTTTGTTAATAATTTGTTTGTTCTTCTCAGGAAACTACGCCTGCCTGCCACAGCCACTGCTTTCTCTTGCTCACCTCCAGCCTTCCCAATCAGAACTTATTAAAACCCTTTGCTTGTGCTCTGTGTCTACAAAAGCAAGAATTGTTAGAAAATAAAAAGAAGACATCCTATCTGAACCTTGTGTGACTATAATGTTTAAAGAAAACCTTTTTGTCTGAGTTACATGTCCCATTCTGCAAATAGTTCTCCTTCTAATAACCGTTTATTTATTTCACATTAAAATAATTGCACTGTTACTTGTTCCTCTCTAAATGTCAGCAGCATTGTTTAATTAACCTCTCATCATCATATTTGAAAGCTTAATGAAGGAGAACGGCGGTGATTTAGCCAGACGGTCATTACTAAGGTTAAGCACTCAATTTCAGTGTCCTTTAACACTCCTCATACACACCTACTCTGGTGGGGAAGATGTCCTCATTATTGATGAGCGACTCTATCCAGTCCATCAACAGATTCATATACTTGAGAGCTGGCAGCTTGGTGGGTTTTTTGTAGTCATCACCATCTTGCCATCTGTACTCGTACCTGAGTCCCCCGGACATGATGGGACATGTGCGCTCTGTGCAGTACTCGCTCACGGTGCCGTAGATCAGGTTGATCCTATTGAAGAAATCCACCACATGAACTGCTATCCAATCATTCAAGTTCTCCCCTTCCGGTAGCTGAACCACTTTTCTCAGGTCCAAGCCAGACTTGAGAGAGGCCTGGGCCTTCTTGTAGAGTTCGAAACGCTGCGTGCCAGGCTCAAACCGTTTTCTTGGCCTGAAAGTTTTGTCTTTGCTGAACACTTGGCCAAGACACAGCGCCATTGACTCGGTCGTTTCCCCTAAGACAAGGGGAAAATAGCTCCTCCAGAATAAAGTTTAGGTTTAGTATGATAAAGAGGAGGAAAGGCTGGCTGAGAGAGGGTCACAGAAGGTCAGCGTCTGTCATTTAAAGATTGCAGGGAATCCTTGTTTTTGCCAGTGAGATGTTTCTGTTGAAGTAGAGGAATAACAAAGATGTTAGTTATCAATTTCCTGTCGGTTTTCTAGTTAATTTTTTCACTGTCAAAACAAAATATGAAAAAAAGAAAACCCTGCAAAAACGTGGAAACCATGAAAAATGTTAACCTGGGTCATGCGGGCCGAATACAGTCCTGCACTTTATGCGGTGTGATATGGTTTGAGTTTGAAAAACAACAATTTAGAATTGGTGGGAAGTTATTATAATGCATTGAAAACAAGCGTCCACTTCAACAAAACAGATAATTTGTTTCTGTGAATAAACTGTGTTTCTAAAATACAAGCTAAATATGAGCAATATGAGCAAACTCAATGCAAAGATCCATAAATTGATGGGAAAACAAATCCAAGATTTTAATCAAATATGAAGAAAGGATGGAGTTAAAATGAGAATTTAATTGTAGTGTAGTGCCATGGCAGCACCTTGTTAAATCATGTATTTCAATTCATTGATATGACAGCATATTTTGCCTCCAATGATGTGGCGCAGACTGAAAACTGTGGTTGCAGCATGATACTGTCCACAGTTCTGTTCTGTGTCCCATTTTGAACAGCGGATCTCGTCGTTTCCTGTGGTTGCTGCAAAGTAGCTACACTGACCTGAGCAAGTAGACATTTCTGCGTCTTTATAATCAGCTGTGCAACGATTGTAAACTGAGCACTGTTTTATTGGTAATTTTCCTCATGCACTTTAAGATTTTGCTTGCCTGGGTTTTGTTATGGAAACTAAAACTACTTTTATACAATGCAAGTAGCAAATTTAAAGACTAAATGTGTTTTATTTACTTCCAGCTCTCTCAGTGTGTCTGATCAGAGTTAAACTCACCACTGGAGGAGCATGAATACGTGGTCATGATATGGCTCATAACAACACAGCTTCAGGGAGGCCACAGTTACACAGATTTGTTTGACAACTCAGGAAAAAGACATTACAATCAAACCCAACTCTATAAACATTGACTGAAAGACAAAGCAGCTGTTTAAATGGCACTTTTCCAGCAGAAACTAAACAATATGCTTCACACAGAAAAAGCGAAGCTTCAGAAAGGACAAATGGGAAGAGATTTAACTAAATATGATAGATTAGGAACAACAAAACAGGTTTAAAGGGTGATAACACATTGGAAATTTACTTGAGTTTTCCTATTGTTGCATCTCCGCAAGCTTCGGTGGCCTCAGGCTGAAGCATGTCTGATCACATGCTGTGACTGGCAGATCCTTCATGCATGTCTTCTAGGTCCCTATGGAATTTGCCACTGACACTAGAGACTAATAGCACCTTATTGAGATGAGAAAAAAATAGAAGTTCATAACGATGGGATTCAGCAACCCGATGAAAAGAAGCAGTTAGAGATTACAGAAAGGGTAAAAAAAAACTTTCTGTACCTTAGTGAAATCCTGCAACAGAGTTTGGAATGTGGTGGAAAGTTGTGACAAGTTCAGAGAGGATTTAACTCCCAGAGCAGGTCCGCACCAGCTTTTCTGTCTCCTTTAGTTCCTTTTGAATCTTCTCTGTGCTGAGGCTCCAACTTCACTCAGCAGCTCGGAAAACACAGTTACAAGAGAAAAAAATGTGTTTGGCTTCTCTTCCTGTAAATGATGTCACATCCTGACTTTGTCTGCTGGGCAGTGCTATCTTATGTGTGTGTGTGTGTCCACATGTGGGTGTGTTTGTGGGGAACCTATAAATTGAAAGAGAAGAAGGGCTGGAAACAGGCCTTACCAAATCCAGATCTGCCCTCGCTCCAGTTGTTTTTTTTTTCTCTCCCTGTCATCATGCAAGCAGAGCAGCCATCTCGCCAAAGCCTGGCCCTCTGGTAAAGGTCCTGAGAAAACAACCTCTTTTTTGGGGGGCCGCATGCATGACAGAAAGAGCAAGAGATCCCACAGCCATTTCTAGATGTCTTGCAACCCCCCTCCCCCCCTCCTTTTTTTCCCTTAGCAATTCCTTTTTCTGTCAGTCAGTAGCATATTATTAAAATTCTTGGCTTTTTAAAGACATTGCTGTTGAACCTACATCATATCCTCAAAAGGAGAAGCACAACTCACCACCACATTTCTACTAAACATTATGAACAAACAAGGCGTGTTTGACTGAAACTATCTACTTACCCTTAGGGACTTAGGTTGTTCCCAGGATAGCTGACTGTTCCCTTTGTCTTGTAGTGAATAAGCTCCACTGAAGAGTGGAGGATGTCTGTTTCTCTGCTGTAAAATGAAACCCAACTTGTAAAAATGAGCTGTCTGAATTACTTGTGCATGTGGATACTCTCCTGTTTGGCAAGGATAAAGATGCATGTAGCCTATATACGATAGTAGCTTCAGTTTTTTCCCTGCAAAGTCTGTGTTGCAATCACAGAAACTGACCTCAGATATTTCGATTTAGTGAAATTTATAGTGAAAGTGCCACCTATCTAACTTCAGTCTAAAAACACATTTTAACACATTTATGAGAGTATTGTCTTAATTAATGTATTGCACGTCTTAAAACTTCTAAAATGAAAGTGTCCAATTCATTCATTCATTCTTTTTTTTTTTACCGCTTCATCCAATTCAAAATCACAAGGTGGAGTTTATTGCAGGAATTAGCAGGTGCGATGCATGTACACCCTGGACAGGTTGCCTGCCCATCCAAAGAACACAGAAACAAACCAGGAACTGCATATTCTGTATATTCAGGAAAAGTTGCAATCTGAATCTAAATTGCAATAATTCATTATATCCACTCGGGGTCACTATAGCGATTCTTTTTGCTTTAAATTACACATTATAGTCTGGGCTGTCAGGAAGTTTTCACATCTGTAAGGGGAAAACCTTTAGAGAGGAAAGGGCGTTAGTATCCTTTGTACATTTTAATTTGAGTATTAAATGGCTGATTGGTACTGTAAAACTTAAGCTGCTAAAAGCTAAAATTAAATTTCCTCATTCTGCTGAATATAACTGATTTTCTCACTGAGAAAATTAACAGATTTAGTTTGTTAGAAGTCTTTCTGTGAGGATACTCCTTGTGACTTGTGAAGTAGCCTAACAAGTGTGGATGGGTAGAAACTTTATTCAGCATTATGACTAGTAATGTGTTCATTGTTAAAAAAAAAACGTTCAACTTTCATTGTCTCAGGCGTATTTTACCTCCAGATCAATATAAGCACATAAGGATGTTGGCGTGATAAATGTTTTTGTCTCAGTTAAATAAAAAAAAAAAAAAAAAATAATAATAACAATGATTCAGCTACTACACTAAATTCCCAAATGATGTTTTACCACAAACAAAACATTTTCCATGTAGGCTATGAAGCATCTGTCAGCAACAAGACATGCCCAGGAAATGGTGTATGATTCATACTAGGCTACTACTAAAACATGTATTGTTTTTCCTCCTTAAACATTTCTCTAATCTTTAAAAAAAGGTGACACTGGAAGTACAACCAGTCAGACTATTTCTCATATGTGACTGTTCCTCAGTACCATACCCTGCTTTGTCAGGGTGATGAGCAAACTAACTTGGATTGCTGCTCTAACATTGACTTCCAGTTCTCATATGGCATTGTTTTAAACTTAGGCCTGCATAATACATGGAAATGCACACTGTAATATATCTCATTTAATTGAGCTGCTTCAAAGATCTATATTTTAAAATTAATTTTATGTTTTGAGATGAAAATTTGTATGCGTTAACTAGTCACATTTTATTGATGATGTTGTAGGAGATCACTTATCCTTGTAAAAAGTTGTTTTATTTTAATTTCCCAGGGACAGTAAGATAACGGCAACTTTAGCTTATTACAGGTGGATGATTTATAATGATACAAGCAGAGTCAGACACAGTTAGCCTACATCTTTGCTGCAGGCACACTACACATGAACGCTTGTTAGTCTATGAAAATCATGAGGATAGCATCAATCAACCCTAAGCCAGAAAGTCCTGCCCACCTACTTCACTTTAAGTCTAAACTGATTTAGCATGTGTTACATAAACTACCACATACCTCAGATGAGGAGTGGTTTCCAGCTTTGTATGTGATACACAATATCGCTGGTGTTTGACAGGCAAAACTGAGTTTTATCTTATCAAAGCGCCACAAAAGTTGTTATTATTCTTGCTTTTGTTTTTATTAATAATTTACAAGGACGTTTTGCTTTAGATAGAAATCAACTAGATAATGGTTTAATTCTTTACTTTTGCAGTGTCTTTTTACATGTGTTTTTGTGTCAAAATGTAAAAAAAAAAAGAGGAAAAGTAAATGCCAGCAAACCTCTGACAGCACTAACTGAAGACAGACTGAAACTACCATAAAACTCTCAAAGTTAAACATTTTGAGTTTGGGATGTGTGACATTTGATACAGTGGGTTGATTACGTCCATATAAAGCGACTGAGTCACAGCAGTGTAGAAATGGCTCCACCTTTTCCAGCTCCATCTAAAGGGTTGGGTCCAGAGAAACAGTTAAGCTGATAGGAAGAGGAAGCTGAGCAAAATCCACATTTGCACGCGTTTCCTCATTTTATCAGCCAGCTTTCGACAGACTGTGGAGCTTTACTTAAGCATAAGTGAGTAGTCTTTCACATTGTTTTAAATACTTAAACGTGTTTCTGCATGTTGACTCCTGAGTCTTGCTTTACTTTCAGGTGAATTTTTCTTTCTTTCTCTTTTCTTCCGAGTAGGGGAGCACGCACGCGCTCTGTCATTTTCCTCCAGCGTCGTAACGGTTTATTCATCCAGACAGCTTAATGTTTTAAATGATCTTATTGTAGATACTATACAGCAAAGTCCTGCATTTACTTTTTTAATAGTTCATAACTATAAATTGATAGATATTTAATCAAAAAGTTAGGCGCATAGGTCGACTGTAGCCTATAAAAAAAAGAGGCGTCATCCTTGACTTCATGTCCGGTGTTGTGTCAAAACGTGTACCCCGTATCAGAGTGCATGCAGGGTTCAATTAGCATATCTATTATCTTAGTTATTTTAACTGGTGCACCTGCTAAATGGCAAAATTCTCATTGAGATATGTACAATTGAAATTGTACAGTTATTTTATGGTAGTGTTTTTTATCTTATTTCCTCCTGTCAGTTAACCTGATGCTGCCTAAATGCTTTTATTGTTTACCACCTAAGTATAGACGTTATGGTACTAGGTTTATTATTGCCATTTCTGAGAAGAATTCTCCACAATGTTGTACAGAGGATGTTTGCAGAGTAAAACCTATTTTTTTTTCCAAATAATACTAAACTTTATTTAGTCTTAGACTTGTTTCCCTTATGTGCATGTATTTTAATATTCCAGACACCACAAAACATGTATCAGAACATAGTAAGAACACAAACATGGGAACATTTTTACATGAAAAGTGCAGACACGTCCACCTGCCCATTTTATACTCTTATCTAAACGTGTGACTGCTACTGTATGTTGCCTGATAATCTAATCTTTTAAATTAATCTAATCTCATTTTATATTTTATCTTATCTATATTAGGCACATCTTATCCTGAAATTGTTGTAATTTCAGAGCTAAGATGTGTGAAAGGCATAGCTGTCACTACAGTTGTTCTGAATGTTTTCTTTAAATGTTTTCTTTAGCAGAAGTTTATTCACTTGCTGGTAAATGTTTCTGGCAAAGTGTTGTTTTTACCAAATGGTTATTTTCATAGGCTGTAGCAGAATGGAAAATCTCAGGTATTGTTGACTTTTGGTCACCAAAAAAACAATTTTAAAGCATCTTTTTAGGAACTTTTTGACAGATTTTTATGTAAAAGTAGGAACTACTGATTGATACTGCAGCTGTCTAATTCTGTATTTTAAGGGGAAATGGAGAAGAAAATTAGCAGCTTCGTACATGAAAATATGGTTTGACTTTTGTCCTCTTGAATGCTTTTTGTTTTCACATGATTTGCCAAGTTAGCTTATGGACCACTAACTGACTGTTGACAATGCAAACATTAGCAAAAGCCAACAATGATGAGATGCAGACAACCTCAAGGTCAACCATTTCAGGTGTGTCTCTTCTCCCAATGCAAACATTATGGCAGCATTGTGACAATTTCCATTAGTGTCCCATTCTGTATCTGGTTTCTTTGGTCTCCAGGGTCAACATCCTGTCATAAAGTGTAGACATTGAAGTGTTCAGTCATAATACCCATCTCTGGCAAGTGGTTGTTCTTTACTTTTTACAAATGACTTTTTTTCCCACTTAACTCAAGGCCCTGGTTAACTTTTGAACACCTTTCAAAATAATACATTTTAAATTTCAGTAGTTTGCTTTCTTTTCATAATGCTTATTGATTTAAAATGAGTGGAAAAACATCTTAATTCTTGATGCTCCTAATGGGAGTTGAAGGTTGTTCTAAAAACACTTCAAATAAGATGGAAAAGCTCAAGATAATTGGTGTTTTGTGACATTTCAAGTGTGTATGCATATATGTGAAAACACTGTCATTAGCATTCAATTAGAGTAAATGTTGGTGGTTATTGTTTCAGAGAAAATAAGTATTAGTTTTCTTTTTGTTTTTTGTTAAAGTGGCTCCTGTAACTTTCAGTATAGACTCTCGTTTGTGTCTGTGTCTGTGACTTTAGAAATGTTTTGGCCTCAGTTGGACTACAATGTCAACTTGTATTAAAGTCAAGTCATATTTGACCCAACATAAGATTACTATTATTACAAATTCAAACATTGATTAACAAATTGGAGGGGATGTGGGTTTCAGTATCCTGCAAGGTTTGTAATACTGAGAGCACTAACACAATGCTGTACAGCTTTTTATTATCATGAGCAGACTGATACTAATGTGTAACTTGGCACCATCTTTACTCAAAGCATATCATGTATCCATTTCATGTAGAGTTTGACGTAATGTGTTATATTTATCAGATAGTTAAGTACACAAAGTTCTTGTGTTTATCAAGCAGTTAAGGAAAAGTCCTTCTAAGTTATTATTTGATATTAATTCCTGCCTGTGAAGGACATCTTGTATGGCGACAACTATTTTTAATTCTTTTGCCAGCTCCATGATAGTAGATCTGTCTTTTAAAGTAACCGGGAAGGGTAATTGCATACACAGTCATAATGAAGCAGACCGTTTAACACTGTGGGATCAAAGCAAGAAGGTTGCTGGTTCAAGCCTCGGCAGAGTTTAGAGCAGTTTCTTTGTGTTTGGAGTTTATCAGGTTTTCCCTTTTTTTGGGTTTTGTTCTCACCGGCTTCTCACATCATCTACAAACGTGTGTGTTAGGTTAATTTTCCATTTTAATTTTTCTAAATTTTCCATAGAAATGAGTGTGAGTGTATGTGGTTGTGTCTCTGTGTTTGCACTTAATCTCTCTGGGATGGTCTTGCAACCTGTCCAGCGAGTACTCTGCCTTGTGCTCGCTAATAGCTGGGAAAGCCTGCAGCCTCTTCTGACCAAGACTTGGATTAAGTAGTGTTGATGGGGGGGAAAAAACTATTCAGACAATCAGGGATTCAAATGTAACATTTAGTTGACTTAGGTTGTGAACGTTGTCAAAACTCTTAACTTTGAATAAAACATGGAAAGGTTTGCATTTAAGTTAAAGAGCTGAATTCTGCAGGAAGTTTAGTAAAAGCCAACCATCTGTGTGGATAATGACTACAACAACGGTAGTTTGAGTTAGGCTTAAATTAATCTTGTGAGTTATTCAAGTTAAGGCTTTAATATTTTATGTTCATTCAGCGTTTTGAAAAATAGTTGAACTGGGTGATCTAAAATTGCAGCCATTGGTTAACAAATGTAGGGCATGTAGATAGAAGCCTACATTGCTATCTGTTACTAGTGTAACCTCAGTAGCCTCCGGGAGCAGTTTGGATACATTTTCTTAATGTTACAAAGCATTTAGCTTGATTTGAATCATTTTCAAAATATCTGTTCAACTTTTAAAATCTAAAAGGGCTTATTAGCAAGCGACCTTTCCTCTCTGTTATCCACACCTAATAAACTTGTCTTTAAAAATTAATTATGCGTGTGGGTTTTATTAATGAAGTGTAATTAGACCCACCCGTCTCCCATCATCACATGGTGTGTTCATGTGCAGAGGTTAGGCATGACTGCAGACTTGCTTACCACAACTGCAATTCTGGAGGTGTGTTTTTTTTTTTTTAAATGTTGACATTGTCCACATGTAATGATTTATTCTCAGCATTATAAAGACCGTTCATGGCAGAGCCGATGTTGGGAAATGGAAAAATGAACATAAATATTTGCATAGCAAATAAATGAGCAGACATGTTTTAGGGGTCTTATTCTCATACATTTCTTAGCATGTGAGGTATATTTCTGACTCGGTTGTTGATTCAAAGCGTTTAAATGCTAGGTTTAGTGGAAGAAGACCAAAGGTCAAAATGGTGGAAAAAATGCTCTACTTGTAGGTAAAGAAACGGAACACAGGATGTTTTATTTGACTTCTTGCTCTGTGGAGCATAAAAGATTCCTATCAGAAATAGCTTATTCTATGTATAGCAGTTTTTTAAGATCTGTATGTGGAAGTTATTGTAAGTGTCTAAAGTATTGTTGATGGATATCAGTGGCTCCATTACAGTCATTTATCTTGCATCATTGCAATCTATCTACCAGGTTAGTTTTTCTATTTTTGTCAAGTCTGAAGTGTTGTTTTTTTTTTCTCTAAGTTTTGTATCCTCTCCCATTAAACACACAGAACACCAAAGATGGTCTTCAATTGATATCCATCCTCTGATTCCTTGGTGGTGACATGTCCAGTTTATTTCTGTTAAGCCTACTTTACCTGCAGAGCTACTTCTGCATGGTTTTTTGTGTATTCATGAGTAGATGATTCAATTATTGTCAGCTGTGGAAAATTACAGAAATCTGAGGTGTGTGTGTGTGTGTGTGTGTGTGTGTGTGTGTGTGTGTGTGTGTGTGACACCTGTAAGGAGATGCAGGCAGAGGGAGGAGCATGAAAAAGGAGACTAGTGTTGATGAGTAGGTATTACCAAACATGCCCCCACCCCGCCACTACTGCCTTCTAACTTCAAGACTAGACAAAAGGGAAGAATAGTGGTGTAAGCGTGTCAGTCCTGAGGCAAGTTCAGTAACATTCTTCTAATGTTAGTTTGATGAGTTGATACAATTTATGTTGTGTGTGTGTGTGTGTTGTGTGTGTGTGTGTATGTTGTTTATGTTTCTAAATGAATGGACTGGTCCTCTTTTTACGTCCCCATGTCTCTGTAATTCTTTTTTTTTTTTTTTTATTAGCAGAAATGCAAAAGCATGCTGAGGAAAAATGATTAGGAATTTGTAACGTGCACAGACATGGGTCGTGCCTCTATCGTTTTAGCATTTGACTCTTTCAGCTGTTCAAGCTGTTCTAGGTTTTTGTGGTCAGGTTTGGAACTGGCTTGCAAGGCAATATGGTCCGACATGTTTCTGCAAAGAAAATGTTCGCTGTACTTATTTTTGTGACTTCATTCTTGTTCTCTGTGGAATTACTCATTTGTGTGCTCATTGATGCTAAAGTTCACATGAACTTGTTAAATCTTGCATCTACTATACGTTTGATACAACTGAAAATTGATTTATCACTTTGCTATTGCTCATGAACAACATTTTAGTAGATATGCAGATGTTAGGTGTGATGCAAAGTTAAGGGTGACTTCCGATTATGCAATATTGGCTAAGATGGTCCTTGCATGACTTCCCTGCTTTGGAAACTATGCTGTAGGACTTCCCTGTGTACATGCTTATGCAAGTGTTGAATGAATGTTTTATGACAAGTCTGTCGAACGAGTTGGAATGAGACTGAGTTGTAACTTGTGTAGCATAAAACAAACTCATTTAAATCCACATGTCAGAGAACATGACTAAGAAGGCCTGGGCTCCTTTTTTTTAACTATTTGTCACACTGTAAGCTTGACAGGCATGTATGTTGTTGACTTTTATGCATGCAGTATTATGTAACCATTGCATGCACCATCTGCATAACTTAACTTTTAGCAGTAAGAAGGTCTTAAGGTACAGAGTCACAATGATGTGGAAATTTAGGTAAACTGTTATAAAGCCTTTTGTTGCACAAACACTTCAACATTTACATCTTCCGGTTGGCAACTAACATTAGCTAACACTACATTCATTAATCAATGTCCCTATTTGCATTTGGATAATATCATAAATGTGATGGTTATGGAGGAACCTTATCACTGTGTGATCAAACAAGCTTTAAAATTAATATCCAGTCAAGTTAATGATTAAATTATATTAGTTTTAGCTTCAGCAGGTCTTGTGGTGAATTTCTTTGTAGGTTAATCTGCAGATTTGTATATTTTTTGGTATATTGCCCAAGATATGGCAGGGTGTATCCATTACATGTAGTGTGGAATCTTACTAAGTCTTGTGTTTTATTATAAATGTTATATCTCATACTATACAACATCTTTTTAAAAATCTGAATTTAAATCTTCTGAAGTATTTCTTGGTGTAAGAATGATGGAAATATTATTAAAATGTTTCATTTCTCTGATTAAAAAGGCTCATATCTTTTTCTTCCGCCACACACTGGCATAGGCTACTTTTGATAATCACATTTATAAATGAGCCATTTCAGCTGTGAGGGAGTTTGCTCCTTTTATAAACTACCATAATTGTCATTTCCTTATCACTCCATTTTTGTTGTTTTTGTTTTGTTGCTTATTTTGGATGGAGGACAGGAACTGTTGGTTTCACAGAACCAGATACCGTCTTAGTTAAAAATAGTTACTGTTAGTTAAAGTCTGTTACTGATGCTACAGATGTATTTTATCAGGTATGTTTTGGTACTTGGAGGAGGGTCTGAAGGGCACTGGAATGCTACTACCCCCACTCACCCACCCACCCATGATTGCCGTGTTGCAGGTAAAACCTGCTCTTGCAGAAACGCCACTGAAGTGTGCATTTACACTACAAACTCACGTGTATCAGATTTTCACGTGTTACTGGAGCAGCCAAGTTCAATTCTTCTCTAATGTAATGAAAAGGAAAAACAAATGTCTTTTTTTCAATTCCTTGTCTAGCATAGACTTTCACAGGTACTGTAGATGCTGCTACATTAGTATGGCAACTTGTTTGTTGCACTTGATTCAAGATTTTTACATATTTTTAACTCCAGAATTTCAATTCATTGAACAAAATAGAAGCTACTGTCAGTGCAAACATTATTACTCCCTTTTTAATTAATTGAGCATGAAAGTTATTGTTGGCTAAACTAAAAGGATCCCCCAGTAAGAAATGTGTCTAAATATTATAAGTATTTTCCTCCTGTCTTGCAGGGCGGGGTGTGGCTGTAAGAAAAGTTTTTTTTTTTTTTTAATTAAATTTAATAACATAATGGGACACCAAAGAATTTTAAGCATTTTCTACCTTTCACTTCAATCATTTAACTACCAAACAGTCAAGTAGACAAAGCAACAATTTAAAGATAAACTGAGCAATGTTTCATTATGCACAAACCACCTAATGGAGACATTTGCTCATCACATTGATTATATTTTTCTGCAGAGAAAGAAATGGAAGCCAGTTTGGCTTTATGGGTGTTGGCCGGGTAGAGGGTCAGGAAAGGCGTAACAATGGCCCCTTCATGATAACAGAGTCTCCAGTGATTGCTAGCCTGCTCCCTGTGAATAATATTATCAGCCCACCCTGAGAGAAAACTTAAAGGGCAACTCCAGTGCCGTGTTTCAGTCAGTGAGTGCAGGGTGTGACCATAAGAGTAAAAGGAGGGGGGGTTGTGGCTCGTTGAGGTCAGGGCGGAGGTCTTTTTACAAATCAGTTGCTTTTTAATTTTGAGATGGTTTTTGGTGCTTGGGCTTAAATGGGGGGCAATCTGTCCCTGTAACATCAGTTGTTGCTATCTCTCAAGGATGCGCTCACACACATTCTTTCACCTCTTTTCCTCTGGCTCAGCCTTTCTCCCTCCCTCTTCTTCTGAGAGCTAGTTATTCATCCACAGTGTGAGTCAGGGAGGGTGGGGATTTGGAAGACTGCTGTACCAGTCACACTTTGTCAGTTTACTCTCTCATTCCTTACCCTGTCTCCGTCTGTTTCTCTTCTTTCTCTGCTGCTTTCCCTGCTGCCCGCCTGCCCTTCTAGCTGGGGAAGCTTTGACACACATGAAGAAGAATCTGCTTGGCTTTTGATGATTTTAAGGAAAGAATTTTGATCTCAACCAGGTAAGTTTCTCAACTTTTTAACAGTGAACTAGCCTTTATGAAATCTGCTGACATGGCTTTTTTTTTTTCTTGGGATCATGTTTCTGCTGTTTTGACAGTTTTTCAGGGTCTTTGTAAAAAGTACCTCTTTTTTCTTACTAAATAATTCTTCATAATTTTAAATAGGTTTCACCGCTGCAGACCTCCCTTCCTCTTTCCTATTAGTTTCTGCTCTGTTTGTTCATCATTAACTCCTAACTAGAGAAAGTGAGCAGCCTTTTCCAACCTTATGATTCATTGACATGGTTCTCTGAAGACACATTCCTCCCTTTTTTCCACCATGTCCCTCCTTGGCAGACATAAACCAGCCACTTTCTTGCCACAGTCGGTTAGTAATGAATGGCTGATTGTGTTGGGAAATGCAGATGGAATAAATGAGAGTTTTTAACTTAAACTCTTTTAGCTTAGGATGATAGAAATAATCTGTGTAGGGGGCTGCTGTTAACTTCTGCTGAGGACAGAGGCCATTCTCTGAGGTACTTCAGTGATCACATGTCCATAGTTAAATTGCATCACCGTGTCATGGGAATGCTAGGCACCCCTCTCAGAGGCATGACAAAGTCCTTGTGGAGTTTTGGAAGTGCTGCTTATGCAGCTAAATCAGTAAAAAGCGTATCAAAACGGGTTTTCATTATCTGTGCTAAAAGTGGTTTGTATCAAAGTATTAGTGGTGATTTAATGTGGAAAGATCCTTACAGAGTAGTGAGACTGTTCATTCAAAACTCCTTCTGGCTTCATTGACATGGAAGGGGCCTGGTTTTCTGTAAATGTCTTCAACTGGGTTTTAGATGGGGAAATGTTCAGTTTTCTTTTTTTTTTTTTTTTTTTTTTTTTTTTGGGTTGTCGTGGTCACAAGGTGGTTTCCCTGGGTTGCATGGTCCTTTTATTGGTCAAGACTTCAACATTTTTCAGAAAAAAAAAAAAAAAAAAAAA
>JBAMIG010000015.1:16421226-16443735 GCA_037177335.1 Kiunga ballochi
GGGGCTTGGTTTTTTGGAAAGGTCTTTAACTGGGTTTGGGAGGGGGAAGGGGTAGGTTTTTTTTTTTTTTTTTTTTTTTTTCTTTTTTTTTGAGTTGTCATGATCACAAGATGATTCCCCTGAGTTGCATGATCATTTTATTGGTCAATATTTAAACATTTTTCAGTAAAAAAAAAAAACAAACAACAAAAATACCCATGCGGCCTATTCATTTTTATAAAAACTATATACCTATATTTTTATTAAGAATCCTAAATTTAATTCTGTATCTATTTCTCAAGATTTCTGATATTTTTTAGTATTCATGACAAAACAAATATGACCTTTTTAGTAAAATGATAAACAGAGTAACGGCTTCAGCTTTCCACCCAAAAAGTAAAGTCTGAGCAGTTTGACCTGTCATATAAATTAAACAAATGTCCACTAAGTAATGGATTGTTGCTGAATGGGGCAACATGGTTCTTGAAGCAGAGTGGATGTGAACCTCAAAGGTCCCCCAATCTGCTCCATAAGTGTGCAAGTAAGTCCCCTGCAAGTTACTCTGAATAGAACATCTGCCTAATTTTGTACATGTAAATAACTTATTCACATTATGATCTGATCAAACTAGCTGTTCAGCTATTTTTCCTCAGAACAAGACAGACTACACCACTGACATGACGGTCCTCTGAAGTGAGGGTTCTCACCTAATATTATAATGATGAATCTGTAACAACTTTTATTTCTGAAATGGGCTGGTATGCCACACCAGAATGTGCATGTTTGATGGGAGCACTAAAGGTGGTGGAGGGGGGAAGAAACCCTTTAAAGTTTTCACCAAACCAGCCGAAACAAGTTGATCAATACTACGGCAGTCACAAATGAGTCTGGAATGCTGACCATGCAGAGGCTTAACCAGTAGGATGGTGAAGTATTTGTAAAGCCCTGTGGCAAACAATTAAGGAATTTAAAAAGGTTTTTTTTTATTAAATATTAAAAATCCTGAAAAGTACCATTTATAAAAAAAAAAAAAAAAAATCTTAATCAGTTTGACTTTGACATTTGTACAAAATGGAAAGATAAGGTTTATCTGCTGTAAGTTTATCAAAAAGGATAGTTTTTATTTACTAAAGAGATAAAAGGGTTATTTATTTAAAAACCTTGAAGTGTTTATTAAATCGGTTTTGGCTAGACGTAATCACAAACTTGTACGTACTTGTTCACATTTCTTTGCAATGATAACGTCTTGCTTGAGGATCTTGGATAAGCAGGATATTAAGCAGGAAATCTTTACTGCTTTTTATGGCAGAATCTTTTATTAGCTCTGCTCCAACCTTTTATTCAGCAACTTGAAACAATTAAAGGACTGTGCAGTGCAAACCTGGTCCATTGTAGATTCTACATCACACAACCGCTTCCTGAGGGCAGACCGCACCCTGTGGGTCTTCTCCTGCTTTTCAGTTTATATTTGATGTGAAAAGCCTTTGTCAACACAAGTATCCACTCCTGAAAACCCTATCCACATTCATTCATGTATGCTGGTAGAAACTTTGTCCTTGGAGAAATCATTATTGAAGCACTTGCAGAGAAAGCACCCATTGTATTTTTTTTCCCTAAAAGGCAGTTGGTATAACCAGCTGAGTTTATTCCTGCACATTCAGCTAAATTATTGGATGAGAGATGCCCTCCCAGTTTGCTGTAGCACCTCCTCTGAGAAATCAGACCATAGCGGATGAGTGGCTCGACCCAGGGCAAAGGATTCTGGGATTTTCTTTGGGAGTGCTTGTTTGGTGAGGGATGAGCTATTCCAGTCATTTTATGCCAGTCCTGCTGAATGAGGAAGTGTTCTACAGTAAAAGCTTTTATTGGACTAGGGTTATCACCAGCGAGGCAAAAACAGACTTTTTTTTGTTTAAGTAATTACTACAGGTTTGTCTTGGAATTAGAAAAACATTAACTTGCAGTGTTCACACACAAGATGGGTCAAAATGTCAGGGTTGGGTGATATCATATTAATTGTTGCAGTGTTTGACTGAGAAACTTAAACAGTAAGTTTGTTCTCATTCTTCAGACATTTGGGTCACGAGCAGGGAAATGGCCAGTATGCTTCAGGAGATCCGGGAGTTTGGCTCACATGCCCTGGATGTCTATGACTACCTCCTGTCTGGAATCGGTACGTAATTTATCCGACAAAATACAAATTTGAATTGTGACGTTTGGCCAAATTGAACTGTATTTATTGGTATCTGTTGTAGATCCACGGCTGAAGGGGTATGTGCTGATGCAGAGCCCTGTTCCAATGACCGGGATATTACTGTGCTACCTTTTTTTCGTACTGTACCTTGGACCTCGCATAATGGCCAATCGGAAACCCTTCCAGCTCAAGGAAGCCATGATTGTATACAACTTTTTGCTGGTGGCACTTTCGATATTCATTGTGTTTGAAGTAAGAACGTGTTTTGTCTTTCAGAATCTGAGTTATTGATAAGCATTTAAAACTCCCTCAGTGGATTAAAAATGTTGGTGGTCGTTGCAATAAATATGACTTTTGGTTCCTTACTTCGTGAATATATTGCTTGAATTTTCATGTTGCTTTCTAGTTTATGATGTCTGGATGGGTTACAACATATACCTGGAGATGTGATGCAATTGATACCTCTGACAGTCCTCAAGCTCTCAGAGTAAGTCCACAAATTGCTTATCAGATTATTTGGTGATTATGTGTTGAAAAGCTTGCTTGCTGTTAACTTGTACTCTCTGATCTACAGATGGTTCGGGTTGCATGGCTCTTCTGGTTCTCCAAGATCATTGAGCTGATGGACACTGTGAGTCCAGTCCTGTTCACTTTAGTATCTAAATTATAAATAAAGTTTTGGTCAACATTGTTTTAAATCATCATTTCCTTTCTCCTTTCAGATCTTCTTTGTGTTGAGGAAGAAACACGGCCAGATTACCTTCTTGCACATCTTCCATCACTCAATCATGCCTTGGACATGGTGGTGGGGAGTTGGTTATGCTCCTGGTGAGTGCACTTAGTAAATTTAAAATAATTATCAGAAAGACAAAAAGGATGTGATGTGCTTGGTTGACCCTGCATACCAATCTGTTTTGCTATCATTTGTTTAATGTCAGCTTCTTTGATAGGATATCCAGAAACCTTTTGTGGGTTTATTGTAAATGAATGATGTTTGGGTCATAGGAAAATGATTAACCCAGCATTTCAGAATGATTTTTTCTTGTTTCACAAGATCAAACATCAAACGGCTACAGATTTTGGTCTGACGTTTTCTGTTGTCCTTTTAGGTGGAATGGGATCTTTCCACGCCATGGTAAATTCTTCTGTCCATGTCATCATGTATTTCTACTATGGCCTTGCTGCTGCTGGACCACGTTTCCAGAAGTTTTTGTGGTGGAAAAAATACATGACTGCCATTCAGCTGGTAAAAAAAAAAAACCTCTAACTCCATGAATACAAATTCATTTATAAAGAAAATCATTCTTCTTTTTACCGTTTATTTGGTTAACGCCTGATTTCTGCCCAACAGATCCAATTTGTGCTGGTCTCACTTCATGCTACCCAGTATTACTTCATGGCCAGCTGCGACTACCAGTTCCCCATGATCATTCACCTCATCTGGATGTATGGAACCTTTTTTTTCATTCTCTTCTCCAACTTCTGGGTCCAGGCTTACGTCAAGGGTAAACGACTACCAAAGCAAGAGGTCAAGCAGCATCAAAATGGTTCAACTGTATACTCAAATGGCAAGCACCATGAGAACGGTAAACGTCACGAGAACGGCAAGCACCACGAGAACGGCAAATGTCATGAGAACGGCACCAGTAACAGCATCAACTATGGATCCACTATTGGCAACAGCAATGGTTCTGCACACCATGAGAATGGCAGTGCCCACAATGGCAAGATGAAGAAGGCCTAGGTCCTCTGAAAAGAAACGGCAAACCAAATCTGACCCAGTCAGCTTGTTAAAACTACTACAAATTCCAAAGATAATTAGACTGCATCCCAGATTTTAGCTTGTTGTGTAAAATATGGGAGAACGACTTGGTCAATGATTTCCACAGCTGGGGTTCCACATGTGGTTTATTGGTTTCTTCTCATTGGGAACCATCTGGGGGAACACAATGTATGAAGGGAAGATGTTTTGACCTAAATCAGTCTTCACTGATGTTGCAAGCAAACTCTTAGCTCAGTTTCACTCTTAGTGGCCTTTCAGCTCTGCTTGCTTGCTGACTTATGATACCCCCCTTCCTGTGGACAGATGACTATACAGTTTCTATAAAACTTGAAAATGCAGTTTTGTAAATAGTTTTACAATAAACAAAAAAAAGCAACTAATTATATTTGTGGGCTTTAGACTTTCTAAATTTGTTACATTGTGTATTTAAAATTTAATTGCCAATAAATTGTGTAAATTATCTTGCTTTATATTTTGCGTCCATGTGTTTTTGTCTCATTCAGTAATCAGAACGAGTACCTTTTACAGCAGGGTTAACTCACTGAAAACATTTTCCATTCAGGATGTTGGATCGTTGGAAAAAGAAACCATTTGCATTGCTTGCATGGGCCTCTTGTCTGGACTATCTCAAATATTTGAAGTAAGTAGGAGGTTAACAAGAGATCCATTATGCTTTGCTTTTTTTTTTTTTTTTGTTATTTTTAATGTGTAGCAAAAGGCAGAAAAAGTCATTCTGCAGACCAGATCTATGTTCACCCACCTCACATAGCAGTTTCTTCTCGAAGGTCAGAAGGGTTGTATGGTTAATGTGGTAGAAAAAGGCTTCCTTTCTTTACAGTCACACTGCAAACAAAAGCTTTTCTTCTACAGTGTCTGAATACTTATAGTTTACCAACTATAATGTTAATGACTACAGACTGGAGTAAAAGTCTGCTGATGGTCCTTTTCAGGTTACAAGTTTTATTCCAAGCTATTGTTACATTTCATAAGCATTCAATTAAAATACATCCAGTATGAAACATTCAAGCATTCATTCAGTGTGCATCAGATTGTTACAGCTGCAACAAAAGTAGTTTTCTTTTTTCTCTTTCCTGTAAAGTCCTTGTGCTGAATCCAGTCCACTGTTATTTCCTTCATATAGGAACCTATTTAGAGCATCATGATGTGAATAATAAGCAATGAAGATGCCACCACCGTGCAGAATTTGCACTTGGGTCTGATCTGATGGTCCATAGTTTTCATGCATGGCCTTGTGTGGCTGAATGGAAAGAGATCAAGGAGTCGCTAAGACCACTTGTCTAATGAATGAATTGACTCCAGGTTTTACTGTAATGCCTTTGGAGCTTTGCAACAGATGTTAATGTTAACCAAAGGAGCTGGAGACCGCAGCTTTAAAGTCTGACTTATGGAGGAAAACCTGTATGATCTCTCCGTGCTCTAAGTGATGTTTTCCAGGATGTAAAAGATTAATTCCATCACAATGGGCTCGTCCCCCTTCTTGTGCCCCCTGCTGCGAAGGACTGGAATAAGCACACCATCAAGAGCATTTAGGTACTGAGCAGGGAGGGGCTGCCCATTACTCCCTGCCACAAACCCCACCTGAAATGACAAATACCATTGATCATATTATATGTAGTCACATACTGTTGATAAAATGAGCAGAAAAAAATCTATTTCCATTAATGCATTAATAAATGATCGGTTTTATTATTCTGACCTCTTGAGGGTCAAAAGTGACACGCAGCCCAAGTTTGGCCATGCCGTCTTCTTTCAGCAGTTTCAGGTGAGGACACAGTGCCAAGCAGAAAGCCCGAGCAATCCGCTCTGTCAGCCGGCTGTGTTCAGCAGAGTCACTCACTCCTTTGGGGTTCTGGCCTCTCTGCAGGAAGAACACCTGCAAGAAGATTCACATGAATAAAAAGGAGTCTGACTGATTCAGAAGTATTTATCTATTTATCTAAAGTAGATCATTATATATACTTCTGTCCAGCGGATGATCTTCCCATTTTCTTTGTATTCGGATTTCTGGAACATCTTTGTACTGCTGATAGACTCCATAGATTTCCCATCGATGGGGCTTATGATGCTGGCGGACACAAATGATTAGAAATGTAATTGAACAGCTCACTTTAAGGGATCATAGACAAATGTCTCTTAAAGCTTCAGTTTTTGCCTGCAGACTTTGACTAAATACATGTTTTTCTTGTTTTACTATCATTATCTCCTCATTAGCCATGTGAACCTCAAACAGGTGGACACACTCACCCTTTATTCACAGTGCATTTCTCCTCCACCCACTGTAAACAAACAAGCTCCTGGCTCTCTGGTTGGTCAAGCCGGCCACATGTGACGGTGTAGTCTTTCATCTCCCGTAGCGACCTGCGGATCTCTGCCATAGTTTCCACGGTGACTTGAATCATAAGACCATCTGGGAACAAGGGACAGTAATACAGAAGAAACACACAAACACACACACATTCACGTGCATCAACATGTATACACGCTTTGACAAACAGTCTGTTATAATATACACAGACACACACACACATACAAAGATCAACACTTTCTAAATAAAATGTTCCTGAGCCATGGAGAAGTTTGCAGCAATAAAAAAAAATGAATTTCCTGCCAGCAGGAAGGAAAAGTAGGATTAATTTAGCTTCCCTTTGCAGAGGATATCCTACCCTCTACGATGCTGGACTTGGCCAAGTATCCTGCAGATCCTTTCAGGGCACTACTGAATATAAAAAAGCATGATCCAGTAACTGTAAGGAAAGATAAAGGAAAATAATTAAGGATTTCAGTCAATTGCAGTGAACCACATGTTAAACAAGTTCTGCCACCTCGTGTTATATATTTGAAATGTAGCACTTCATTCCCCTGAAAACAACGCCACGTATAAGTCTTAATGCTGCTGCAAAACAAGGTTTCTCTGCTTTCATTTTTATCAGAATGAGCTTGTCCAAAAAAAAAAAAAAAGAATTTCTTATGCAAACTGTGTGACAATGGTAAAACTATCAGTACAATGTATATTTTCAGCTTCCATACACCACATCCTGTTTATTTATTTATTTAATTGTTGTATATTTGAAATATATATATATATATATATATATATATATATATAGAATGCTAAATATTTTGCCACAAATTTACAAGATTAAACAATATCTATACTACATTTAATACAATCTAATTAAATAGACATCAATTCACAGTGTAGACAATATGAAGTCGTAGCTGGAAATAAGTATAAATCTTTTCTTCCTTTTTTCGAACTGCGTCATGATAAATCAAGGGACTTATATTATATTATAATAAAGATATATATTCTGTATTTAAATATACCAAGAACAATTAAAAGAAATGACTGAAAGCTCACTATTGTTGAGACCGTGTGCAAACTTTAGACCATAATTGATAACCAGGCAGGTCTTCACTGCTGTGATGGATTTAGAATATTAATGTCAATGTTAAGTGAACTTACCTTTACGTGGCTGATTATGAATGCTGATGGCTTGGGTCTGGTACTGGCCATCATCTGTTTGCACACATATGAGGTGAGAGTCTGCAGCCTCATTGAAGCACGCTCCTACGGCCAACACGTGTTCATTGGACTTGTTCATGGCCTTCATGAACTAATATGAGACAAGAGTAGAATAAAGATGCTGTGATGAGGGAGCAATTACAGTACCAATCAAAAATTAGGATTCATCTTCATATTAAATATGAATGGGTATGTGTTTCCAAACGTTTGACCAGTACTATACAGAAGAAATGCTGTGACTTTGTATGAGTTGATCATGTATATCAATGGCATGATTATATTTTACCTGAGTGCAAGGATAAATTGAAATATTGTGCAAAACCTATCATTGTTTTTAGCTTATTCGAACCTCATTATATCCAGTGGTTGGTATCTTAATGCAAGTCTTCTGAGCCTCTAGATCCACAGTAAGCCCCGGCACCATTGGTAGGCTGTAACGGTAATTCCTAAAGTCCTGAAAAAAAAGTCAATAAATATATTAAAAGGAGTTTAGTAGAAGTTATGACCCAAAACATCCTATGTGGTTTTGCAAAACCGGAATGCTGTTGCAAAAAGCCCTGACTTACCACTAACAGTCTCATTATGGTGTGACCTATTTCCCCAAACAAGGGTTTCCTGAAGCGCACGCTGTACAGAGGGCATGGATAAACTGGACAAAGAGAAGTTAAATATTGTGACTGATGACCAAACCTGTTTCATTGCAGCTGATATAGTTCATAAAGTTGTTTGGCTTACATCTATACTCGGCTCCCAGGCGCAGCATCAGCCGCAGGGGGAAGGCTTTGGCCCAGGCCACCTCTGCTCTGTGGACCAGCAGGCCAAAGAGGTAGGGCTGGTTTGGCAGCGGTAAACCTTGAAGGGACTGGAGAGTAGAGTGAACATACAGAAAGCCTGCGTGGTCCCCACTGCCTAAGAAATTACTACCAAACAGGAACAGTGACAGGTGTTTTACAACCTTCCCTATAGAAACAAGGAACAAAGCAACAATTAATAAATAAATGATGTGATTGGAAGTACATTAATGAAACAAACACAGCATAACTACAAATAAGCATTTTATTGCATGAGGTTCTGACCTGTCACAGTGTCCCTATACAGCTGAATGAAGTGACTAAAAATGTCTTTGGGGAAGCTTTTTTCTTCCGGCAAACACTGAAGCAGTATCACCACCTCCACCTGGCCAACTGCATGCATCCCCTTTGTGGTCACACACCAGCACTTCCTGTTCACATCTATCACACAATGAAGGTACATCTTCAGTGATCTACGGGGACATTTTACTTGGACACAAAATCCAAAATGAAACAGAACATACCCGATTCTTTATTTTAACAACCATGTATTCTCTATGCAGTTCATGAGAAGCAGTAAAAAGAAGCAAGATCAGAAACAATACATACAGTTGACCAGCTTGACCATAGCAAGAAGGTTGGCATTGAGAACAAACACCAGTGGCTTCGGTCTTCCGCTTTCCAGCTCCTGTATAAGCAGCATTTCAGAGGGCTTTTCCTCCACAGTGTAGTCTGAGAGAAAGAAAACATACTTGCTAGTGCTTCTACTTTCTGAACAAGACAACCAGCTTAATTCACTTGTAAGTGTGTGAGGATGGATAACATTGAGTGTCTCTAACAAGCTAAATCATAATAATGCAGTTCAAAGTAACAGCACTCAAACATAATCATTTAGAAGTACCCAAAATGGTAAATACACACTGGTATCTGGCTTTTGCTTCTTCACTTCTTCACTCCGCTTCCCTTTTACTGATTAAATCATAACAACTTCCACAAATAAATTATATACAGAAAGTGAAACAGTTGGATTAAGTTTAAGCTTGAATGCAAGATCAAGACTGCACATTATTGAACCTATTCTTACTGTTGTTTAAATGTGTGCAGTAATGAAATTAAAAACAAATGCAATGTTGAAAAGATATTTGGACCAGAATTAGGGAAAACACAGACGTATAGCTATGCTTCTGGACACGTTCACTGGCTTGCATGCACAGGTGAAGCCATAGACTGCAGACACACTGAATGCTCCTTAGATTAGCATCCTACTTGGAAGATCTTTTTATAGTTTGCAAGTCATAACCCAATGTTCAGCCATAATATTAGAATAATTTTGGAGAATGGTGTGGAATGGGGTGGCAGCAGGTAATGGTGGGATCTATGGGATTTTGATTCCTAACAACATTAACTGGATTGTAAATGGGAGTGACACACAAAATCCTAGAGGGATTATTTATCTCTTCTAGCCTGGGGTCATCTCTAACAAGGCTTTGAATTTCTGGGCAAAACCTGTTGGATGGTCATTTCATATCTCAGGTTTTCACATCATGCATTTCATTTGAAATGAAATGAAAACAACATTGTATGTAACCTACTGTTCTTTTTCTTTCTGTATGCAAATGTAGAAAACATTTAGTTAGGATGAAGATATTTAAGTACCCATGTTATACGGTGTATCTTAAGGAGACCCACACTTCATTGTTCTAAAATGACTTTTTAAAAGGGTTCGGTGTTTATGTACTGACATCTAGTGGTAAAGATAGGCATAGAAATAACCACAGATGCCAGGATGCACAGTTGTGAATGGACTGTGGCTTCATAGTCGCCAAAATTCTGCCAGACAGACATTTTATCTGCAATTGGATCCAGGGATCTCAGATATAGGGATGACTGTACTACAGGTAACTACTTACAAACTGTGTACTGTCTATTTGCCTTTTAGGGCAATTTAGGGTTTCAGCATAAAACAGCCACTGGAGTTTTAAAAACCTGAGGGGATTCACACACACTGATTAATGAAATGGCAGATACCATTTTGTCATTTTATTATTTTATTATTTTTGTTACACACTGCACCTCTAAATGTATCTACTTGTTTAGCAAGTGCTGTTCTTACTCTTGTTCTTCTGGGACAACCTATCATCAAGCTGATAAACATCAGAGACCAAATTTAAATCTTGTTTTGTTGGCCAAAATGCAGGAAATTCCTATCGCATGTCATGGATAGGAAAATGCCTAGACATCAATAAGTCCAAGACAGAAGCGGACACAAAATCTGTTCACCATTTTTGAGTCCCACTCTCAAGTCATAAACTTACCTCCTTTGACGCCTGTAGACGTGAGGATGGGTGGCAGGCCAACCACTGGAATAAGGTTGGCAGAGTTGCTCCTTAAAGCTGTGGAGCCCCAGCCATAAGGGCCACACGCCTCCTGGAGTTCAAATGAGGAGTCATTTTTAACAATCCCACACATACTAAATCTGAATACTGACAGGTTTCATTTGTTTCTTCTGCATTGTTTTTGAAGTCTTACACTTTAGGTAAACCTACACTAATCGTCCCATGCGGTCTCATAGTTCTTCTCATCTGGGGCGAACCAACAGGACTCTCAATAGGTCCACCCAGTGCCTGTCTCATTAGTGGTGAGGCGGGTCCCCTCACTGGTGTGGTTGGAGCAGACTCTGACTGCTGATGAGTGAGGATTTCATCTGCAAACCACACCCTCCGTTTTCTCCTCGGAGGTGTCCCTAAGAGACAAATTGTAAGAGTTTCTTGTCTGTGTGGGTGTACGTGTGTGTGTTTTAAAAAGCAGCGCCAAAAAATGTGAGCTCACTTTTGATGAGGGTTGAATGACAGGAAACACAAACCCGTCCCTCCTTGCCGTCCAGATGTGTAAGCCGAAACCTCAGATTGGAACAAAGTGCACAAAAAACCTGACAACACACACACACAAACACATAACAGAACATGTATGCACACACTTCACATAAACCAGGCTGGATTTCACATTAGATGCATTTACATAGTAAATACGTAATGTAACGAAGCTTTTACCTTCCCACAAGCGCGGCAGTGATGCCTCCTCTTTGTAAAAGTAAACTTGACTCCACACTTCATGCAGACCTGAGCTTCAGCATCAGGGATCCATACTGGAGCTACCTCTCCAAGGACAATGCCTCGATCCTTGGACAGAATTCCAGTAGGGCTCATTTGGGAATCATTATCAACATGTGCAGGTGGAGCTGCACACTCCCCCATTGCTCTGCCTCCACTGTCTGCCAGGGCTTTGTTACTGTCATTATCTGTTCTCTCAGGTTCAGTTATCTTAAACTGACTTTCAGACTCTTTACTGCATGATTTTTCCTCTGATGGAGTGGAAGGTGCTCCAGTTGTAACCAAGCTACAGGAGTATTCCTGCTGCTCCACCCCACTTTCCTCCAGCTCCTTCTCCTCAATCACAAAGTCCTCTTTTGATGGGAGAACTTGGGGGCTTTTGTCATCCACCTCTTCTTCTTCATCATCTGGCCACGCAGCCTCTGCAGGGCTCAACGTCAGGGAGCTGGAGGACTCCCTCTCACCCCATGTGGAAATGGTTGTCACAGTGCAGCTGCCCTCCTCCAGTTGGGAGTGTGGGGATGACTGGGTGGGATTTTCAGATGTTTTCCGCTCACATGATCTAAATGTGCCTCCAACTGTTGCCTCTGAGGCTTTGGATGGAGAATCAAGTTGGATTTGACTGGTGCCCAGTCCTGGTTTTGATACATCTGCATCTTTGAGGACAAGGAGGCAGGGTCTGTTCAGCCAGTGCTGCTTGGTGTCCTGAAGGGATGGGTGGTCTCCTTCATCTGAATTTGAGCAAATTATAGGTGATCAAATTTCTCGTCATTGAGCATATGCACATGTTAACACACATTTATTCAAAACATGATGGAGAAGATGTGGTAACATTGGCCTTTCAAAGGTTTTAACTGGAACAAGTAAATATTTAATTTATCTTTGATATTGTAAGCCAAACTGCAAAATCAACAACAACAAAAAAAAACCCAGTTAAATAAACATTCAGATACATCAAACCACATTTAATAGACCATCAGCCACTCCCTCACCAACTGCTATGCTCTCTGAAAATCACTGTCAACGCTGCCCATCAGTTTACAGTTTCAGAACAAAATGTAAGACTGACACTTAATGGTGAAGAATGGAAGAAGACAATTTGTTAAAGAAGAGTAATAAAATACTGCAAAGAATAGAAAGATTAGGAAGCTAAAGTAAAGGTAAAGTTTTTTTAATAACCAGCTAATTTATTTACAGGTTATTCTAGAACAAAAAGTCAAATAAATTGTTTGGTGTTTTCATACAGAACTGGTCTGATACATTAGCCTATGTGTGTATAAACTGCTCCTAATGCTACAAATTAACTGCCCTCTGGGATCAATAAAGTTTTTTAAATCTAAGTACATATAAAGGTCAAAATGAATATATTGTTCAACTTAATAAAAATATTTTAAGGTTAAACTAGGCCTACATTTCATATTTTAGAAATGGCAACGCACTGAAGTCATGGGAATATTTTCGAAACCTTAGCCTATTATTAGGCAACATTTTTTTTTGCTGTTTTTTGTGAAGCAATATAACACAAGCAGTTGTTTCCTAGAAAAACAAACAAAAACAAAACTGAAGGCTTGATTTTACAGATGACCTGAGTCTAATCTTTTCTGGCTCTTATTCATTATTATTTATTCATAACACTGGTCTCTATGTACACACACAAGTTATTAAGATGCATCTGGTAGGTTAGCCTAGTTTGAGTTTAATGTTATGTCAGTGTAAAGCAGCAACTTTGACCACTACATTCATATCTCCAACCAAATTCTTCATCAGAGAAGCAGCAGATGCGTTTCCTGCTTCGGTGATCCTCTCAGTGCATTAACAGCTGGCTGTCAGAAGGAGTTGGGTTTCTCTGAGCTGTAACAAGACTCATGGGCAGGTGGGATGCAGCTCGGGATCCGGTAAGAGGACAGGGTTTCTGAACTGATGGTTTAAACACTGAAAACCAGGTTTAAGAGGAATGAAGAATTCAGGGATTAAATTGATGTAATAATTAACTCTGCGGGTTGAACTGCACTGCAGCTTCATTTAGAGGGGGTGGGGGTGGGTCGTTTCTGCTGCGGGAATCAAAGTACAGGTTTTCGGAAATCAGTCGCCATGCAAGAAGATGCCTCGATCCGCCTCTCTTCCCGGGACAGGTGACGCATTCATCCAGCGCACGTGCAAATCTGTAATCTGCGCCTAACAGAGGCTGGCAGCGGCAATGCAATGCGACATCCTTTCGGTTACATCACATCAAGCCGGACACCTCGAGGTGTCGGTCTCTGTAGAAAACGCTTGCCTGTGCGGGGAGGGAAGGGGGGGAGTGCGCAATACAAACGCACGCGCACGCTTCAAACGATGCGGTCTGCAGGCTACTCTCCAAGCCAAATGCTAGATCAGCAAATTTTCCTTTTCCCAGTGACAAACACTGTAACATCATCCTGCACCGCATAAGCAATGGATGGGACAGTAAAGACCCCCAGCCCCACAGAAATCAATGCAGTCTCTTACCCTCAGTTATTCCTCCCAATAGGCTTTCATTCTCATCATCCCGGGCAGAGAAGAACTTGAGCATTTTATCCTGTTACATCTGAGCAGCAGAGGAAGCAGCAGTGGCTTGCTCACAGGGCGGAGGATGGTTTTGCATGTCTACCCCCCCACCTCCTTCTGTGGGAGACCTCCCTCCTCTCCTGTGTATCTCTGCAGCTCTTGAAGAAACTCAAGAGGTGCGCAAAAAAAAAAGTCCCTTCCCAGTTTACTGTCCGCACAATCCACAGGACGCAAAATCACAGAGCTGCGATACCAGACGTGCAGAACAAACCCAGCCTCATCCACGAGTCTGAATGAATGAATTAGAAGTAGTGACTCGTTCATTTACCAAAACTGCTATTTTATTGCAGGGAAAGAGACTAAATAACCTCCTCAAAGACCAAAGCAACATTTAAAAAATGTTAATCACCTTTATTTTGAGTTAGAAACACACAAACAAACAAAAAAGTATATTGAAACTTGCTGCAATGACTCCTCCAAGTTTAGAGACGACAAAGAGGTGAGGTGATTTAACTGCTGACCAGCAGATTTTTCCACCACTGCACAAACCTTCACGGGTCATCATAAAGCAGAAAAAGTCAGTGGGACTGTTGAAGATTATATCTGATTTGTCTTGATAACTTGACTTAAAAACACAGAGGAAGGTTTCTGCTTCCAGTACTGCAGTCCAGTCCATCTGCACACAAAGCTGACGTGTCAGTTTGCCTCGTTCTTTGATGCCTCATCAAAGTTCTCCACCAGATCTACAATAGCAGAGCAAAATATACATATGAGCGCAAGAGAAAGAAAGCGTATGCAGTGCTCTTGTTGCTCTGCTAAACCCTAAAGTCATACCTGGAACGTCGTCATCCTCTTCCTCAATGTCCTCCGCTTTTGGTGCTTTGCTGTCAAGAGCTGAAATGGGACAGACCAAAACTAATAAGTTTAGGTAAATGAAGCTGCCCACTGCTCACTGGAGCACCACTTCCTGCCATAAAGGACATCTTCATGAAACAATGCCTGAAAAAGGCTGGGAATATCATCAAAGACCCCTGACTCTTGAACTACTGACATCTGTCCCAACACTCATAGACTCAATACACACACGATGGTCAAACATCAAGCCATGGACTGTATCCTCATTCATGTACACAACAATAACACAAGGACTGAACCACCACTTACAACTACCTGCTCTTTATCTCTTCATCAATGTATTCTACTTGCATTACTGTATTATGATCTGTATGTCACATTTTTATTAGTCTAATTATGGCATAATAAAACACATTCCTACAGTAACAATACTGTTTATACTCACGTTTATATATTCTTCCACAGTGTACATTTAAAATATATTTATAATCACTAAAGTCCTTCTTGGATGGATGAAGCCACATTTTGTTTCCGTGTACCTGTGATATAGCTGAATTCTATTCTATACACCTGATTCTCTGAACATGGGAAATTGAAACTCCAACACAGCATATTCATGTTGAATCCTAATATAGTGCATTGAAATTAGCGGCAAAGCAGTAGCAGCTGATATAAAAGAAATGCTAAATTGTGTGTGCACCTTTTAATTTTAACCACAGAAACCCTCTTTAGTAAAAACAGCCATAAAGATGCCAATAAAACTCAGGTAAAGGTGGATTGATCCACCAAGCTGGATTTAAACTAGCATGAGAGTTTAACTGGCTGAATTCTTGTGCTAATAGGAAAAGCTTCAATGTTAAAATACAGCATTGGCTTTGGGGGAGGTGAAGGATCTTGAAGTAGTTTGGTTAGTTTTGACTCATTCAAAGTGCCAAAAACATTTCTTAACTAGGAGTACAACATTAAAGAAGAAAACTTCCCATGAAACAGAAACAACTTTGTAAAAGACGACTGTGTTTCAGGGAAGACCATCAAAAGATTTATGTCTATTTAATACCAGGCTCTAAATACAAATCACTAATGGTAATAAATAACAGAGTTATGGTAGATTTTTATCAGCATAAAAACAGCAATGTGAACAATCTAAATATTTCAGACAAAACAAACTAAAACAGGACTCCAAGTCCTCATTTTCCATGATCACTTCGCTCCACTACCTGCTTTTTCCACATCAACTACAATACACAAAAGATCCACCAGCTAGAAAACACACCCACCTTGCCGGGGGAACTGTTCTGCCAGTTTGCGCAGGCTGCTGAGGCTGTCGGCTCCCAGCTGACTGAGGATACCGGGAAGCATCTCTGTTAACTGCTTGGTCTCAGCGTGACCCGTGATGGCAAAGGTGTTAGCAGACAGAGAGGCCTGAACTTTGGGGTTGTTAAAGTGGATCACAGTCCCGTCATCCTTGATCATGTTCACCTAAGAAAAAAAAAAACATATCTTCACTCTTATGAATAAGGACAAATGAGGACAGAAGTGACACGATCTATTCGGCTTACCTCTTCGATTCCAGCTATGTTGTTGACAGCTAATTTCTTTAAAGAAATTTGAAGCTTTTTGTCATCAGCTGTTGCAGTTCTGTGCACCACCTTCTTCTTCCTACGTGCAGAGCCCTTGAAACCAAAGCATACAAATAATTCAACATGCATCCTTTGTTTTTTCTTTACAAACTGAATGGAAAAGATATTCAAACAGCAACATTATGATCAGAAAAAAAATACTATAACTTGGCTTTAAAATCCAATGTGGCTCTTTCTGTGTGGCGGCTTACCTTGCCTCCTATCCGCACCTGGGCTTGAAGCTTTGCCAGTTTTTCCTGATTCATGCTGTCACCTGTTATAGAAAAAGAGATATGCATATAATGATGCAAGATATACACACAAACCAGAAACAGACAGAAACAATCAGTGGTTGTTGTTTTCTCTGTCCAGTATGAGATGAGATTTCAGCTGGAACAGCAGCATTAGCTTCACTTTTACAAGAATTAAGCATCTTAGCATAAATGATAATATCAACTCAAAAAATCTTTACGGAGACAACAAATTATAGTAGAAAGGATCAGTCTGGTTAGCCTGTCTCTTTGATATCGCTTACAAGCAGCTGATGCAGAGAAGAAAACCTAACAGCGAGGACACACAACGAATCGCCGTTCCGCTCCCACTACACAACACACGGCCCCAAAACGCCCTGTAGCTTACACAAAAACACGTTGATATGAACAAACCTGCTGGAATCGCTTCTGAAGCATGTAACACTGAAAGATGGAGGTTATGAGGAAGGTAACGTCACGCTCCATATGTGTTTACGCTCTTCTTCGCTTTAGGCCAGGAAGTTACCTGGCTCTGTGCTGCCCCCTAGACGCAACTTTGTACATTACAACAACAGGAGCCTCACCCCTACAAAACGACTAATTTCACTCTGGAAGACTGATAAACAAACTTAGCTGAGTTGACTATTAGGCATGGATATTTATGTATTTTACATATTTATATATATTGCACGTGTGAGATAAATATAGGCTACTACTTATTATTCCGTTATATTATAAATTTACATTTACTGTTTTATCAATAAAAATGAAGATAGATTAGTCTGACTTACCCTGACATATATTAGCTTCCTATAAAAGCAAAGTAATATTAATTGAGTCCAACTATAATCAACTGAAGTATAAAAAACACATAATTAATTTATTAAAATATTAAAAAGAAAATAACATCAATGTGGACTAACCAAATAATCACATTTTTTTTATATATTTGTAAATTTGATCTTAATTATGATTTAAATCTCTCTCTTTTTGGGATTTAAGAGTTAGCAATTAAGATGTGAGATTAGTTGCAGTCTCTTGTTATGAACATGCCGTGTTTGACTTGATATTATGCAAACATCCATCCTTCCATTTTCTACAGCTTGTTCCCTGAACGAGGCTGGAGCCTATCCCAGCTGACACAATGTGAGAGGCAGGGTACACTCTGGACAAGTCACCAGTCCATCACAGGGCCAACACACATGGACAAACAACCATACACACTCACTCCTATTGGTATTTTAGAGTCTCCAATCCACCTATTCCCAAGGTGCATGTTTTTAGACTGTGAGAGGAAGCCGGAGTACCTGGAGAGGACCCATGCTAACAGGGGGAGAACATGTAAAACCACACAGAAAGGTTCCTGCCCATTACTATCCTGCAACTTTTCGATGCCACCCTTCTCCAACACACCTGAATTGTATTGTTTATATGTTTTGCGCGTCATCAGCTCTGCAGAGGAATGGTAAGGTACCATTTTTTTTATTTGAAACAAGGCTCAAATCAGTAACACTAGAAGCAAATTAAATTAAGTCCATTTTTATATTTTTTATAGAATTCTGATTGTAACTTATTGTTGCAACTTATTTAAAGTTTACAGTATGTAGTCAAAGACAGACAGACTGTACCCCAAAATGGATTTAATGAGAAGAATTTTTCTTCCGAGCCAAAACATTTATCATACCCCCTCCCCCTTGAAAAAAAAATCAAAACATAATTTTGCCTTTTTATATTTTCCCATTTTTTATTACACTTTCATTACAGGTTGACATTCTATTGCGACTGTACTGCTTCAAAAAATTTTTTTTTCAAAATACTCACAACATCAATTAGAAACGGAAAAAAAATATCTGAGATCATCTAAGACCCAAAGTGCATTACAATTACATAAAAACACAGCAATGTATCCAACATTTGCATCAAAAAGCATAGATTGTATTGGGATTGTTCTACACAATCTCTATACTATATAGCGGCATTTACATATCAGTCCAGCTATTTTGCACTGCTATGCACGGTGCTGTAGATTTTTTTTATGATTGCTCAGCATTTATACATCACATTTATCACATAAATTGATAGTAAATATTAGTGATTGTGCTGTTGGTATATTGATAGTGATCATACTGTAATCTAGCAATATTTTCACACCTTGCAAAGATATATGACTTAACAGACAGAAAGAAAATAATTTTAGATTTTTTTTCAAAGTTGCTAATGCACAGAGAAAAACCTTTGAACTCCACATTAAATAGCACAACCCACTATTTCCTGTTCATGTCATTATGACAACATGACAGAGCTGCATGGAGAGGCATCCTGCAGTGTTTTTCAGATGCTGTCTGATCAAACCTCTTAGACCACTGTTCAGGTGATGGATTTGATGGCAGTGTCTGGCAGAGGTAGTCTACCATGGCAGCGGCAGTCAGATTTGCTAGTCTTAGTTGAACTATCGAGTATACTACACCGCCATTTGTGTATGTTACAATGCTTTGAGCCACAGCAGCTGTGAAACAACATGAAGATCTTCCTCAGAACAGCCTTCCTCAGCAGGATGTAAACCCAGGGATCCAAGATCTGGTTCCACGTTGCCATACGCACCATCGTCAGCAGACTGAAACTCGTAGACTCAGCAGTGGCTCTGGTACTCAACAGGAGGATATAAATCTGGAGGGGTATTTACAGAATAACAAAGAGAAATGAAAAATCAAATTACACAAAAATAACTTCTTTACTGGAGATTTTAGGCACATTTGTCAGTCAACACTTTAATAAAGAGGAGTAATAATTATTTGAAGTACATTTGGTTGGAGACCCTCAAGCTGCAAAAAATCAAAATAAATTACCATTAATGCCCTTTAAAGCATGACATTACTGGATGAAAACCTTCATTTAGGCTAATAAAAATACAGAAAAAATGTGGTATCATCAGGATATGGATTACTAACCACTACAATTTGTTTCTTCTTGCTTTGTGTTTCATTTACTTATCAGTGACAAATATGCTGAAAAAAAATGCTGAATGTGTCACAACTTTGTCAGCTATAGAATTAAAACCATCTTACTGGTGCAGGTCATGTACAAAAAACACCTGTTGTGTTTTTTTCCTGGTGTTTCTCCTTCCACTTAATCTTTAGTGCCTTGTACTTTTTCCCCTTGTAGTGTGTCTGTGTGTCTGTTTGTGTGTATGTGCGTGCAGGAGGTATGTCCTGTAATCAGCTAGCGCAGGCCTATTGATTAAGGCCTGCTTAAAAGTCTGACCATCACTCGATACTGGATTGTTACTACAGCAATGGTGTACACTTACTTCTAGGTTTAGTTTTTTTTAACCAACTAAACCAACTTTCCAACAACTGCCTCTGCTGGAATCTATGCCTATACCACACTGCCTGGATCAATGAGCCTCTGTTGCTCAGTATAGCTCAATGCAAACTAATGTAAAATAACTCTGTTAAACCAGCCTTTGCTTTGGGTCCAACTGTTTTTTTGACACATACATTTTTCTAACCAGTTGAGATGTGCACTATACAATTCATACAATTCCTCTGAAGTTCTCCTGTGTTACCAGGCAACAAGATAGCTGATTTGGTTTTAAGACTTGTGAAATACAAGGTGTAAATCATTCGTTTTGCCAGCGCATCTAGTGGTTATAAAGTCAATTTGAGAGTTGTGGAGTCTTAATTAACACCCTGATCTTTTTATTTCATTACAATAGTTGGAACATTTTGCATCATTGCGGAGCATATTATCCTTCTCCAAAAAATTAAGTTATACTGCTGTGCCATTCAGCCGCCAACAGCTCTTATGCCTAATATGTAATATACATTGCATCTTGTAGCTATTTGTTGCCCTTATAAATAATGCACTGACAAACATATACAGAGAAATTATGATTCATCAGATCAGGTCACAAAATACTTGCATTCTGACATTTCTACCTTTCTATCATAGCCAGCATCATGATTTCCAGCAGTAGTTTTCTTTGAAAAGAGCCCACACATGTTTATTGGTTTTCCATCACAACGTGCATCGATTGTCTAGCATGTTTCTTTGTCAGCTTTTCTTCGCTTCTTAGGTAGTACCCACTGCATGAGATGTGGAGTTGCTCTGACCCAGTTGTGTAGCCATCACAATTTTATACTCACTCAATGTCGCTCACATCCAAACACTAACACATTTTTTTTCCCTATTTCCAGCACATCAGTTTTAAGGACCAAGTGTTCACTTGCTGCCTGTCCCATTGCTGAAGAAGTACAATTAAGACAACATAATCAACATTAGGTGGTTTTCTTCCTGGGAATGGATTTTAATGCTGTGACAGGCTGGGCTGGTACATCTATAAAACATTAAATAACCATTAACTTCAGTCACATTTCGCATAATGGAACAAACCTTTCAGATCACTATCTTTTTTTCTAAGCTCTTTTAAAATCACCCAGGCAAACTTTTAAAGTAAATAAAAATCCATAAAGAGGGCATTTTAAGTGGTTTTAATATCTACAGGTAATACGTGAGTACGTGTTATGATGCACTGCTTCTAAAAAACCTAAGAAATTGCATTGAGATGTTATTACCAGTAATGGGCCCCAGCACACAGAGGAAACCAGCATGATTGCCAGGAGCTGACAAATCATCTCAATATGATGAGAGGTGCCTCTTGAGCATAGTTTGCGGCGCAGTCTCCCCTGCAGCAAAGTACAACTTGCAAGAGTATTACATACAAAGGAAAGCATCAGTGCCAGTAATCCCAGTACAGAGAAAAACAGAGGCAGTAGAACATCCAGCCAGTCTTTAGGTTCCTGCATATGGAAGAAACACCAGCTCCTGGTGCTCTGTATCTCATAGGGTCTGTGCAGTAGCACAGGCAGCAAAGCCACCAGGGCAGCTAGCATCCAGGTAAACCCTAGAAGCCTTTTACTGTGATATGAAGCCAGGAATGTGGAGTGAAGGATGGGCTGGGTGACCCCGATGCAGCGCTCCAAAGCCATGACACTTCCCAGTAACAAGGGGCTCAGGCCATAGAACACCATGCATACTCCGAAGATGTTACACACGATGCCATGAGGGTCAAAAGTCTCCCACTTCCTTTGGTAGCAATGGACATAAAGAACCAGGGAGCCATTAATGAGGTGGCCCAGCAGGTCTGTTATTATCAAGCCACTGGCAAACAGCAGGAAGGATGCTTTGGATCTGAAACGGAAGCGTTTGTAGGATTTGAGCAAAATAAAGAGAGCAGTGCTATTGGACAGGATGCCTGCAGCCATTGAGATGACAGAAGCTGTTATAGACAGTTTAGACAGTTCTTTTTGGCAACAGGTGTTGTTGGTGGTTCTGACCTCTGGCCTGCAGCTTGAATCTGAGCTTCCATTGGCCGACATGACTGGACTTAAATCTAAGGGAAGAACATAGTGCGAATGAAGATTGGAAATGGCGAACCTATAAGCTTATGAAGCACAAAATGTTTTGTTTTATGATTTATTCATATCCTTCCATCAAATAAAAAACACAATTTACAATAATAACTTAAATTATTTAGGACTGACAAAAATTAATAATAAATTAGTATTAGCTAAATTGTATTTGTATAGTTATATAAGGCATTGTTTTTCTTATTTATTTGTGTTGAAAAAAATTTTTAGAATAAAAAAGGAATTATAGTTCTCACCGATTATAGCAGTTTGCTGATGAGCAGTGAAGAAAAAACCTCTTAACAGGTGCACAAGTCTGTCTGAGAGTTACAGCAAAGACCAGATTACAGGGATTCCTTCAAAAGATTGTTGAACAAAATCTTATTTCAATAATGCAATGCATATCATTTTATCATATTTGTTTTATTTAAATATTTCGATTATAT
>JBAMIG010000015.1:16458219-16480720 GCA_037177335.1 Kiunga ballochi
CATCATTGGGGATGGATATATCGATCACTACGGCTTTCCTCTGCTGCTTATCCATGATCACTATGTCCGGTTGGTTGGCCGTCACTATCTTATCCGTCTGGATCTGGGAGTCCCAGAGGATCTTAGCCCTCTCATTCTCCACCACCTTGGGGGGTGTGGCCACCGGGACTTAGGGGTCTCCAGTCCATATTCTGCACAGATGTTCCTGTATACAATACTACTTGGTTACCATGTATTCTTTACCTGCCAGTTTCTTGCACCATGCTGTAAGGTGCTGGATTGTTTTAGGTCCTCCTTTGCACCGGGGGTCCTGCCTGGTATGGTAGAATTACTTACTACTACTTACCACAAATTTGCACACATGACTAATTTTACGTATGAAAATGATAATTCTGTTGTGAGAAATGCTCCAAGTGACAAAAATGGCATTAATGTAGGTTTAGCTCTTCCAGAGTAAGTGTCTGCAAAGCTAAGCAGCTCAATTCATGATGCAAAAAGATTCAGACCTGCAGAAATTAGGTGGTACCATGCCGTACACGTTGATCCTGTCACACAGCTCAAGGGCAATGGCCATTGTGAACCATCCGGTGCTTAGCCAGGAGTTGGAACTCTTCCTGGAATTATGATAAGAGAGATCATCAGTTGTTGCCAGTTCAGACCAGTGCTGCGCATTAGGAATGATGGCTTCCCTCTATGTGGTCATTGAAAGATCTCTAGCCTTATTTTCAGACTTTGACAGATTAATTAGTCTTTGTTATAAGACATACGGTGAACAATTCTGCAGCTGTGAGTTAACTAAAGCAAAAAGGGAGAAGCGGTTCAGAATTCCTAACATATTCAATGTATTGTACAGAATAGAGAAATGACGCTGACAAACAATACCTTTGTTCTTACGTCCATTATATTCTCACAAAAGCAGAAGTGACAAGATTCCCATTTAGATGCAATATCTACTCATCATTGTGTGAGCTTATTCACATGCAAATGAATTCATATAAAAAGCTGTATTCATGTCAGTCAAACATATTTATTTGTTTCTTTTTTGTAATAGTCAGTCAGCCTTTTTCACATTTAAATTACCTTCCTGACAACAACACAGTTATTAGGTATGATTAATAAAAATATATGTACTGAAATAGTTTGTTCAGCTCTTCCAAACCAAGCAACTCATTTACCTCTGAAAGAAAAAAAATAATTTTATACTTTAATGACATACAGTCTGAATTCAGTTTAAAAACTGTGCCTGTTTGCAGGTAAAACTTTAATTGTGTTTCTCATCTTGGTCCTATGAGGAAATCTGACTCAGGTTATTGAGTCAGTATGCAGAACACCATTGGTTGTTGAATCCATTTATTCTATGTTAAGTGTGTTAGAGCAGGGACACATTAAACCTTACATAATTTAATATTATATATGCACCTTGCATTAGCAACCCCCCTCCCCCCTAAAAAAAATAAAGAAAAGAGACATGCTGGTAACAGTCAATATAAATACTTACCTATCAATACCAGTTTCTTTTTTAAATAATTCATCATACTTCAGCATTTTGATTCGGGTAATTATGTAGAGCTTAAGTTTGGGCAGAAGCTGTTTCAACAGCTTGAGGCTGTTGAAAACATGGCCTCTTCCATCCCTTCTCATGCAACTGCTTGGTCCCCAGAAGATGAACACTGTGTCTTGGCTCCCATTGAGCAGTTCCTGCCTGCTTTGCAGCACCCTTTGAAGGCTGGAGTGAGCTACAACACGCAGGTTTGTGCGCTGACCAACATCTTGCTGATACTCTGTGCAGGGAGCATCGTTCATTCGGATAACACACTCAGAGTGGTCAATTTCGTCACCCCGCTTGCTTCCAGTCAGCTGGCCAGAGCTAGTCACCAGAGCACAAGTCCTGCAGTGCATTTTCAGATGCTGGAAGCAAAAAGTCAGAAATCATTTCAGTTACAATTAGATCATTTTGAAAAAGTTACCTGCAAAAGATTCCTGCAGGTTATTAAGCATTTAAAGCTGCTCTGGAATACGAATACATTTTCATTTTTATCGTCTGCTTTAGCAAAGGTAGCACTTTACTTTTGTGTCAATGGCAGTGCAGTAATTTGCCATATTGGGCATCAGGTGCTGCTGTACGACTGTACACTGCTGATTATAGTTCTGTGATTGTAACTGATGCACCACTTGACAAAACAAAAACTACATAAAAACATAACTATTTCAATGTTGGCCATTTTAGAAATACCTGGGGTAATGCAAGGTGGTCAAATTGAGGAAAGAGAAATTTACAGAAAAAAATTGTAATAGTCAAAAACTGTGTAAAAATGCTTGTTAGTTAGTTTGGTGAAAGGTCACTGTGTCATGTTAAAGGTCTGAGAGACTGTGCTCAAACACTGTGGTGTTTAACCTACATGCTAACATGCTCACACTTGCAATCCAAACATGTTGGTAACGTTTACCTATTAGGATAAAAACAAAGGGGAAAGTGAGATATTTAGCTGTTTTGATTAGTTATGGCATCAGATAAACTATATGCCCGCTTGAGTCAAAATAATCAATTTGAAGAATGTCCTAAAGATGCCTAAAAGAGTCTCCAGCTGATCCAAAATGCTACAGCGAGGGTTCGCATGAGAACTAGCAGGAAAGATCACACTCTCCAGTTTGAGCCTCATTTCATAGGCTCCCTGTTATCCAGGATAGAGGTTACAATCGTCTGCATCACATAAGAGCGTAATAATGAAGCTCTATTATATCAAAGACCTGTTCCATTTATTCCAAGCAGAACACTTTGCTCCCAGACTGCAGGTTTATTTGTGATTCCAACGATAACAATCGGAGGAAGATCCTTCAGCTTTCTGCCTCTCTCTTATGGAACCAACTCCCCATGTGGGTCTGGCATAAAACCTTTTCTACTTCTGAGATCAGTCTTCCTTTTAGAAAAATCCTACAGTTATGGGGTTTAGCTATCCCTTAGCTATGTTGTCATAAGCTTAGACTCTTGAGGGACGTCTTATGATGCACTGAGCACTTTCTTTTCATCTCTCTGCTCCTTGTCTTCCTTGTATAATGGTATGACAGTATTGGGATCATTAACATATTTCTCTCTTTCTATGTATGCTCGTGAAAAGTTGCAGTGTCTTGTTGGTCTCTCTTTTCTTTACTCTCCACCTCAACCTCTCCAAGTACATAGCTGCCTTCCCTGAGCAGGATTCTGCTGAAGAATTTTTTTTGTTTTTCAGTGTCACCTCGTGATGCATTCTTAGGATTAGGGTTTTAATCAAGGTCTAGATAAAATTCAATCTGTTGGTTTTCGTTAACCTGCCAATTATTATGAACTGGCATGAATTATTTGTCTGTAAAGAGCCTCAAGAGGACAAGCTTAAGTGGTGCTGTACAAATAAAGTTGAACTGAGCTGAATTAACACTGGTTAATCATAGGGTAATATTGGTAAAATCAAGGCAAAATTCAGTAAAACATGAAACAGAACATGTAACTTAATTGAAATAGATTGTAGAAAATTATAAAGTCAGTAGAATTAAACAGTCAAGTGCTGATTTAGTGAAACTACACTTGTTTAGAACTATAAGACGCAAATGCAGTGTCATGTTTGACACTAAAGGAGGCTCTATTCAATTCAGAGTTCATTCAGCATCAACATCATGCAGTCAAATGCAGCCTCAGACCAACACTCGCTTAAAACAACACATTCTTGTGTTGGGGAAAAAATACATTATAAAAATCCAGTACTCTCAGAGGATGATGGATAATTCATGAGTGAGCTTTGTGAGCAGTCACGCAAGGCTGTAGATTATGTGTTGTATCAGTGTGAATTATTTTGATCACAAACATTTTTGTATCGACCTCCCAAGTTGAAGTTGGGATATGAGTTTTTATGCACACACAGGTATATATATAACTTGTGCCACAGGCTGTTATTCCCTCTGCTAGATTTATTGCACACTTTCACCATCTTTGATCCCACACAGAAAGATTGCCTGGTATGTATGTGTGTGCTTCTTTGCATGTGTCTGTGTGGGTCCTTCAATCTCAGTGTGGAGTTTAATGCAGCCACATGCATGTAGAAAAATCTTTTTGTCAAGATTCTGCGACTGTATGAAGACTATCTGTATACAAAATGACAAAATCCTTACACAAGCACAATCACACACAAACAACTTCATTGCACTGAGGAACACTTATTTCCATTTCCAAGACATTTCCCTGAAGAAGCCAATTCCTGTCAGGATGTGCTCTCTGTGTAAACAGAACCATCCCTTCAATAACAGGTAGGTAGGAACAAATTACACACTTCACTGCACAAATGCACCCTCCTGGCCTTAGCTGGGAACTATTTCTTCTCATACACGCAATATATACATGGGTGCTTTTGCACAATAGTGTGGAAACAATTACTGCTGTGCAAACATTAAATTATTTCAACAGTTGGAAAACCTGTTAAACAAGTAAAAAGTAATTGGAAAAGTAATTGGTTGCTCCAGTATAAAATACAAGTGTCCTTGAAAGCCATTTTCTGAGCTTCTGACAGGATGTTGCAGGAAATAGGCTCAGAGAGATTGCATCAAAGTAAAAAGACTTTTCAGGTGAGAATTTTTCAGAAGCATGGAAAATCTGGATTATCTGACCTACAGGTAATAAAAACATTTAAGTTATAATCTGAATCCAATTAAAAATGCAGTCTTTTTGAATAATAGTGAACTCCCATAATGACTACTTCATTACGTCCAGTTTGCCCAAATCAGTAATGCACTCTGGGATTCTGGGATTCTCATAATCCCAGAGGAAACCTGACATCATAGCTGCATCCAGAACAAACCCCATCACTTACTGCTACTGACGTTTCCCCCACTTAGAAAAGCAAAACCTTGTTTTTGCAACTTTATATGGAAGTCAGGACTAAATACAGAAAAAACTGGCAACTTCTCACAAACTCCATCGCCTATCTGTACTGCTTAAATTAATGAAGGGTCTCAGGTAGCTGGAGGCCGGGAACCTATGTCAAGAAAAAGGAGTGAGAGATGTGCTGGACAGGCTAACACTGAGAGACTAACAACCACACACACACACACACACACACACACACACACACACACTCACTTCTAAGAACAGTTAAGAATGACCAATTAACCTAATATCCATATCTTTGGAGGGTGAGTGAGCAGACTGAACTATCCATCCATTTTCTATCGCTTATTCCCCGCAGGGGGCAGGAGCCAATCCCAGCTGTCATTAGGCGAGAGGCAGGGTACACCCTGGACAGGGCACAAGTCTGTCACAGGGCATATTTGCAATATAGAGTCTCCAATCTCTTAACCACGCTAACACGGGGAGAACATGCATAGCCTTTTTACGCAACTCTTGCACTTACACTATATATAATTGCCGTTTTTTGAGTGTATTCTTTGGTGACATATTTTTTAATTTGTCTTTTCAGCAGACAACAATGAGTGATCCAAAAATCACTGCAGTGATTATTTATCCTGCAGTCAATGCAGAATAAATATGTACAAACATAAATTGCCATTGCCAAGATTTTTTCTGCAGTCAAGAGGAAAATAAAATAATACCACTGTATTTTTATGAACAATTGATGGTTTAGAAATGTGACAACATATATTATAAATATTTTGGAAGCATAAAACATAAAACATTTTATTAAAAGTAAATATCTTAAAGATAATGGCATGGCATGGCACATAGTTATTCAATAGAAAATCTGCTCAAATAGTAAAGACATGTGGTCAAGAAATCTAATGTAATAAACATACAAAACTTTTAATCTAATAAACAGCAATAGCTCATGAAAAAATAATGTAATTATAACTTGAGATTGTACTATTTATAAGAGTTTCCTTCAGGCGTTTCCATGGGAACACATCTGCAATTCACAGGAACTGAGCTTATCTTAGATCTCTTTTCATTCAGACCATGGAAATACACTCTGACCATGTAACACTAAAACAAAACAAAAAACTTCAAACATAGTCATGTGCTGCACGTGCTGCTGCATGAAAGGTCAAAAGCAGTGTGTTGCAACATCATTTCTACCATCACAGTTTTTTCTCTTTTATAAGTGTTCAGGTAAAAATGATCATTTACCTGCATTAGTCTCAGATCAATGTCACAAAACAAAATATTTTGATTGAATCTTTTATTATATGAAATTACAAATATATTTTATATACATTTAAAATAAATAAAAGATGGTTTGTGTGGAATAAGTTTCTTTTTGAATAAATATTCTTCCTGTGATGACTTACATCATTTCTTATAATCCACTTTTTGTGCATATTCTTGGTACCACTTAGCTGAATAATAAAACATATGTCCAGGTGTAAAATGCATTTGCTAGAGAACAGACACGCCCCTCACATTTGTGTGATGTGATTTAATAATTCTCCTTTATTAGTTTCTTTCTAATATATTTCTATATTAGTTTCTAATAAACAACAGAATTAAAACACTATGCTTTACTGAGAATATAAGACAATACTTATCCAATTGAAAAATTGGTTGGTTTAATACTTTCAGTGTTATTTATTGACAAATTGGAGACACATTGCTCAACAACCTAACCCTCCAGAGTCAACTATTTCTACATTAGTCTACAGTATGAAAGAAGCTGTAAGCTTACAGAGAAAACACTTTAAACATTAACCATTAATAAACTATTGTCTCTGAAGTGTGCAAAATTAGGCTAATTGTTAGGCCCGGTTTAAATTTATTGTGAGGGCTTTCTGGCTGGTGCCACTTCCTTTTCTCAGCGCCTATTTAATTACAGTGATCCCCCTGCCAGTTTCTGCCTACATTTAAATTAAGCTCCTGCCAATAACACACATCTAAGTTGTTCTCTTGAACTCATTTTAAATTTAGGGGAGTAAAGGTAAAACTGATCAAAGTGCCTGTATTCCTTATTCTTACAGTCAGAGAGAGGGTTCCGGCAATTTATCAGGTTTGCAGAAAAATTATCAAAAGATGTTTCAGAAGATCATATATCTGGCAAATGGCTTGCTCCTTTCCAGGTCACATGCATTTTATAGTTTTATGGTAGATTAACAACAAAACAAACAACAAAAATTAAGTATGAACAATAAAATCACTTTTAGCATGACTGCTCATCCTATAAAAAGAGGATGTACAAATCCACAGAGACCAGAAATTCATCAATAAATAAGCTCAGAAGAGAGCTATATGTTTATCTTTCTATATTCATTCATTTTTTTCCAAATTGCTTTCTAGCATAATGAACTCTTTGTATGTTCTACATCAGTAAAGTAAATGTTAACAAGGTGAAAGAGGTTTTTTTTTAACTTAGTACTGGATATTTCTTCAAAACCAATTGTATTAAAGGCTGTGGGAGCATAGAAAGAAACTATCCATAGGAAATAGGAACATCAAGAGGCTGCACATCCACATTCAATCTCTCACACATACGCTTGGTGACTACAGCTTACAAATGCCAATGTATATGGATTTAGCTGACAATAACTCAAAGGTCAATGTGTGTTTAATCAGCAAAACATCATGAAGGGACAAACGATGAGGAAGAAAATAAAATAAAAGGTCATTTTACATTAAGAAATCATTTTAACTCTCTTATTACCACAGCTTGTCAAAGAGAGGAGATGAGAAGAGACTTTGCAAAAGGAAGACAAGTTCAAAAAACATAACATTGCTGAAATTACCCCCGTAAAATGTGTGCCATAGTTTTTAGGTCAATACATTAATCCTAAGCAGTATAAAGCAGCACAGTCTCAGCAATTTCAACATATTAGTGTTATGCTCCATCTTTAGTAAAATTTATACAAGCAACACAGTAACAGACCACCACCAACTTTTAACAGAATTACAGCCTCATTACTCATATGTCAACACAGACCAAAAACAGGTATATCAGATAGAGCTCGCCTCACATCTAAGGAGCTGATGTGGGCATAAAATTTTAACTGCATGTGAGAATTTGCATGCGGCTGTCTGTATCAGTACTGCACTAGTCTCTCTCTCTCTCTCTCTCTCTGTGTGTGTGTGTGTGTGTGAGTGAGAGAGAGAGAGAGAGAGAGAGAGAGAGAGAGAGAGAGAGAGAGAGAGAGAGAGAGCAAAAGATAGTGCTTGTGTGTCAAAGCCAAGATTCCCTGCGGCAGTAGCAAAAGACCTCAAATGACACCAAAGGGAATGGTTCAATGATTCCACCCACTCCACAGATTGTACAGTAGGTCTGTTCAAGTTATTCATTCATATTCAGGGTCCTAACTGAGGGTACAAGCAGAACAAAATGACACAAAACAAGGGAGAAAAAGGCTTGTGTCTCAATCATCTAAGAACTTGTCAAAGAAGAAAAAGAACTGTCCAAACCCGAAGCAAGTACTTCCCCTTTCTCTGACAAGCACTCGCAAATTAGGTGGCTGAGAGTTTTTTCACCAGCTTTAATGGGACCTGATGTAGATTATTTATAACATTGCAGTAAAACTCTGAGGTTAATAGTCTCACTAACTAAAGTACCAAAGACGGGTCCAGCGGCCAGATCAAAGCTCTAGTTACATCGTACCCATGCCCTTATCTTACCGAATAACTGGCAATAAAAGATGAGCTATAAAAAAGTATTTTTTTATTTGTTAACTTTTTTACTTGTAATCTTTTACTCTCCGGTTCTGCCTAAGAAGCACATGTTTCTCCCAGTACATCCATATCACTGATGCAAAGCATGATGCGAGACCGTACAGTAACAGTGTGCTGACGAGTGATAGTGAATTACATTGTGATTTGGGACATGGCCAGGAAAAAAAAAAAAGACTGCTATTGCAATTAGCAGTCTCAGTAGCAAAAATCCATCCTACTTTAGGAGCATTTATTTCTAAATATTTTATTATGAACAGATTATTTATTATTTATATAACTAAGTAAACTAAAAAGGGAATTCCGAGACCCTATCCAAGAAAATTACGCTTTTGATTCAGAGCTCACATAGTTATTGGATTTTACAAAGATAGTACAGAAACAGAAATGTTTGACTAAGCTCAGATTTGTTTCTCTGTAAAGTCAATTTAAATATATTATCGACTTATTTCAGGAACATTGCAATTATTGTGGACATCAGTGTGTTGCCTTAACAAAACAAATTAAAAATGATGAGGGATTATATGTATGTGTTCTCTATAATATAATATAATATAATATAATATAATATAATATAATATAATATAATATAATATAATATAATATAATATAATATAACTGGGATTGGCTCCAGTCCCCCTGTGACCCTTTATATTGCCTAAAATCTCACAATACATGACCATGTGCACCCTCTCTGTAATACAGTGCAGTTGCTCTGTTCTCTGTCAAGAAAAATACACCCAAGGCATGATACTACCATCCAAATGCTTCACAGAAAGGATAGTGTTCTTGGGATTATATTCAACTTTCATGTGACAACATGACTTTCTCTCATGACTCTTCTGAATCCTACGGAGGGGTCATTGGCAAACATCAGACGCACCTGACCATGTGCTAACTTCAGCAAGGGACTTTATTTCCAATGCGCAATTTCAAACCGTGACATCATTGTGGATTAACAATGGTAACCTTAAAAGTGGTCCAGACTCTCTTTATGTCATCAACCAGCTTCTCCAGTGTAGTTTTGGGCTGGTTCCTTGCTCCATCTTTCTTAGCATCATTGAGGTGAGATCTTGCATGGAGCCCCAGTCCGAGGGAGAATAAAAGTCATTATTAGCCTCTTTCATTTTTCTAACAAATGCTCCAACAATTGAATTTATTTCACCAAGCTGCTAATAGCCTTGTAGAAGTCTACACATTTGTCTCTGGGATCTTTTGGAAGCTTTTTGGTCTTGCTCATGGTAGTAATTGGAGTCTTACTGGGTCTTACTGGGTGGGAAGGTGACGTTATGGTAAATGGTCTTGTACTTGTATAGCGCTTTTCTACACATCAGTGTACTCAAAGCGCTTTAACACTGACAATTCACCCATTCACTCACACAAACGCTCACACATTCACGCACTGGTGACGCAGCCCCCGGAAGCAACTGGGGGTTCAGTGTCTCGCTCAAGGACACTTCGGCATGTGGACGCCAGAGCCGGGACTTGAACCACTAACTCACTGGTTATGAATTGACCCGCTCTACTACATGCGCCCCTATGCACCCCAGCCGCCCCTATGCGGGTAACAATTTCCAACAGGTGCTTCCAATTTAGATTAATAAATAGAGTGGAGATGGACTTTTTAAAGGTGGTCTTACGGGTCTTTGAGGGCTACAATTCTTGTTGCTTTATGTGGTGTTCAAATATTTATTTTAAGCAATAACATACAAATAAAATATTTAAAAATCATACAATATTATTTCCTGATCTGTTTTTTTAGATTCTGCATCTCACAGAGGAAGTGCAGCTACAATGAAAATAGGTGAGAACTTGCAATATTTTATCATTTTTTCCTCACAGTGCTCAGCAGGATTATGTCTAAAGAAGAAAAATCCAATAAAAAACGTTTAGATTTATGGGAGAAACATTAGTAAGCATGCTGTGGTTCTGTTGTTGCTCTGTTTAACTCAAATTACAGAGTAAAGGAGGAATCTAGTTTCCCCTGTTTGTAAAGACAAATTCATGTTTCTAAGTTAACTAGACCAAGAGTCATCAGATGAGTTGTTTTTCATTATATTATCAGCAAGTAGGCCAGGTACATGTGTACCAAAAATCTCACATCTGAATGTTGAATTGTCTAAGAAATCTATAATGCATTTGCATTATATGATGAACAATCAATGTCTTATTTTCCACAATAAATACAATTGTAAGTTACTAAACAGTGACAATTCAATCAGAAATGGATGGAAATTTGTATTTATTTGATACATCATCAATATATCTTAGCAACGTAACTTGTCTAAACACAAGCAGACATAAAAGTAAACCAAAAACACGCCACTCCTGATTAGAGCAAAGCTCTCCCTCTGCAATTCTAAATAATACTTCTATACAACATCTTTCCTCTCTTATAATGTCAGGTGTATGTGCATGTTATCTTGACTTGACGCAGAAATGGAGAGAGGCAGACCAGAAACATCTAAAGAAACTGAGCAAAAAAAACTTTAACAGGATGAGTACACGTTGTTAGCACGCTCCTAGACGTGTGATTAGTGTGTCAGACGATACCTTTTTGCAAAAAACGAGAAGGTAATGCAAAAGGAAAAAAAGTCCTTGGGGAGCTTGGCTTGGACCTGAAAAAGACCAAGACCAAATTTCTAATTTCACTGCACTGACTCTTAGATCAATACTCTGTTTTCTCAAAGCCCTCCTGTTGAACACAAACCAGCCATTAGTTTGCTCTGGCTGTACTGACTCAAAATGTTTTTTCTTCTAATCTGGCAGCCAATACACTGAAATAAGCATGATTCCTCACTCCAAGTACTATAATCTCTTTCAGTGAAACACACAGCTGAGGTTCTCTTTTGCTGTTTGATGCTTTAGACAGTCTGTGGCACTTTCATGATATTTTTTCTTTCCAAGTCAACTAAACCTAATGTGAAATTTCCAAATGGGTTAGAGGAAAAGGTGCAGTATAACTCCAGTCTCACCATGCATACAGATGGTGCACATGTACCTTATGATCCATGACACCTGCGTACCCCTCAAGGACTTTTGTTGCATTTCTGCCTGCTCTTTTCTTGGATGGAACCAGGGTATCCAAATGGCGGGAAGACAATGATGAAGAGGATCTTTCAGTTGAACTGCTGTTGTACACTATCATGAAGCTGGTAACCATGGTAATGACAATGATGCCACCAACTCCTTGGCACTACAAAGACACAACATCAAGTCAGAGCAGTCCTAAGGCTTAGAAGCTCCAGGGTCTTTAGTTGAATAAAAAATGTCCCCATCAATACCAAAGCAACACAATAGGAATAGCTTTCCCTCATGCAAGGTTGCAAATTATATGTCAGCTATGCCATTCAAATTTACCCAACATGCTCTATTAACAGGGTTACATGGGTTAACAGAACAGCGTCAATTGAATCAGGGCTATTCAACCTAAAAGGGTCAATGTTCTACTCTCCATGCACAGTAAAAACACATAAATATATTAATTTACACGGGTGAGTTCTTGTATTACTACACTTTATGAATGTTGCAAACATGTAACAAAGTGCAATTAGGTTACAATAAATGACAGAGCACAATCTGCAACTCATTTCTGAGCAGCAAAACCACTAAAGCACCACACAAAGGAACACAATCACATTCCCCCCAAAGCTCCCAGTCTTAATTACCACTCTTATCTTCATCTTTTTTCCCCTCGCTTCTACGAGCAGAGCGCGTCTTATTGAGAAGGAGAGTCGGTACTCCTCAGCATGCAACACTGGAACAGCATCACCGGGATCAGCGCCCAGCCACAAAAAAAAGCCCAGCTTCACTACTACCCCATGCTCTCTTCTACAGGGAGACCTGCTGCGCTCCTCATGGTCCTAAAGACCTCATATCTCCCTGCTCACATCAGTTTCAGGGTTCACAAGGGGTTCAGATGATCCCGGATTGTTGTGCATTTAAATAATGAATGACTCACTGAGTGTTACAGTGAGTGCTTTTGTCTCAGATGTCATAGCATTTGTGCTTTTTCAGTTTCATTCTTCTGTTTTAATACACAAGATCAATTATAAACATGCTATGAAATGATAGTCCTGAAATTTAGAGATTCATTTAAAATCTAAGTCTGCATTGTGGAATGGGAAAGTGTCCCTTATTCCACTCCCAATTTTTCAGTCCAGTTAAGTGAATCTGCTTTTCTTAGGCAGGTGCATAACAATTGAGCTCATGATTATACATCTACTGAGAGCATGACTGCACTGCATGATTCACCACAGCTCTCAGATGTTTGGTTGTTGCAGAACTACTGGGAATTCACATTTTCCCAAAGCAGAATACATTTCTGGCACTGAGACATTTTTAAGCTCTCACAGATTTGATGTTTTTGGTTGCATCATCGCTGGATAAGAAAGACGGCATGTGAGAAATGTGTCCTTGTACGGCACAGGATATTTGATTATACTATCAGTGGTCTGTAGGTCTTTATTTTTGGCTTCTTGTGTTTTTTTAAATGTTTTCATGAGTTAAATACATTTATAGAAGTGATGCCTAGTATGACAGTAAGCTGATTTGACAAAATCACATTATGTTTTTTGAAAAAATGGGAAGATACTTAAGTGTTATTAGGAAGGGTTGGGGTGTTAAAGTGTATTCTATAAGGGCTTTTGTACATTTTAGAAAACTAATTTAATTTTTATTTTCACTAGTCATGTTCAAACAGTAGTGAAACTATAAGAAATACAAGTATATAAATAAAATTTTCATAAATGTCTTTACTTTCCACCTCTATGTGATGCTATTTGAACATACAATTGTCAGAGTAATTATGCTTATTTTATCACGATTAGGGAGGAGCAGAGATACATAAAACCTCTCATCATTATCAATTCTGAGGACTAGGCAGCTTGCAGTCTGCTGTGTAGTGATTAGAGTTGTCCCTTATGCCTAAACTGCATCCCAAAACACAGCTCCAGGATAAGACTCACTAAGACATGCAAGCCAAATATCTGTGGAACAAAAACCTTTCTTAATTAACTCCAACATCGCATCCAGCAAGGTGCCACATGGCAATCTACACGTGCAAACAAAAAAGGATTAAATAATCTGTTTTGTTTTCACACATTTCAATGCCAGAAGCAGTTTGCTTTTACTTATTAAGTTGCACCCAGTTTAAATAGTCTGTTCCACTGGTTTTCATTCAAAAGATGTAATTAGAATACAGTAAAGCTCAAATGTCCTTCCTGGTATCTAACCTGGTAAATTAATATATGCCTGATATTTTATAGCCTGCTGTACTCATTGGTTATGGGAAGTCATGGGTAAGTTTGTTTAGGCACACAAAGTTTTATTAGTATATCATAATAGTCCTCATTCTATCAAAATTCAAGCAGTTTTAAACATAGTTTTTTAAATTCTATATTATTTTTATTTTTGTTTATATCCTTGTTAATTTTATTTAAATTAGATGCTTATTTATTTAAAAAATAGCGTTATATTTAGTTTCATCCATGAAAAATGTATCTAAAATGGCAAGGACAGCACAGTTGGCTCTTAACATTGTGAATTTTTTCAGTCGTTAAATGTTTCATGGCAAAGTGATGGGAATACGAACAAGCTGCAGCAAAGTGACAGCAGAGGCTATAAAAGCCTTATAAAGAAATAAGAAAATTTATCAGTTTTCAGTGTAACCAAAAGACCTCCAGAAAACAAAATTGCACAAGTTGGTGTTGAAATGGAAAATGCATTTATTTTCTAATCCTGGCAAATAATGCACATAGGATATGAATATTTTAAGAAAATAGCCAAAAAAAGAAAGAAAGAAAAGATAAAAAGGTTCTAAATCATGAATCCTTGAGGACTAACAATGCCATTGTTTTAGCAAACTGTCTCCTCTTATAAATATCTTCTTGACTGGCAAGCTTACCATTCGGAGAGCTGTCACCCACTGTGCAATAGCTTTTTCTGATGTTTGTTGTGTTTCCACTTGATTGAAAAAAAGCCTTTCAATCACCCTGTGCACTCCATATCTCTGTTGCTCATCTATGCAACAGCATTACTAATTCAAATCCTTTGTGAGGTGTTTATCTTTTTGTTTTCAGAAATGTGTGCAGGCTTGATAGCAACTAGGACCGTTCTAAAAACTAAATCTAAAAAGAAAAGAGAGATGGTGAAGTATATTTTTCTGCCTCTGTTAAAGAATAGAGGAAAACTTTCTTGATAAATCCAAACTTCTAATGGACAATAAATGAGGAATTGACATTTACTTGCAAGTCAAACCAGCACAAAGATGTCACTTTATAATTTGTGCAGTCTCATGATTATGTAACGAGCTGCTGGAATCCATCTTTTGCACTGAGAGGCAGAGAAAAACATTCAAGACAAAAGGCGCCTCTGGAGAAAATGAAACTCAATTAAACTTTTATTTTAAAAATCACATTTCTGCAGCTCAACTTTGGCTCAATTAGTGCAACTAAAAAGCTTTGCTCAGCCTGATATCTCTACAGTGCTCTGCCCTGTACATTCCCAAAAGAAAGAATGCATAGCTATATACATTACATCTCAAAACTATTCAACTCCAACAAGGCAAAAGAAATATAGCGGACCCAGCATTTTTACTTTCTCAAAGTCCACCTGAATTCTCTTTACTTTTATAGAGGGATGTTCCAGATATCTGATGTACCAATTTGGCCAACTCTTCATCCCCATTACTGATATCATCCAATACCAATATATTTTCATTCATTCATTTCATTTTATTAGCCGACATTCAATGTCGGCTAATAATATGCTGATCAGACCGGACATCTCTACTTTTGTCCATATAGCTATGAAGGAGATATCACTGATTATATATCAGTCTTTGAATAACTTGTTCAGTGAATATTTAATGTTGATTATATTCTATGATTAAAAAAGGGGCAATGCTTTCATTGTTACTATTCTGTCAGCATACAGGTCAGAAACTTTTAGCTGCAGGTATAATAAATTTAATGATAATGGTGATTCATGAGAATTGCATTCAGAAATATCCTTTTATTGCACACGGGCTATAGGGCCTATAGTCTTTGGCGGAATGCCCAGGTCATATTCAGTGGATAATATTTGCAGTGCATCCTCTGACGTAATTAACTATTTGTGCACCCTGCTACATTGATAATTTGTTATCTGTTCCAAGCACAGCCCATTTGGTAGAGTATGAGCCATAGAACAAAAGGGATCAAATTGGTGACCAGGATAGAAGTAGGTACCAGGCTGTTACGGCGGTGTGGTTCTTCCACATGCTATTGATGTCCCTTTTGTCAAATGAACAAGTCTTTTTTTTTAAAGTCTTGTTTATTAGGAATTCAATCCTCTAATGAACTGTGTTTCTCGCTGCTTTCTGACTCCCTGCTAAACTATACACATTGTGAAATGTGATCTCCTTTAGACCACTGAGTCATCAAAATCAATCAATTCATCAATCAATAATTAAGTTGATCATTCTTGCATTGTTGCAGCATTAACTTGAAAGCTCAGGTCTGATCAACACAATAAAAGTGCTACATGGTGCAAACAAGACTTTGGACTCACAAATGTCACAAATATTTTTATATAGGCTAGTGATATTTATTGTCATGACATAATTTCGATACATTCAGTCGTTGTTATGACGACTATTATGTTATATGAAAGAAAGACTATACATCCTCATCACCAAACATACAGAAGCATAAAAGATCTATTTGAGAAGGAGACAAAGACAAAGAGACAAAGAGAGATCTGCAATAGCACAACAACTCCAGCTGAGGTCAGTGTTTCTCCAGAGGACTCCTCAGTTTGGACAGAGTTGAGACTGAAATTAAGCTAATATATAAGCATTAAGGAGCCCAAAATGATCAATTTAAGAAACGCCCCTCTTTTTAACAAACTGGTACTATCAAACGTCTTCGTTTTCCATGTTTATGTTTTAATGAAGCTGTCGTGGACATCAGGAAGTGTTGGTGTTTTAAATCACAGTCTGACAAAGGGATCGGGACATTCGGCGACAGAAAAAAAAGCGGCCCCTTTAAGAACCGTTTTGGAATAATTAATGACGTCGCGCTGTAAACACGACGGATGCTCAGCTGCGTGGCCGAAGCATCCTCAGACTAGGAGCCCAAGACCTCTCCAGTTTGCTTTGTTTATGTTACTACCGGACTGCTGCGAGGCGTTGAACAATACCTGTTTACCTCCACTCTCATATGCGGTCTCTAAAACCAAGACAGCGGTGGTGCATTTCTTCTACTAAGTGCCATGGCGAGAATAACGGACATCCCCACGTCTTACTATGGTGAGTCGGTTCGTCTTTGTTATAAACGCAGGGTATTTTGTTCTGTGTAACACTGAAAGCAGGATATAAAGGAATATTTATTAAGCATAAGTGATGTTTTATCTTTGTTGTTGCTTGTATAACCTGCACTGACAAGTGCTCACTGTTTGTGGGCTTTTCAACGGTTGTCGTAAAACATCGGCATCATAAAGGCATTAAATGTGTAAAAACCCAGTTTTTATTGAACAAAACATATATTTTCTTGAGTTTACCTGAAGAGTATGGATATTTCAGGACTATACTATTGTTAGTTTCAGTTATGTAACATTTATTCTATTGTTATGAGGTAAAGTATCATTGTGTTGGGTACTGTTATTTGTTCACGCCAATATGTTTTACAGTAACTGCTACAGAGCGAGGCACTTGATAGTGATTATGTATTATATGTCAAATCTTTATTAAAAGCATTTTTCTTATCCGAGGCAGAACATATAAGGAGACATTTGGTTGCTGTTTTTTTAATAGTCTATCACACTCCTGCTTTGTTTTGCACAACCTGTAAATAAGGTGAAATATTCAGGTTGCTGTCACTAAAAGAGGAGCTAATAATAATAGGCTATTTATATCAATATGTTATGTTATTATCTTAATTTTAAATTAAATAATTATTCAGGTATAAATTAACCTGCTGTTAGTTTATGTATTGAATTTAATAATAGATATGTAATGTTTATGCAGTAATAAGTCATTGAAGTTATCATTATCTTTTTCTATATGTTTCTATGCTGAACTTCTCAAACTGATTATATTTCTTAACTCAGTTAAGAGTTATTTTCTGCCTGTTCATTTGTTGTATGCAAAACAGGATAGTACTGAACTTCTCCCAAAACGGAATGTCAAATGTGTATTGAAAACCATAATCCATAAACATTTTAACATGTATTCCTGGTATTTCCTGCACATTTCACTTCTACTGCATATTTTATAGCCTCTTGTAAAAATGACAATTAACAAATTTTTTCTGTACCAGGACTGATTTTATTTTAATCTTTAATTAAAAAAAAAAACATTAAAAAATAGCTCTAAAACATTCTGAGCTATCATACAGGCTTTAAACAGCTGAGAATCAGTTTGCAAACCATCTACTCCAGTAGTGAACTATGAAAATCACATGACTAAGAGGTACTACTGATCATAAACTATCTTAAGGTCAAAAACAAGGGGAACTAAGAGCTACAATAAACCAACACATTCATGTTTATGCAATTATAGGACTAGAAACAATGACAACAATAAGTATTGTCCCCATATTTCATATTCATCATCCTTGGTGTTAGAGTTTGAAATGACGGTTAAAAGCAGCTGCCTTCATTAAGCAGATTTGAACACAAAGGATTTATTGTCTCCAAGTGGCTGTTTTAGCTGAATCAGGCAATATAATGGATATATTTAGACTAAGTGGAGATTCTCTGTCCATTTGTCTGTCTTAGTAATCGTGTTGTTTATTTAAGCAGTATAATCCTTTGTCAACACCAGATGCCACAAAAACCGCAGTAGCTTATATACTGATATATCTAGGTTTTAATACTTACAAAGTTATTTAATTTGTGTCATAATCTTTTGTTTAGTTATAGAAATTGTTAAATTTAGAGAATAACTTCATTATACGGGTCTTTTTAAAAAAAAAGTTCTTACTAGTAGGACTATTTTCAGTCACGCAGTAAAAACACACTAATTATCTGATTTGGTACCACATCATCAGTCCAAACCAGGACTAAACCAGTTCAAATGGATGAAATAGAACTGCTAAAATCACATGTAGGAACAACATCTACAGTAATTTGTAAGTGAGACGTGGACGTCTGATACTAACACTTGAATTCAGTCCCTAACCTTACCCATACTGGACAGGAAGGGATGCAGAAAGCATGCATCATTGCAATGATGATGGTAATGATTTATATCAATGTATATTTAATATATTCACATTGTTGACACGACAGTGGAAACCACTGAGCTGGCGAGAACAAATATAGCAAAGGTCACCAGCTGGCACTGGTCTTCCTTACCTATTCCATTTGTCGGACATTACTCCCACTTTGTATTGAGGGGAGCTTGTATTGTAAACATGCACACTGTCCAACCTGACTGATTTTTTTCCTAAACAGACTTCTTAAGAATATGCTCCTAATATGTTCAGATGTTCAAACCGATAATGTAACAGAAACGTTGTCAACTCTGCTCCTGACAGCTCCTGCTGCGCAAAGCTACTGTGTCTTCCAGATTTCTCCACATCCTGACACGATTTGTCCCTCAGACCTCATGACTCCAGAAATCTGCCAGTCAAGACTGTAACTTGTCAGCTGTAGCTGATCTTCTCTGCTCTCAGCAGACATGCAGCTCACCACAGGGAATGTCAGACTCTATCTTTCTGTTCACAAATTCAGGCTGGTACTTTACATTCTGCCATAAACCCTGACAACAGAGATTGTCTATAGTGTTTAAAGAAAAAAAAGCTCACCAACTTTTAAATGATATGCATTATTTAGTTACAGAATGCATACATCGGACGCAGTTGTCCTCTGGTGCGTTAGACCATGTGTTGGAGACAATTTAGTAAGATGATTTAATTAGGAAACATAATTTTGCCCTTTGCGTGTAACAGACAAAGTAGTGAAGCATGGATTGAATTGTAATGTCCCTTAGTGTTTACATAATCTGCTCTATGTTAACTCGTTTTTCCTTCATCAGCTAACTATTCTGTTTAGAGGTTTTTGTCTCTTACTGAGTGGAAAAAAATATTTATATTACTGGCACCACAGATGCTAAAAAATGACAAAAATAAAAAAGATACAGTGTCCAGTGTTCTGTTTTTAGTGTTTCAGCAGTGGTTTGGCTAGTCTCATTTTAAAAGTAAGTGTTAATATTTCGTCATTTATCATGTAATTACAGTTGAAGCTAAAAAAAATTACAAACTATAAGCATTCAGTGTACAGACTTCCATCAACCCTTTGCAAATTACTTTTGGTCATTGAAGGGGAGCATTGTTTTTCATTATAAGTTCTAATAGCATGATTAGCCCTATGTCCCCATGGTAAGGTGTCCTTTAAAAAATTGTGAATGTAGTCAGTGATTCAGATTTTACCCTATATTGGATGGCTTATTCCTTATTTTATATCTGAAGTTTAATAAAAAAAAAAAATTAAATAAATAAAAACATTAAAATTTGTCCAGAACATTTTGAGTTCTGTTGCTAACAGGCTAACACTAACAAACATAACCTCGGCTTCGTTTTGTGGCCTTACTCATGTTCTCATGTCAAAACTCAGCTAAAAACCCATCTCTCAAAGTTCAAGATTTCATTTCTGTGAAATCAGCATCCAGGTTTAAATACACATAATTAGTCTGCATATTATATAGCAATTTTAACAAAATACTAGTGAGAAAAGTATAAATACAGCCCATAGTGACAGGTTTTTTAAGTAACAGCGTAGATCCCTTCATTACAGAAATGTACAGTCAACCATACTGCAAATTAACATACTTCTTGTATTGGCACCCTCCCTAAATGCTGCATTTTTACTCTGAGTCAGTGCAGTCCTGACGGGAAAGCTGAATGAAAGGAGTTTGAATCAAAATATTACCAGCTTCAAGCTGTAAATTTCAGCTAAATGGCTCTTTTGCAGCTAGAACTAAGAGCTATTATGGGCTTTTTAAGTGTCATTGCCCAGTGCAAATACCCATTTTAGATAAAGGCTGTTGTTCACTCTGGACAGAAATTAGACATTTATTGCTTTTCATAACAATTCTGTTCATTATCTTGTATAAGATCATGCTCTTTACAATCCAAGAAAAGTCTTTATCCGTGCCAAGTAGATTTTAAAAATACAACTGGTACTATACTAAAATAATCAGCCCTTGTTCATGACTCTAAAGCCAAGAGTCATTGACAGTGATTCATCATAGACAGCCTGGCAAAGCTGTGAAAGGTAAGGAATGCCAGTCACGTATGATTGGATTCTCACTGGTGCACTGTGGAACTTGGAGGGACTTTTAATAAGTCTTACTGTGTGTCCAAACAAGGAGCTAACATTGTTCAAACAGATATGTCACTATCCAAGAAAAAACTGACTTTGTGTTGTGTTGTCATAAACTAGATTTGGTGCACAGGTAGGAACTGCAGCATTGTTTATATGCATCTTTTATTTTACAGTTTCAATGTCTTTGATCCCCATGTGGAGATTGCTCAGAGGCAGATGTTAGGAGTCATCCCTGCTGGTGAAGACATGTCAAAATGATGCTGTGTGAAGCAAAACATAGACCCTTCCATCAAGGAAGAAAAAAAACAAATACTCATGTTTGATTGTTTCTTGTCCCATAGTTTAGATAATTAAATTTTATTTTAAATACATTATTTACACTTTCTCTTTTTTACGTTCTAACAAACTGGGCATGTTTGAGTTTTATTCTTTTTTACATTATTAACCTTTAGTTTAAAAGTGTAAAATTGCCTATTGAAGCTTCTTACATTATAAGGCTGCCAGTCAATTTTTTTTATTTGTGTCAGTCTAAAAATCTTACTTTATTACACAATCATATGATGTAAGAAGTTTAAAAATCTTATATTTTAGGAACTTGGGACACTGGAAGTTTCCATTTACCTACAGATGTGACCGTAACTATTAACCTATCAAGTCATTATCCTTTCAATGACTAAATTAAGTGGTATTACTAGTCAAATACTTTATTCATTTTCATCCTATTTTTAGAAGATCTCAGATAAATTTTACATTCACTGATGTAGGTCTGATAGATGCGATATGCTGTAGTTAAAAGTATGCAATAGATTAAAAAATGTTATTAAAAAACATATGCTCACAACAAAGTGTCATTTGTAATGCTTATCCTACTGTGCTGGTAGAAATTTAGGTGTCACATAAAATATGTTAAACTTTATTGTCTTAAATCAGACTACAATTTGTGAATGAACACAAATTCACACCCCTGAAGGCTCCCACAGAGAAAACCAAGGTCACAAAGGCCCAGCCACAATACTGCTACTTCCTCACTTGATGCAGTCGGCCTTTATGTCAGTATCTGCCACTCTGAAGCTGACTCCTCTCCAAAGGATTGAATCCCAACCCCAATCTTTCTTTTCTTGTTTTTAGTTGGGGGATGTCATTTATCACTGTCTTAGCATCCCTTGGTAAATGTTATACTCTATACTGTTCACGCAGTAATAGGGGTCAATCCAGTGGGCTAATAAGTCAGATACAACATGGCCATTCACTATCTTCTTCTAGCGGAGACTTTGCCAAAGGACTTTAAGTGAAGTTAAACCAGAGATCAAGTTGTTGTTCTCTTGTCTCAATAAGAAGACAAGCACTTTAAAGGTTGTACTGTTCTCCAGAGAGGGAGAATACATGCAAGGCAAGAAAGATGCTTCTGTAAAAAAGATGAAAGGTAGAAGAAAAGAGGGTCATGATGTTGTATGGAGAGCATTTGTGTGTACTTTCTTTTTCTCTCATCTGATTTCACAGAGATAGATAGATAGATAGATAGATAGATAGATAGATAGATAGATAGATAGATAGATAGATAGATAGATAGAT
>JBAMIG010000015.1:16495647-16506549 GCA_037177335.1 Kiunga ballochi
GTGTGTGTGTGTGTGTGTGTGTGTGTGTGTGTGTGTGTGTGTGTGTGTGTGTGTGTGTGTGTGTGTGTGTGTATGCACACCACAAAGACTTACTGATAAAACATTACACAGTAATAGATTTTTAGATTTGGCTAATCTGAGTCTCTTACTTGTCTTTGTGCTTTTTCTTCCCCTTAGAAACAAAGCCATATTATTTTACTTCAACATGCTGAAATGTGCCAATCCTGCAGTTCTTATTAACCTCCAGTGCCCTACAACTCAGGTAAGACTGAAAGGAACCCTTTGTAACGTGCATTGTACGGGGCTCCTTGTTCCTCTTCAATTTTTCCACCATGCTTGATTATACTAGACTGACAGGCTTTCTCATTAAGAGAATGTTTTGTCTCCCTCAGCTCTGTGTCTCAAAGTGCCCTGACAGATTTGCCACTTTCCTGGATGCAAGGAATACCAAAAACTGGGAATATTACAAGCAATTCTGCAAGCCAGGCTTTGAGATTGGCAGCAAGGTGAGAAAACACGTCTGATACTCACCTTTGCCTTTTGACTAACACAGTGAAAGTTATATTGATTTCTAAGTTGCTGATGCTTTAAAACAAGATTGTATAGTTTGCACTTAACTTCTGCATAGATCTCTATCTGTCATGGGGTTTTGGGTCAGAGTCAAAGGAAAATCAATTCATCAGCCTATAAAGCCTTAAACACTTCAAGGTTTTTTCATTGTAACTGCAGTTTAAGTGTAACATCTGCAGCAGATTAAAAAAATATATAATTAGAAATGGTGTTGTACAGTATGTATTAAGATATTTGCATGGATTGGCACATGAATACATATCTAAACCTCTCTACCTTTACTCTAAATGCAGATCTCTCAGATCTTCTAAAAACTGGTGTAGCTGTTCTCTAGTCAAGATTAGTTAACAAGGAAAATCCAACCTTTGCAGAAGCAGTTTTAAACCTTTAGAGCACCCCTCCAGTGGCAGTTAAATGCTCCTTTTCTGTTAACAACAATAAAACACAGATTGAGATATCAAATCCTGCTTCACATTTTAACTGTTTATCACTTTGATTTTTTTTAAATGTTTTTTGTAAATAAATTCAGTTTGATTTGATTTGATTTTGAGAAGCTCATTTGAGTTCACTTTAACACAGAGACATAAGTGAGCTTGCACCGAGTAATGCACATCTCATCCGTGTTCTGTGAACTGGCAGCAGATTGGTGCCATTGACGTTAGCATGATGCTGTGTAAGACCTAAAGTGAGGTGCTATGTGGGAGCATCATCCAGCTCTGTCATACTGTTTAAACTGAATCATATGTGTCACTTCCCACATCTCAAAGATGATGCTGTTACATCATTCAGCCCAACTATCCAGACTTATTTTATTACTTTTGGGCTTACATTATTTAAAACAATGATATTATATTAATTGTTTACACATATCTATGAGGAAATAACACATTTTTACAAAATTACACAAGTAGATTTCTGTTAAGTGTCCTAGTGCGTTTATAGATTATATTGAAATTAGCTTTTTAAATTCGTTAACCTTCTTCTCTGTTTCTCTTTCAGTCAGTTGCAGAGGTCATACGGGATGAAGACTGCCCATCTATGATTGTGCCAAGCAAACCTTGTAAGTAAGATTCTGTGTACATAGCCGCACACTATAAATTATTTGCTTACCAAACCTATAAATAAAAGCCAACATGTTAACAACAATTGTATTTCAGTTCTTCAGCGATGCTTCCCTGATTTCATTAGAAGAGATGGAATTTTAACTATAGCCAATCAGACCATTTTCAAAGACGGTGACAATAACAAAAGAAGTGTCAACGACCTCAGAGAGGCTGCCAAGTAAGTCTTACACCCCAGCAGGTTGAATCATTGCTGTAGACTCAGTGTTATCCATTTAAAAAGTCAGAGACATCTGATTAAAAATTGGCATGAATCTGTTCACATTTAACAATCTCCTGTAGAAAAATGATTTAAAACTTCCATGTTGTCAATAGGGAGGCCAACTCTGCACCCACAGAGTTCTGGAAAAATATCACAGGGTAGGAGGAGTGGACATGCCACTGATGTTGCAATGTCCAAAAATGTGTTCACTCACATTCAAAGTCATGTGCATGTTTATTGCATGAATATAACTCATGACTAGAACTTAAGGAGTAGCTTTAAGCTTATAACAGCTGCTTTGCATATATATGCTTTGAGTGTGTGAATAGGCAAATATTAGGGAAGCAAGAAACCAGGTGTTTAAACAAGGAAGTTGATATTTTCATGATACATTTTTTTTTATATTTTTGCTGCTTCCAAATTTTCCTTACAATGAGCTGCCTGGAAATATAACAGATTATTATTCTGTTTGTAGGCAAGTAACAATAAGGTGAGAGTTCAATGAAAGATTCGTTTTTTTTCACCTTTTTAACATTTTCTCTACTAAAGCAAGTAACATGATTTTACCCAATGAAACATGTACATGTAGTAGAAATATAAAACTTTGTTCTGTTACCTGTGTCGTGGATAGCAATTACGACAAAAATTTACTTTTAATGTATTCATTTAAAAATTAACACAAGTTTTTAAAAAAGTTTATTTGTTCAATGTTAGCAAAATTACATCTGTTGTTTTTTGGCAGGTCCCAGACAAACCTCATTAAAACATATTTAATAAAACAATAAAGAGATGAAATGTAAATCAGTCATAATAAAAACATAATAAAAAGCATGATTTGAAGTTTCAGTAGTTAGAGTGCATTTATTAGGTAGATGAGGTTGGAGTGTACCTGTGTTTATGATATATTTACAACAAGAAAAGGACACTCAACACAAAAGCAATGCGTGTGTAAACAGCATAAAGCTAGTCGTGTGTGTATCTGTTTGCGTCAGAGCCGAGTTGTTTGGTTACAAACCTGTTTTTGAGATAGTATTCAGAAGTGGCATATGCAATGCATTCAGGTGGTTTAGTGTTCCAGATGTTTTAACCCTCATTTAGTGAATTATAAATAAACCTAAAATTTTGTGGATAACTTGCCTTCACTGTACTTCTTTGTCACAAAGAAAAACAAAGAGCAGTGCAACGCCCCCTGGTGGACATTAGGTTTGCTCTATAAAGGCTGGATGCAGTTCATGTTTTTCTGAATGCTGAATCCTCTTTTAGGGTACTTTAAGCACCCACTTAATACCCCTTTAGGAATTTCATCAGTTATGTTGTAATTTTTAAAAGTCGTATTGAAATCCTTTTTATTTATTTTTTTGCTCTTTATTTAATGAGTTACTTTAGTCTGAAGGCAACTGAATCAATTTACTAAGGTTACAAGTAAAACCCTTTCTGTTTATAAAACTGAACACCAGCTGGAATTTTCCAGTCTCTGTTGCTGTAATTAGTAGTCTGATAATCACAAATATGTTTACTTGGTGTGTTTTATTCATAACAATTTTCCACAGTACATCTTCTTCTTCTATCACATCCAGTAACAAACTGCTTCTCCATTTAAAGCCTAACTGTAGGAGCTTTTGCTGGAAGAGACTGACCCATGCTTGTTTTGAGCTCAGATTGTCTAAAGCATTTTGAAGTTGTCTTTGTTCCCAAATAACAATAACAAAGATAAATCTGATGTCAAAATGTTTTTGATTAATCATATCAAACCTGAAGATAACAATACAAACATGTTTTGTGTGTGTGTGTGTGTGTGTGTGTGCTAACTGCTTTTCACCTCTTTTCGTTGTTTTCCTGTCTCACCTTGATACTGGATCACAGGAGTATTGCCAGTCTGCTGAATGCCAAAGAAGTTGGTTTGAAGCTCTTTGAAGATTATGCAAATTCCTGGATATGGATCCTCATGTGAGCATTTTGTTTGTCAAATCCGATTCTTATTGTGACTTTTGCATTTCTCCGTGGTCAGAACAAATTATTTTATTAATCAATGAGTCAACAATAAATATAAAACACTCTTTACTTGCGACATAGTCTTAGCTCATTGTTAGCAGAGTAAATAAATAAATAAAATGAGTTAATTTTTTATTAAAATGCTGTGTAAAATGTAAGTAACATTTGGAGTTAGAGAAATACCACATCAAATGTGGTTATTAATAAAATGTTCTACTTCTAAAAATGTCATGGTTTTAGAACTATTTCTATGTTTGAGGATTATTCTGTTTAAAAGTTCAACTCACTTTTTGCCTGAATCCCAAAACTGGGACATTTTCAAGTAAAATATCTAGAAATAGACTTTAAACATTTTAAAATATAAGAGGGGGAGTGCTCCATGCTGCTGAGAGGCCTTGGGGAATGCTACTGTATGCTTTTCCTTTTATATATATATATATATTTATATATATATATATACAGTATATACTTTTACATATGGTAATATATGTTTGTGTCGTTGCAGAGCTCTCGTAATATCCATGGTGGTCAGTCTGCTCTTCATCCTTCTTCTCCGCTTCACTGCTGGAATGATAGTGTGGCTCATCATTTGCAGTGTCATCACTGCAGTCAGCTACGGTGAGTGTGTTTGCATACACTGACTTATATGCTAGTACACATTTTAGAGATGTTGCTTTTTTTATTACATCACTTTTTCACCACTTTTGCTTTGAACACTTTTATTGTAAAATGTTGTCTATTTAGTTTTATCCTGACTCTTTCTTTTATTCTTTTTCTCAGGGATCTGGTACTGCTACTGGGAGTACAATTCCCTGATCAAGAAGACAAATGCTAATGCCACCATTTCTGAGATTGGCTTCTACACAGATATCAGTATTTACCTTCAGCGCAGCCAGACATGGCTGATCTTCAGTATGTCATCATCCATCGCTATAATTTTATGACAACACTTTTGTCTTGTTTTCATCTACATTTTTCCTAAACTTTTTTCAAACCATTTCTGATATGTGCACTTAGTGGCATAACCCCCTGAGTCTCCATGTAATTATTACAGCAATATATTTAAACAGGTTTTAAGGTGTCTCCATAAACAAGCCAAATAAATCAAGCATGTAAAAATGTCGGCTACTCCCAGACTTTTAGCCCTTATTGCAGCATCCTCAGGGATTGAGCAGATAAAGTACTGCAAAGTCATTTGATGTAAGACTAAATACAAAACAAACATTTTGCAGCTGCAGAAAAAATAGTCCCTGTTCTCATGCTATAGAGGAATGTTTGCCCTGGTTAGCTTTACTAAACTATAAAATAAAAAAAAGTTATATTATTAATGATTGTAACTCTTATTCTTTTTTCTCAGTTTATGTTATTTTTCTCTGTTTCATTTTGTTATGTAGTGTTCACGCTCTGTGTCATTGATGCTCTCATCTTGATCGTATTGATATTTCTGAGGTCCAGGCTGAAAATTGCAATTGCACTACTAAAAGAGGGAAGCAAGTGAGTGTCGATAAGAGGTCTCTTAATTAGATTGTGTATTTGTTTAATTTCTAATGCAAACAATTGTTTATTCTTTTCCCCAGGGCCATCAGCTACATCATGTCCACTCTCTTTTACCCCCTTGTCACCTTTTTTCTCCTGGCCATCTGCATAGCTTATTCTGCTGTCACAGCAGTGTATCCTTTTCCCTCTGTTACACAGAAATAGTCTGTGGCTGTTTAGTTACAGAATCATTACTTCGGCTTCATCAGGGTGATCCACATGCATTACTGTCATTTTAAATGCTACGCATTTCCTGTGACTGAAATCCATTTATCTGTAAGTAAGTCCCTTTTTGCTGACCTTTACTACTTCATCATCAGCTTCTTGGCTTCTTCAAGTAATGCAGTCTACAAAGTGGCACCTGCTGATGATCAGTGCATGTATGCAAACCTCACATGCAATCCTAAGGTTAGCCCCACATTCTCTTAAATGATAATACACATTAGAGTTTATACAAGGTACTAATGTTTTGGAAAGGGTCAGTTTACTTGTTACAGACAGAGATGGAAGATTACCTTTTTGATCCCTGAGTAGCTTGCTAATCATGGCAGATGTGTTTAATCAGATGTTCAAATTCTTAACAAAGTGAAATCTGTCTTTTTTTTCAGACTTTCAATCAGACCAATATTACCAAAGCCTGCCCTGGGTCACAATGCATGTTTGCCTTTTATGGTGGGGAAAGCGTGTACCACCACTACATCTTAGTCCTCCATCTGTGCAACCTGTTTGTGTTCCTATGGCTGGTCAACTTCACCCTCGCTCTGGGCCAGTGCACCCTGGCTGGGGCCTTTGCCTCTTACTATTGGGCCCTGACAAAGCCGAAAGACATCCCAACATGTCCGCTGTACTCCTCGTTCAGCAGAGCCATACGGTGGGTTGTAGTAGGGTAACGGATCATTGAAGCATAAATACAGTTGATGGTTTCTAACAAACCTCCTTTTCAGACAAGCTGTAAAATGTGCATCCCTTCTTTGTGGATATTTCTCTGTTTCTTTTTTTATTCTCACTCTAAACATCCTCATCTACTGATTCACCTGATTGTGGAATGGTATAAATTGCTGTCACTTGTATATTGTTTTTTGTCTTAGTTTGAAAAAACTCTGAAAGTTTTTAGCATTTGGCATTTCACGTGTGAAATAAAATATGAGCTGAATTAAACAAAAACAGTTGCAGATATATGGAGAAGCAGAGATAAGTGCTCACATATGATGTTTTTTTTATCCATTAGTTATCACACAGGTTCTCTGGCATTTGGCTCTCTGATCCTGGCTTTTGCACAGATGGTCCGAATTGTTCTTGAGTATCTGGATCACAAACTGAAAGGCAAGTTATGTTTTCAAAGCACTGGCAAGCTTACTTTATGTAAATATGATAATTGTTTCAAATGTAAAGTTGATCACTTTTATCCCTTAGGTTCTCAGAATGCCTGCACACGATTTTTTATTTGTTGCCTCAAAGGCTGCTTCTGGTGTCTGGAACATGTCATCAGATTCATAAACAGGAATGCATACATCATGGTGAGTACATTTCAGGAGTGCTATTAACGACATTATCGTTGGTTTTAATTGTTTCAGTTTTCCTTCCTTGTTACTAAGAATTGTCTGGTTTGTTTTCACCTACAGATAGCAATATATGGAAAAAACTTCTGCACATCCTCCAAGGATGCATTCTTCCTCTTGATGAGAAATGTTGTTCGGTAAACATGTGTTAGCCATTAAGTTATATTCTTCCAGTCAAAATTATTCTATTAATAGAAGTCCTAATAAATTATCTAAGTACATGAATAAATGTCTGAATATATGGAGAGACAACAAAGCCCTTCATTTGTTCATATTGTCATACGTTACTCATGATGTTCTAAATGATGTTTGCTGTTACTTGTACTTCTCTTGAGTTGGTATCACAACACGTAACAGTCTCTTCTCCATTTGTTGCTGTTTGTGTTTCTCCCTCAAAGGGTGGCTGTGCTCGACAAAGTCACAGACTTCTTGCTATTCCTGGGAAAACTGTTAGTTTCAGGAGGTGTTGGTGAGTTTCACTTCAAACAAACATGGTGACGTGTCAGAATCTGCTCCACGTTTTGTTGTATTTGTTACATTATTAAGATTTATTTTGATGCTCAGTAGTTGTTCTAATGTTAGGGTTAATGATCTTAACATCAATCACACACTAACATTAGTACTTATTCCTGTGTGCTTCTATAAAGATAGTGTCTAATTCTTATTCATCTACAAGTTGCAGTATTTTAACATGTAATCTTCAGTTACATGCACGCCAATCCCATGTTTCAAATACAGTTTGTTTTGCAATATAAATTGTCTTAAGGTCTGTATTTCAAAAGACAAAACCACACTGTTATTAAAATGCTTTTAGACAGGCGGATGCAAATGGGAACAAATTTCATCTCACTTTTTGTTTCTTTGCAGGTGTTCTTGCTTTTTTCTTCTTCTCACAACAAATACCAGGTGTGAGAGAGGAGGTGCCATCACTAAATTACAGTTGGGTCCCCCTTGTGGTAAGAATTAAAGTATGAGCTGACTATGGTTAGAAGTAATCTTAAGGGTCTTTGGGTCATACAAAAGAATACAGATCATGAATAAACCATTGATTACGTAGTAAATATTCCATAGATGTTGCATCAAGCTCAGTCTGTGCCTGTAAGTTTATATTTTTCAAAAAACAATGGTGGAAAATCTATTAAGACACTGTAGGAATATTGAAATAAACCTTCCTGCTTTTCTATTTTATTGTTGCTCTAAAATATTCCATATAGTGAACAAAGGTGGACAATTCAGGTGCCATGAGTAGAAGTCCTGCGATGTTTTTGGATCTACCTTCACATTTAAAACATGTGTTTACATTATCAGGCTTGTTTACCTGGCTGATGAATTTTGATAATTAAATTCGGCTGGATTGATGGCTGGTCAGAACAGCTGCTGGCCAGGATTTCTACTTTCTGGACCAGGAATATACTGTCAATGAAGTAGTTTTTACAAGGACTCCTTCATCTTTTAGGCTTATTTTAACATGTATGCCTATATTTTTCAGTGTGAAAAATACACATAGATGTTTTTTTAGTGTTAATAATAATAAATAATTGGCTCTGAGGTTTATTGTTGTGCTGATCAGTTGATCAATAATTTGGTTGTTGTAGGAATACTCCTTTTATTACACAATAAAATAGAAGTGTATGTCAGAAGCCTGGCAGATGAAAACATGCTTAGTGAAACCTTCTGCTTTTTTCAGACAGTGGTATTTGGAGCTTATATGATTGCCAATGGCTTTTTTAACATCTATGCCATGTGTGTGGACACGTTGTTCCTGTGCTTTTGTGAGTATACAGCTTTTTTCCCCCTGTCCGTTAACTACAATCTAAACACACCTACTGGTACCAAGTGCTGTTCTAACAGTGGATCATCTAACATCAAACAGCATGTTAGCTGTTGGATTTCTCACTTTGTCTGGATCAGAATTTTAATAAATGATTCCTGTTAATTCCTGTTTCTTGTTTCAGCTCTTTTCCTGCATGTCGTTGTTGACTTATCTCCACTAAGCCTTTGCTTTTCTCTCTCTTTGTGGCTGTCACTTTTGCACTGTCTGCTATCCCTGCTTGCCTTCTCCTGTGCTGGGACCTGGTTACAGGTGAAGACCTGGAGAGGAATGATGGTTCTTCCTCCAGGCCCTACTACATGTCTCCAGGCCTGCACAAGATCCTGCGTAAAGGAGAGGAGCGTGCCAAATCCTGTGCTTCCTCCTGAGCGATGTGCAGCTGTTTTCCTAAACATTTTCTCACTCGCTTCTCCATATCTGCTCTACATATGGGGTTTTTTGGATGTTTAAGAGCAAGTATCCTAGGGCTAAACTTTAAAACTGGATGAATCCAAAGCCTGGTTATGAATGACTTGGACATGAAAAGACATGCTATTACTTTCAGGTCTTCACAACAAAGGCATGGCGACTAGAAAAAGACTTGCATTCACTTCCTGTTTTGAGACAATACAGATACTTGCCTTTCTGTCTGCTGTGCTATTGTTCACTTTTCTTTGTATTCTCTGCTGACCTCTGCCTTACTGAGAAGGTACACACAAATATATAAGATGGATGAACAAACTTAGATGAAAATGATACATTTATTTAACCCTATCATGAGGACCTTAAAATATACAGATGCTGTGTGACAATGGCAGAAGGCATCACCCCAGAAGAGAGGCTCTTGTTGCACTTTGGTCTTACAGTGTCAAATCAAGTTCTGTATGCACTTTCATACAGGAGATCTCAACCCTTGTGTTATTTATTTTCTCTGTGTAGCATGATTATTTTGCTGGTTGTTGATGTTCACCACTACTTTTATCTGTTGCTTTATTCAGCAGATTTATATTAACATAACACAAGCATTCAAAACTTATGTGGATTCTGTGCTTACTTGTTTTTCATCAGGTACTGTACATGGACGTTTCAGAGTTTTTAAAATGCCCATAGATGTACTGTAACCCAGACAGAGACTTTGTGGGAGGTCAAGACTTCAAGATATTTTACGGTTATTGCGTAAAATCGGAAAAGCATGTGAGCGTTTTTAGGAAACTTTCGAATGCAGCCACTAGTTTATGTGCCTAGTTGTGAAAAAAAGTTAAATATAAATATTCCTCCTTTCTGATTTCAGACCTAACAACTGGAACGTTTTACGATACAGTTTATAAAAGGATGTCAAAGCCATTTTTGGTATAAAAAACAAAACATTTTTTATTAGATTGTTCAGATGTGCTGTTTTATTACCAAGTATAATACACACGTCTGTCTGGAGGTTGTTCAGTGTTGTTTTTGTACAGGGTAATTTTTTTATCAATGAATCAAATAAAAATGTGAATCTTTGTTTATTAATAAACATGAATAGTGACATATTATTCTGTCCATTTCATCAGCCGAATCAAGTATAACTCATGACTCATTGAATGATTCTTTTATCAGTGTTGGATCTGGAGATGAATGATGGCTCGCAAGGCCGACCGTTCTACGTGAACAGAACCTTGAAGAGGATCCTGCTGAAGACGAACACCATAATATAGAGACAAGAGGACAGGAGGCAGTCTGATGCAGCATAAACACCAAAGCGTGGTACAAGGCCTAATAAACAACTGGCCAAATGTGATATAAGTAATATGTGTGCTGCGGATTCTAATTGTAACTAGAAAATTTCTAAAGACATTTTGAGGGCTGCCAATGCAGCTACTGCCCGCGCAGCCATGTGCTTATTGTTATACAGAAGAAAAAAGATAGACAGACTAAAGAAAATAGACAAAGAGACAGAAGAAAGGAGGAAGACAGACAGAGAGAGAGACAAAAGGACGACAGGAGGAAGACAGAGACAGAAGGAGGAATGGAGGAAGAATGATAGGCAGAAGGAGGAAAGGAGGAAGACAGGGACAGAAGGAGGAATGGAGGAAGACAGAGAGACAGACAGAAGAAAGGAGGAAGACAGAGACA
>JBAMIG010000015.1:16506649-16522260 GCA_037177335.1 Kiunga ballochi
AGAAAAGTCAAAGCACACTATTCCCGATCGAGCCGCACGTTTTGATATAACATATGTGGGGGTGAGGCCAAAGCTGCGAGGCAAGTTAGATGCCGAAATTCTGGCGGAAACGGGAGAACTATAAAAGAAAATAATCAGCGGAATAAACGCAGAGCGATAGCAATAGGTGTGGCTCAATGCTTTGCATTGGCACCCCTAATTAATACATGTGAGGTAAAGGACTATTATAAGTTTATTCATTTGCACTTGAATTTATGGATATGATTCTTTTGTATTGAAAGTTGTTTCCAAATGTCAATTATAAAAAGAGTTTTGTGTCTGATGTTGTACAAAGTCACAGTAAATATTTTATGAACGACATTGTAAATATTTTCCAGCTATCGTCATTTAACGCAGCAAGTTCTTTTTTAAAGAACAGACTTTTTTTTTCTTTTTTGAGACGGTGGCCATTTCTTAAACTCTTGTATTTACCAGTTCTTGCCACGTGGTGGTGCCAGTTTTAATTTTTCATGTTCTTTTTTTGAGCTGTGAATGGCCTGCTGGGTTTACCTGCAATAGAATATATCTGCTTCTTCCCACATGTGTTTTTATTTATTATTTTTTTATTTACTTTAACCTCCAATGTGTCTCACAGCTTTGTTACAGCTTGTAACAAATTTCACCTATGAGTGCCTCTTTGTAAGCATATCCACACAAGATCTTTGATTAATTATTTAATGTGCAGTATGCATTTTACAAATTCATAATTTTTTAGTCAATCTCTACAATATTTCTCAGTTAGATCTGTCATTTCCTGTACTTTGAAGTATTGCATCTAAATAGTTGTCTAAAGGGGACATAGGAAGGATGTCCTCCTATATGTCCCGTCAATGTTTTGGATGTAAAAGTCAGTATTTGCTGTTGGTTTTTTGTTTGTTTGTATTTAAGTATTACAGCACAAAAAAGATGCTCTGAAAGGGTTTCACATCAAAATGGTAAAAGCCAATATGTTTGATTTAAAGGTAGCAAATAATATTCATAAAACAGTGGCTGTAGTAAACTTGAACTGTTGTCACTAATAAGCTCAGTTGCCCGTTAATTTCCAACATTATCAGAATGTTGCCAGGATTTGGCCACTTTTTACAAACTATTTTTAAGTTTGTGTTTGAAAAACCCATTAAAATATTTCCACTTGGGTGAAAAAGTGCAGCTCGCTGCGTCTAAAGCTTTTCATGATCACACAAACCCAACATACAGCACAGATGATTCCCTTCCTTTCTGCTACATATTCCACTGAACTACTGTTTTAAACAGGTTTCCAGCCTCTAATGAAGGTTTGATCTGAAGTGAGGCTTGGTGCCAGCGTGTATTCCCAGTGATCCAAATAGTGAAAGATCAAGTCATTTAGGCTCGTCTGCTTTTTAATCCCAAAGAGTCATGCAGTTTGATGTCAGTGTAGTTTTAGATTGGAGTGATGAAATGAACCAGTTCCTGAACTCTTTGTAGATTCACACTTTAATTGTATTTTTCTGATTTACTTCCTTTTTTTTATCTGAAAGTGGGTTTATGCGATGCTCTCATTGAGATCTCTAAGATGTGACTCATGGCTGTGAGGCTTTTTTGCCGTGTTTGTTAAACCTGAAGCCTACCCTCATGGTACCTCACAGTGACATCGCTGCCAGACAAGCATACCCTCAGCACCCATTTGAAGCTGAACATGTTAGGACATGCCACCATTTGATACACAAGCAGAGCTGTTTTGTTTTTATGTGAAAGAGGACAAACCATGCATGTTAGTGTTTAACAGGGCACATTACACATGTGGCATGTTGTCATTTCTTTGTTATTCCAAAACAAGTGCTACACCGCCTGTTGAATTTAGTATCTTTTTACACACATTGTTCAGGTTTAGTTTCCCTCCCACAAGGGTTGAATGCCTCAGATCTGATAAGTGCAGTGAATCTGTTTTTATATGTCTTCCCCTCCCTACAATGTCTGGAAATAAGATTCTTTTGGTCAACCACAGTCAACAAGTAGACACAAGTTAAACTTCTGTCTTTGTGAGCATCTTTTTCTTACACAAAACTGAAAATGCAGGATTCTTATCAAGACTGCAGACTGTTTAATGAAAGTGAGTCGTATCCTTGTTCATCCACTGGGTGCATGTTCACATGTTGACACTGTTTACAAATGCTGTGTTTTCATGTAATGATTCCTCTCCCTGGTTTGTGAAATAAAACATTTATTTTTTTAACAGACTTCACATACAATAAATAAAACTGCAACACTATTATACAAACAAGTTCACCTTCATATAAAGTAATGGTCTGGTGACTTTCACGTAAAGTTGCACAGTAAGGTTGTCACCAACTACACAGAAAAATACAGTCACACATTACAATGCTGTGAGGTACGCTGAAACCTTGCATTTTCACTTCATACCATGTGTATGACTGTAAGATTTGGTCCTCTGTAATTTGCTCACCAAATAAAATAGGAACATGATAGGATTCATTTGCTGGTAAAGAAAGGAAAGTGTGTCGTGGTTCACTAAAAATCCTCTCCAAAATCATATTTACCATAAAAGTCAGAATACTGCCGCTGCTAATGATGTGACAAAACACTGGTGGAGTCTGAGGTTGCTGCATGTAAGCATGTGTGTGTGTTGAAGGAGCATCTCAGGCATGAGACACAGGCAAGGAGGTCATGGCGTGGGCTGACAGCAGCGGCTGAAACATGGAAGGAGGAGAGTGTACTGCAGGCACAAAGAGAGCAAACACACACATTACAGTTGTTCACATGCTATCTTAACTCTGTTTACATTTTAATCAACCATAGGAATTTTCCTATTAACCAGCTGCATCAAGGCAAAAGTTGTTGCCAAATTTATAAGGACTTTCAGCCAAATTGTGTCAAATACTTTTTGTTGGTTTACAAGTAACATAATAAAAATGTAGAAATTATGCCTGTGACAAGTTTTACTTTACCTGTTTATTTGACAGGAGCAGAGTTAGTTAAAAACAAAGAAATGCATCTAAATATGCCAGATTCAGCCAAAGGGTTCTTACAAAAACACTTGTTTTTCTTCCTCAACTCTTCATCAATCTGTAGAAAGCTTGTTTATTCTTGAGTTGTGATCTATTATATTTATCATTTCAGCTAAATTTGCACAAAATCTACAAGGTCCAGCTATGCAGAGATGTGGAATGTGGCCCAATGGAACTTTTTCTTCACACATAATTGGGATTAAGTCATAATATGTCTTTTTATTGCCTTTCTCTGTTTGAAATGTGTTGATTACAGCACATTTGCCTTCTCATGATTATTTACCGTACCGTTTTTTAAATCAGTGTTCATCTTGTTAAATTGCTTTCTAGAATATTGTTTTTAAATCGATGAGACAGCTTATAATACCCGGATGAGCTGTATTGGAATTAAACTAGGCTACATTTAAATGTCTCACATTTCTGTACTGTACTGTTTATTAGAAGCTCCATCTGCTGCTATTAAGTAGGCAAAATTACTAAAATAATCCTAAATAAAATTGTCTTTGGAGCACGTCAGTGACAAATCATTTTCAGCTGAACAGTTATTTATTTAGGAAATTCAAATAATGTAATTTACTGGAAAAGTTCATTCTTCATTACTGAGTGCATTCAGTCCAAAGTCAATGTTTATCATTTAAAATCCCAAGATAAAAAATTCTTACTTAACCATTAAGAGTAATAAATAAAGGCCAAATACACAATGATTCCTCATAATTCGTAAAAAGCCTCATGCTCACTGTCTATAAAGGAGTGCAGTGCAGAGAGCATTGAGCCCTCTGGGCCTCCGTAGGCGGTGTATTGAAGCTCCTCTGGGGTAGGAGTAGGCAGGGGCAGACGGTTGGACTGCAGGGAGGTCATGGGACTGCTGGAGGTGTGGTTGGGGCTCACGTGCTTTTTGTGGCGTGCTCGACAGTTCTGGAACCAAACCTGCGTTATTGTCAGGACAAAACACGTTTTTACTGCTGCATCCTACCAAACAGATGAAGGCAGCTGGTGATCATAACAAATTTAGTTTGATCATGTTTAACAGCAAAAAATTTATTTATGTTTACATAAATAAAATGAGCCTACAATACAGATTTTTTTTCTTTTTGGTGGGGGGGAGGGTTCCCTCTGTTCCTGATGTAGGCTAGTGTTTACATGGTCTCTGAGTGTACAGTATAAATCTGCAGCAGTGAATCTGACTGAGGTATCATCTCTCAAAGGTATTTACATTTCAATAAGGCATTTGTAGTTCATAAATATTTTGGTGACGGAACTTGATAAATTGAACTAGATCAGCCATTTTTTTTGTAAGTCTTTAATTGGAAAACCGAATACTGAGATTTGGTTCAGCATGAATCCATCATAGAGGCAATATGTAGTTATACCTCTGTGAAATGTAAAGGATTTTTCAATAAAATCTGTATTTTTATCCAATAACATTTTCTTAATCACTTCTAGGACAAATTGTTTCAACCTTATCTTTAAGTTGAAGAATCCTTTTGCCTCAAACTCTCACTGACCTGGATGACTCTTCGACTGAGGCCCGTCTGCTCTGCCAGTTTCTGCAGCGTCTGAGCATCAGGGTTGTTGTCCTGAGCAAACTGGGCCTGCATCACCTGCATGTAAACAGAGGGAAATCGGTTAAACAGCAGACAGCTTTCATGTGTGGTCCTACAGCCATTTTTTATGTAGCCTAGTGAATTCATTTCTGCCAAATAATTAAATGAGGTAGAAAATAGAAATTAAAGACACTTTATTTATTTTGGACATTGCTTTGCAGTAATTTCCTATATTTTAACGTTATTTAAATAATAAAGTTATATTAAAATTACTGACACATGCATTATTATTTTCTCTATAGTGGAGAAACCTGACTAAAATGTCTATTAAGCATTGTTTTTCTATTTGTATCCCCTAAACAAGCCAATATTTATCTAAATCAAGTAGCTCTCATTTTCAGCACTGAGATTTTTCTTGCATTCATAAAAAAAATAGGCACATTTCTTTTCACTAAATATTAATGAATGCTGCCATTGCTTATTTAGTTGTGATCCACCAAACCAGTGGAGATAAGAAAGATGTACCAAGCATTTCAGACCATATGACTGAAGCTTTAATGTTAGGCCTTAACTCTTTTTTTTAAAGTGAGGGCTCAGAAAAATAGCCTTATCCTTTTCCAAAGCTCTGAGTCATAAGCTTTACTGACAAGCAGTTTCCCACATTGAAACGATTATTTTTGGAAAAATCGGATGACACATGGAGTAATATTCTACATACTTGTAGCTGGTCGGCGGTGAAGCTGGTCCGAGCTCTCTTAGACGGTTTAGGCTGGTTTATCTCCTGTTCAGTGGGCACAGCCCCCTCCATATTAACACTGTTTCCTGCAGAGAAAAAATGCCATTGAGGCTCATTACAACAACTAGCATGTATATTAGTGGGCCTGACATTAACCAAAAATTTGAAAAATATTTAAGGGAAAATGCATCAATATCGCATCATATTAAATCAAACTGGACGGAGCCGCAGAGTGGACACGCGACCGGGTCGGCTCACCTTTCTCAACGGCCCGTTTAAGGTTGTCCAGCATGCAGTCGTAGTGGACCCTGCAGAGCACCTTCCCCTCCACCAGTGCGAATTCCTCCCCAGTGGACAGCTGCCTCTTGCAGGAGAAGCAGGCGAAGCAGGCCAGGTGATAGACGTTGCCCTTCGCCCGACGGACCCAGTCTGTAGAGTGGATGTTCCGGCCGCAGCACGCGCACCAGGTGCCGTATCTTCTGCATGGTAAAAAGGAAACGAATTAGATTTCAAAAACACCGGTGGTGTGTAAAAGGCAATAATAATAATTACAATTAAAATGTTGCTTAATATTTTAATTATTTATTGTAGGCCTATATTATTATTATTTTATAAATATTTTTATTAGAATTGTTTAGTTTATTCCCATCATAACAAGAAAACAACTACTGAGAAACTGCAGCACATATTTGCTTTAATCTAAGGTATGATCAGTGAGCTCTACAAAGAGTTAAAGTCGTTTTTATCTCTTATGATGAACGGAAGAGCATGTTTTCCCTAATGATCCAACATTAGAAAATTCTCAACCAAAATTTACATTTTTGATAATAGATTTTTAAAACTATGGTAAGGAGTATCACTTGACCCAATATGTCATTGAAGAGATTATCACATTCAGATATTTTTCAAATCATTTTAATCCTGATCTAAGAGCAATAACTCATCTGAGAATAATATTTGCTTCATTATCACTCAAATTTCGTTGCAGTAGCCAAACTTCAATAAACATTTGAATAGTAGGTCTAATATAAATAGATGAAGCCATACGTACCGAAAATAATCCAGTTTACAGAAAACTTCTTTTTCTTTGATGTAACAGCTCGCATGGCTGCCAAGTGAAGTCTGGCACACGCTGCAGGAGAGACAGCGCACATGCCAGCACATGTCGTTAACCTAAAGCAAAAAATACAATAAATTACCTGAAGACAACCAGTCTGAAGGTATAAGCTACTAAACAAGAACCACAGTAATGTGACCGCACACACCTGAGGGAATAAAAGCGTAAAGGTAAAACACACACACAAAATAAATAAATGAATTTTAAGAAAAGGAGAGGCTGTCTGAGTTTACCTTTAATAAATATTTGTCAACTATTTCCTCGTTGCAGCTCGCGCACACACTTCTGCCAATGGGCGCAGACGCCATCGCCTGCGGGGACGAAGTGTCTTCATCCAAAACTTCCACCGGTGCGCCCTGGAGGTCAGAGAGAGGATCCAAAAATTACGCGCAGGAACGCAACAACCTGGAGCATTTAGGCTGCGTGAATCATTCACTAACAGGGAAGCATGTGAAAATTAGCCAAAAACTTTAAAGCAACATTTAATTTGAACTTTAATCTGATTTGATTCAGACTATTTGAATGTCCTGATTCAAGAAACCAACAAAATGTTTAGTTTTCATGTGGACTAAAGTCTTTCGTGTCTGACTGCTTATTGTTGTATTCATGGGAACATTTAAAAAAAAGTTTTCCACAACTTTTCACAACTCCTCAAGTCCAAAATGACCACTGTTTGATGCTAAAAACCAATGTTAACGTAGCAAATCAGTCGTGCATCATACCATTATGTCCCTCCTGTCCTCAGTGCATTTGCCCAGCAGCTCTTCGTCTCCTTTGCAGTCCTCACACATGACGAGAAGCTACGGCGGGAGAAGAATGCCAGTTTGTCAGACTGTCGCAGCTGCCTTAAAAGCCCCGCGCGCCTTCCCATAAATATCATGCCTTCCACTTTTCACCATGACAACGCCAACGATTACCGCAATGACATTTAAAATAGAGGGATAGTCCTTACTTACAAAAACAGACCACACTCGAACTAATACTTAGCCTATCGCATGTGCATTATGTTCTTGAGCTCTGGGTTTGTGATTCGGCAAACTGCTTGCTCTGTGTGCGCGTGCTGCGGTTAAATCCCGACCTACACACCAATTTCACATGTCAATCACAAACCAGCGCCGGGTCTTGAGGAAAAGGGGGATTGATTTATTTAATAACAGCAATTAAAAAGGCTAAGTTCGCCACAAACGTCTACCCGGGGCAACCAAAAGGTGAAGAGGTCTCATTAACTACTTGAGTTTTAATTGCAGAATTCAGGGAGGGGTAATTTTCTTTGGCATTTCTTCAAATTGTGAAAATACAGAGCTGTCAGCTTGTGGAAGGCCGGCTTTAATGATACACTGAAGCCCACTCTGATGTAATTGGGGGAGCAATTTGCGTGAATATTTATTCTGCAACACCGACCCCACGCCTGTCTTTGACTCACCTTCTCGTTGGACAGCAGTGATCCGCTTTCACTGTCGTTGACAATGCAGCACTCTTTTACTTCACTTTTCCAGCGCATGTCTGCATCCAGAACAGAAAAGATTCCTAGTTTCCAAATTTGACCCTTTCTATCTCCTGCAGAACTCCTGAGTGTTTCAGTCTGTCAACTCCGAGCTGCTTGGAGGGCGGATCATAATTCATATTTCCTCTTAGCCGCACCTCCCTTTGGAAACCTGTGTGGTTCAGAGGCTTTGAAGAAGGGGAAGGTGGGGAAAGAAGGTCTCAGCTTAATCTGTTTAAATCTCAGTACAAGCTCACAGTTTGCCTTGGCTTAATAATAGATTAATAAGCGAAAGTAAAACACATATTTTCAATTGAATAGAACCTCTTTGTGGGATTTGGGATTTGGTTCTGTTCAACCAAAGTATATAGGCCTGGAGCTCCACAATATCAGAAACCAGATATGAGCCAACAAATATCTGAGATGATCTGATTCATTGCAAAATGAAGAGTGTCTAAAGTCTGCACTTCATTTGCAAAGTGCTCTGAAGTTAGTCTGACTATTTAAAAAGTATTAACAGGACTTTTTTAAATCCAAATTTTCCTTTAAATAACAGCATTATTTTATTATCAGAAAGCGGTAAACATTTTTTTGTTTAGATTTATTCTTAGACTTTATTTATTTCAGCATAAGAAATAATTAAAGGAAAATGTAAAACAGTGAAAGCAGAGGTGTTGGTGGTTTGCAGACAGTGATGGAAAATCCACTTTGATACTGAGGTTTTATTGAGTGATGAAGAATTCAGGTATGATCAGAGGGATAAGACATGTTTACCCCCATGAAGGTAAAGTCAACCAGTCAGATTAGGAGCAAGAAATAATTTGCTACCTGATCATGTACAAAAAATGTTTTATAATCGTGATGGTGGGTATAATTTCAGGGGGAAATTCAATTTCAAAGTTTCAAGTGTGAGAACAACAATGAAAAATACGTGCATAACAGTATATGGAGTAAAACTGTGGAAGATTTCTTCAAGAAAAACTTAAACAATGTGCAAACATCATCCAGTAAAAAAAACTTCAAAGAAATATTTTTAAAAGAATATGAAAAAACATGTATGTATGTTTGTAGCTGTGTTAATAAGTGTTTATAAGGGTTTATATATGAGGTTTGTTTTTCTTTGTAAACTGATAAGGGATTAGCACAATAACTGTAAAGAAGATTAATTCAATATTCTTAGGGGCAGGAGTCAATAAGTTTTATAACTTCATCCTGTTCCTTTTCGGACAATAGGCTAATTCTTATTTTTAAGAATATTTGTATCATAAATGGTTATTTTTTATTTATTTATTTATTTTAGTTATTCGAAATAAACACTTCAATCAATCAATCAATCAATCAATCAATCAATCAATCAATCAATCAATCAATCAATCAATCAATCAAGATGGTTCTGCATGGAGGAGGAATTGGCCTATATCGGTGGAAGAATGATGAAGCTGATGCAGGAGACCTTGAGGAAACGGAAAGCTTTACGGATGAAGTAAAATAAAAGAGGAGGATAAATATATTTATTGATATTGGTGGTCTTAAGAGGAGAAAGCCCACAAGCTACAACCTTTAGTGTAGATCGTGTAGCCTATTTATAATTCTGCGTTTTTTATTTTGTGCTTTGTGAATATCGCTTATAGGCCTATATCTTTTACGTTGTGCTTTTTTCAATCAAAGATTAGCAAACTGTTTCAGGAGCACAACAAGATTATTTATCTGTGGTGTGCGTCCAAACACACACATACAAACACACACACACACTTATTGTAAAGTGGATTTCAGGCTTTTGGTATCGGAGGTTTGATGCCTCATTTATCCCAGTTTAGCCTATTGTTTGGCCCTTTTGTGGACTGCTGGTCTGTGACTATAAACTGTGTATTTCTTGAACCTTTTTGGAAGCTATCTAAAGTATTGAAAACAGATTTGTTTATCAGTTTGAACCTTAGAAGTAAAACGGAAAGAATTTGACCAACTTCATCATCATCATAGTTTGGGTTTCTGTTCTTGCTTGCGGATCATTTGTCATTTTTGTCTTGTTTCTTGTTTTATTTTGTAGAGTTATTTTCTCTAGTCTTCACTTCCTGTTGCCACACCTGCTTCTTCAGCTTGCAATCAGACCCACTTCGCATGTTCCAGGTCATCCTTTACTTCATTGTGTTATTTAATCATGACTTCAGTTTTTTTCCATTGTCTTTGTGTGAGCTTGAGTTTGTTCTTTAAGTTCTTGCGTTTTTGTTTTCATGTCTTTAAAAGTTTACATCATATTCCAAACTTTTATTCAATTGATATTTTTCTCTGATTTCTTTTAATAATTGATGCAACCTATCAGAATTATTTTCAAGTCAATTGATTGAGTGTAATTAAAATTAGATTGAACAAACATCCCAATGATAAAAGTAAATTAGTCAAACATAATAATAAAAAGCAATAAAATCATGTTCTAAATTATTATGCCCCAGAGTTTCCAAACATTGTATTGACTATAAGAACTGAAAATTCATGTTAGATGTACATAATTAGGAGCTCATATTTATTGAAATGAAAATTTATTACATTAAAAACGTTTAAACATCTACTTTTGGATCCGCATTTGACAGCAGCTTCACAGTTCCGGCATCTTCTGAACTTATTGAAGAGTTTATGCCTTTGTAGAGCTCCTGCTTGAATTTGTTTGCTGGATGTTGAAGAGCCTCTAGAGCTGCTGTTTGGAACAAAACTGCCTCCCACCCTAACAGGATGAGGATGCTCCAAAGGTTTCTCAATATGGTTAAGTCCTGAGAGGTGTTCCTGATGCCACACTTTCTGTTTATTTAAACAGTGTTTGGTCATCCATGCACCTTTACCTTGCATTTAAGACCCCCCCCACCTTATCTCCTGTATCCTGTTCATGATGAAATAATAAAATATATTTGAATAAATGTAACATCTGATTTTAACCTTTTAAAAGGTAGTAACTGCAGAAGCAAAGAAACTCAAACAGGCTTCAGGATATCTGATGGATTAGTGAGAGGTAAAGGTATCCAGATTGGGTGTAAAAGGACCACTAGCCAAAACCGCTTTTTTTTTCCAAAGATTGGCTCATAGAGACAATTACATTTTAGTTAAAGATATAAATTTCTTAACAATAATTTTGTCTTTCAAAATATACAGTTTGAATTATTTTGGAGAAAAAAATGGACTTAATGACACACACCCTTGTTTAATGTAAGTTATCTTTGGGCCCTCAAGTGGCTCTGTATAAAAACCTATCACTATAATCAATATGGGCATATGGCCTAACATATTTTATTGTTTTGCATTTTTGTCTTCAAGAAAAACATCATGTTAGTAGGTCACAGAACATGTTAACATTATCATGTAAGTTGCAAATATAACATCTATACGCCTATTATCATCTCATCAAGAGTTAAAGCAAGGTCATCACCATTAAAAACAAATATCGCAGATCAATGATCAGGTAACCTCTCCAGAGCGTTAACCAGGTTTATGGATTGCTTGCAGAAGAATCTTTCAATCAACTCGTGTTCAAATTATTTTGAAAGTGAAAGTACAGCAAAACTAGATGTTACTTAAGCAGCTTAGCTCAAATGAACATTTAGTTTGAGCACCTCCTTTGGATCTGTATGCAAATTTAGTCCATTCTCAGTCTGCACCAGTGCAATTACAGAGGATGCTGTACTACTATATAATGCAGGGACTTTACAGAGATAAGAAACGCAGCAGTCCCAACAAACTGCTTGGGCTGCTTGACTTGAAACACACAGCAGGTTACTTACTTATGTTTCTCTATTTTTTCCTGTCGTTTTGCACTCATTTATCCATTTAAGTATGAAATACTATGTTCCTCTCTCTCATCCTTTCACTCCAACCACCCCTCTGCTAACCACCAACAGAGCAAACGTCTGTTTTCTGTCCTCGGCTGTTGTGGCTGGGGAACAGCCCAACCTGCAGCAGCATGAGCTAGCAGCCATATCACACCATCACAGAGGCATAAAGGATAAAAGAGTTTGCGTGACTCCATCGAGATGTGTCCCATTCCACCTGGTGGAGATGAATGCATTTTATCAAATAACACAGTTCAAGCATCGCATACTGCAGAGAAGACTTTTAGAGAAGTCTTCACGCGGCTTTGGATTAAGTAGGAAACATGTTGAGTTCAGTTACTGAAGTCAAAGATTAACAGCAAAAATTGATGTCACAGTGATGAGAAATCTTTCTGACTGGGCATTTCCCTCCAACGACTCATCAACAGAAGAGCTGATATGAGTGCAGATGTAAAAAAAGATGTGAATCTTAGTGTGTAAAGCTGTTTTCATTTCAGAGTTGCACGGCTGACTTCTTCTATATTTAGCTTCAGGTGCAGACAAAAACAATGTCTCACCTGTCAGCATACTGACAAACTTGTTTTACTCTTTTATTGATTGATGTTTTACTGGACTAGTTTGCTGCAGAATGTACAGAATCATCTTTAAATGCTCCAGCATCCAGTCAGAGAGGTAGAAATTAGGCCAGTGATTATGAGAACATCTAAAAAGATGTCTAAATATGTGTTTGCTGGATTTAATCTCACTCCGGCTTCCTTTACTTTTTCAAAGACACTCGTGTTAAGTTAAAATTGATCACATTAAACTGTCACTAGGAGTGAGTTCAAATGGTTGTTTGTCCCTGTGTGTTGTCCCCTTGATGTACTGGTATGCATGGTGTACCCTGCCTCTCACCTACTATTTACTGAGATTGGTTCCAGTTGAATCGGATCAAGCTATACAGAGAATGAATGAGTTAATGTTAGTTGCCATTGACTAGGGTAAAAACTGGGGCTGCAAAACATTTACATTTCTAAAAACACATGAAAAACATGAACACAAAATTAAGTATTTAAGAAAACTAATTTATTATCTGATGAAAAATTTTACAAATTTAAAAATAAATATGCATTTTAGGAAACAAGTTTACAAAATTTTAACTCCTACACAATAACAATCAAAATTTCCAAGAGGCAAGACAAACACAAAACATAAAACCAGGTAACAGAGGAGCTTCCCTTTGAGGAAGTTACAGGAAGTGGCGTTGATCACATGATTTTTAGAGCATCTGTAAACCAGTGATGCACGTCATGAGAGAACTGAACGCTTTGCTCTTCTTGTGGAGTCAACTTCAACCAATTCACACCTTTTCGTTCTTCTTTGTGTCGTATTTGATACGTGCTGCTTCTGAGACATGTTGCATCACGTTATGACAAAAACTTTACTCAAAACCCTTCCCCATATGATACTGGTCCCCCCCTTCCTTTTGGTAAATAAAGCAGGAGCAATAATAATTTTGGCCTATTACATGGTAATAAATAGTAAATATACAGAAAAATGTGTTTATTTCATGTAATTGTGTTTCCTTAAATAGGAATTTGTTTTCAAAAATACCAATTTGTTTTTGGATTTGGAAACTGTTAAACAGTTTGACATAAAAAGTTCTTTCAGATTCTTTTGGGGACACACTGAATGCGCTCAGAAACTCAAAAATTCCTGTCAGCAAACACCGTTATTCAGAGAAACCACAAACAAACAATCTTTTATGTAAAAAGAGAGTTAAAAACAAGAACACATTTTCCAGACTATGCTGAAGAAAGAAAAATCTTTCTGTTCACTGAACAAAATTGTTTGTTTTATTGATTCCTTTTTTATTAAATTGTTAATGCTGCATCTTTCAGGCCTCCAGCTTGTTTCGAGCACATAGTTTAAAGGCATCATCCCTCATAGTTGGGAGTGATGGCAGTGAGCGCAACATCTGTACAGATGAAGGTGCTGTTAGGTTTGAGTGATGCCTCCAGGTTTTTATGCTGCCCAGTATGCATTCAGGGAATGCCTTGCATATATTATAAAGGTGATGCCACACAACATGGTGAAGTCATAAAAAGGTTTTTGATCTGCTGTGATGGAGCCTTAATCCTGAAGTGATGTATTTTCTGTCCAGATTTGAGTCCCTGATATGTTCTGCAAACTGACTTTCCATCCGCTTTGTTTTATTAGAGTGATCCTGAACTGCATGCCTTTTTATTGTTCTTCTACTTTCTCTTTACATGGTATTATTGCTTTTACAATGTGGTTGCACATTTTTACAAAAGAAACACAATAAACTGGTTTCTCATCTACACAACAGTGCAAAATACCCTGCTCCACATCCCAAAAGTCAAAACCATTTTCATCTTCAAATGATGTAAATAGGATTCTGCATCATGTCAGGGTAACTTTTGATTTGTTGTTTCTTTTCTTTTCTTTTTATTGTCTCTTAAAGTGAACGAGGGAATAATACACAGCATTCAGGAAGAGTGAGGAATGTGGGAGACTTCCATCCGAAGAAGCGATGGGCGTCCGGCCCTAATCTCTAAAGAAAATCCTCTAATCTGCTACTTCCACACAGACCTTTGCTTTCTTCAGGGCTGTGAGTACGCATTTCTTTCATTGAAATCAGTCAGATTTAAGGTGGTGTAGAATTGACACAACGAGTTTAGCATTGACCTTTTCTCCTTGCTGTAAATGGGTACTCATTGAATCTAAGGGGTGGGGGGGTGGAGGAAGGGGTGGTTGTGTTGGGTTGGGAGGGGGCAAAGGAGGATTGGATGGAAATCACAGCAGTGAAAATGGCAGAGAAGTGAAAGAGGGGCCTGATTGCATTGGGACAGCATGCGAGAGGGAGCAGCATGCTCAGCCCAATCAGAGCGACATAAGGAAAAAGTGCTCTTATCAACCAGTAATGGCCCACTTGACAATCACACAGGCACAAAACTGCTCTATTTAATGCTGATTGCAAAAACTGCCGCCCCCCCATCTGAGAACTACATGACTCCCCCAAGATCTCCCTGCCACCTCCCAGCTTACAGCCAAGACCTTTTCCTGAATGAAATTTATAATCACCCCTCCTTCATTTCCACACTAATTGTTATTTTAAGACTGGCGTAGCACATTAGTTATTTAGTGCTGGTGAATTGTCAGCCTTGATTACTGCATTTATTGTCTGCAGTGAAGGCATATGTATCTCTTTTTGACAGGAATCTGTGTGTCTTGCCTACCTGGCTGTCACCTTAGTTCATGTCCAATGCTTTGTGTGACAGACCTGCAGCAGTGCACATCTGTACATGGGAAGGTTACTGATGAAGTTTGACAGAACAGACCTCTGTTAGTCAACAACTCTTTTAGGTTGTAAAACCAAACTTTTAACAGAAACTAGTAAGCAGCACTTTGCCACTAAAACTCTTGGATGAAGATGAATTTGTTGGTTTTGATCATTCCCTGCATTAAAAAAATAACAGGAATTCCTTTCAAACTTGAAACTATTAAAAAAAATATCAGCAAGGCCTCCTGTTCAAATGTTGTTTACTTATAAATTTAAACAGTACTTATCATCATGGTTATCTTTAAAAGGTTTAATATGAGTTAAATCTAGGTGGCTCCATCTTTTCCCATTTCTTTCTGTTTCTATTTCTTCATGCTGGTTGGTTTGCTCCAACAACTTCACATCTGGTACTGTCCCAGTGGGGCAGAAAAGGCAGATTTTATGGGTCCATTTTAAAGCTAAAAATAATTTGTAAAAATGTGTTTTATTACTCTAAATAAAATTAAAATAACTCTTTATTGTTTATAAAATCCTGCGATGGACTGGCGTCCCGTCCAGGGTGTACCCCGCCTCTCGCCCGTTGGCTGCTGGGATAGGCTCCAGCCCC
>JBAMIG010000015.1:16527271-16539955 GCA_037177335.1 Kiunga ballochi
ATGATTTAATAATGGTGCAATGAAAAGCTGAGGGGGTGGGGGTGGGGGTAACCCTGCAACATCATTTGTTGCAACTTTTCACTATGTGGAATTTACAGTCATCATGTGCAGCGTGTGCATCAGACATACACCAGTACTGATGTAAAGTTATTGTACTTATAAGCCCTTAAGAAACCTAAGCATTTGTGTAACTGTACACTGAAATAACACCGAACAAGTTCTGGCAACAAAACAGGGTAGCATAGAAATAATAGCTTGAAGAGGGATCTGTTCACACAAACAGCTAATATTATGTGTGGTATGAGTCTCATCATGAGCATCACTGGCTCTGAAAATGCCCTTAAATAACAAATAAGAGCTTGGAGCTTAGAGAGAAAACTGCAGCCAAAGCTGAACAGCACAAGAGACAAACAAAAGCCAGGTGCACAAAGAGGAGGCCTTCAGGGTCAAGTGTGCCTTCCCCTCTAATTCCTCTGCGTAATCAGACACCTGTAACAGACTCTGTAGTTGTAAGATCCTGTTGTGATGTACACAAATGCTGGTGGAAATCAAATCTGGGTTGGAAAAAAAACCTTGCTTTTAAGCAAACTGGTCTGTGGACAAGCTGATATCTCGTTCATGAGGGCAAGAAAGCTATTGCCAACAAACCGCATGCTCCTGTGCCCCAGTAAACCATTTGATTAGCTGTAATCAAAACAAACAAAACAACGTCTAGACAATCATGAAATCCGGCAGATTTTAGTATATCTTTTGTATTTCCATTGGTGCTTTCTCCGCAGACCTTTTTCAACCTACAACAGCCTCACAGACAAACATCTCGCTGGGTATTTTAGCAACACTCGAATTAGGAGACACCTGCACAGAGCGGGACTGGTATGTCAATGCAGTTCAGTTTTATTTATATGGTATTTTAAGCATCTTCTATTCTGCCTTTGTAAAGTTATCTTTTTGGAAACGGTGTCATTAGATCACCAGGAGTGGCCGTATTGTTCCAGATAAGGAGTACAGGCACAAGCTGATCCAGAGAACACACCAGAGGCATGTCCGAGAATGTCTGGCTCAGGCCATTTTCCACAAGGTGCTGGAGATGGAGGTGGGTATCGTGAAAGAAATGGAAAAAAGCAGTTAATGCAAATAAAAACACTGTTAGCTAATTTGTTATTTTTCATGCAAATTTTTCCTGCTTGACCAGCGTCTCCATCAAATCGAGATCAAAAAGAAACTGGAGGAGTTTGCAAGGAGGGAAAGAGTGCATAAGATCAAGGTACATTTTAGAGATCCGAGATATAATTTATTAAAGAGCTTGTTAAATTATCATTTAAATAAGGTTTGCTGCCCACTTTTGTGAATTGGCTCTTAAACTACAGGAAACAAAAGAGCTGTTGGCAACAAGAGTTCATTTGCAAATATAAATAAGCAGCAGTGTCGCTCAAAGAGGATGCAGCCTTTGTAAAGAAGCTAATTTTACAGTCAAAAATGAATCCCAAAAAAGTTGTTTATTGAAAAAAAAACCTTTGGTTTTGGTCTGATGTCATCATATGTAGTTGCATATGGCATTATGAACATCCCTCCTTTTTGGTTTTGGAAGGTGGGCCATTCCAAAAGATGTGAAGAGAATAGTATTCGCATCTTGTCTCCACGTCCACCTGTGGGTGCCAGGCGCATCCAGAAACAGCACTCTGGACCAGAAGGGGAGCAATCCGAATCTTCTGAATCTGTGAGTTTAATAATCCTTGTTGGACTCGCTGTTTTGCTGGATTTTATTACACTTGTGTTATTGTGAATTATACAAGGGCAGCTTTTTATCTGACTGTGTTTTTCAAAGTGATGTGGCAAAACCAATAATCTGAGGAAGGAAAATAGAGCAAAAATGTATTTAGGTGTTAATAAAAGTTGGTTTAATCTTCCTTATTTCTTACTATTGTATAAGGTTAACTGACTGACCGTGTCTGTGTACACGAAAGATTAAAGTTCACACTGATCTAAACCTGACGTCGGTGCATAAGGGGACGTTTTTATAGAAATTTGTTTCTTCTCTCTAAAATTATTTTTAAGTTTGATGTCACTGCATGCAACAGATAGTTGAAGTTTTTGTAAAAGATTACTTAGAGGACTGTTACCTGGGCATCCAAACTGGATTGCTGTTGGTTCAACAGTTCACTTGATAAATAAAACTATACAGAGTTTGATGTTAATTATTTTATGTCACTTTCAGGAAGAAATTTTAAAAAACTCTTTTTCAGATCTAAAATTATTCAGTTGCATAACTGTATGCTAATTTTTTATTTTATCTAATAATTTAGATATTTAACATTCAAAAATCACTTCTTTCTTCCCTCCTGCTTTGCAAAAACAAAGTGAGGTTTGTTTGATGAGCAAAGTGTCTGATCTGCAACCACTTATCCTGCACATCTGAATGTCTGTGACATTCTCTCAGGTGATAAATGTTTGACAGCGATATTAAAAAATGTTGCTATGATGCTGATAGTTGTCATGTTTACTTCAGCAATGACTCTCATGTTAAATGTTTGACAGCCACTGTTTACTTTGTGGTCAGACAAGCAATGAAGTGGTTTATTTTTTAAACATAAATTGTTATCAAGTCTTCAGTCCAGGACAAGCCGAGTCAGTAATCCTGTCCTTGATCTCTGTGCTAACACTGAAAAATCTCCCTCTTCTCCAGTCTGCAAACATGTTAAAGCCTCAGCAGGTTGAGCCTTGTTTGAAACATATCAGTGTAGCCTTCCCAGGAAAATCAGAAGACAGGAAAAAAAAACATGGGTTTTTAGCAGATCTGTCAATCGTGTACCTTTTATATGTAAGAAGAAACATTATAGATCCATATAGAGGCAATTATATTATTATAAACAAATGTTGTAAATTCAAAGAAAACATGTGGTAAACAGTTATATTTTTAAAATACTATAAAATAAAATAGTTTTCAAGATTAGTTACAGCCTGTTTGTTTTAGCCAAGCTCATCAAGACCAAACACGGCTCCGGGAAAAATGCAGAGGCCTGTGCGCCTGAAGCCAATCCACAGCAACAGCACCACCGCTTCGGTCAGGCGCAGCTCTCCTTTCAAACTTCACGAGGCCTCTCAAGACAGCGACCAGCCATTCAACCACACCGTGAGTATCCGACATGGGCTCAGACTCCCAATGGAAAGGGGGAAACATATGAGTTTGCATATTCTGTGGTAAAAACGTATTCAGAATGCACAACATATGGATAATTAGCCATATTTATCAGTCTAATCCTTCCCTAAAGCATTTACACATTCAGACATCATTAACCTCTCTCCCAGATGAACAAGGTCTCTCGTAAACGTGTGACCACAAAGGAGGCTTCATCCTACCTCCTCCCTGTCATCAACAACTTTGTCACACCGGTACCTCCAGCCACGAAGAGGAAAGAGAGGGGGGCAAAGATCACTCCCAACAGCACTATCAGAGGCCGCAGACTGCTTCCTACCACCGCCTCCAGTAATGCTGACGTCACTGAGGTCTTAAACTCCTTATATGCTTTTGCCTGGCAACAAAAGTTTCCACAACAAATACAAACTGCTGCCCCTTTGGGTTTAATAAGGAACAAGTAGTTCACCTAATCTGTCACGAGAGGTGATAGTTAAGCAAAGTAGTGTCAGATTAACATAATTATAAATATTCTATCATCAGATTTACAACTCAGTTTATAAGGATAATTATCATTTTAACTTATTTATAAATTGATGCAGTATAAGAATAACTGAGATGTGTAAAATTTAATTCAGACCTTTATAACGCTTCACCATTTATTACAGTCAAATACAAGTTTTTGAATTTTAAAATATGTCAGTGAAGCTGATTTAGTGATACTAGGTTGTATCTTTTTGCCTTTCAGGAACCCCCGTGGCTGAGAAGCTCTGTTCATCAGAGCAGAGTGTGTATAAATATGGTGTACTTTGGCAAAACAGTGCATCTCTTCCATGATATGAACTATATGAGGGATGAAGTCAAAGTGTTTCAGCAGCACTGTGGAGGAGAAAACCTGTGTGTGTACAAGGGAAAGCTTCGGGAGGGAGGTGGGTGTTTTTGATAAAATGAGGTAGGGATTGGTCGCTGCTGGGTTTAGGATGACTTTTGCTTTATCTACTTCCTTCATCTCTCTTGCAGAGAGCTTTCACTTTATATCACGGAGACACAGAGGGTTCCCCTTCAGCTTGACCTTCTTCCTGAACGGGTTGCAGGTGCAGCGGCTGAGCTCCTGCTGCGAGTTCAAACACAGGAAAGGTTCTCGACTTGGTGGCCGGCTCGGACACTTTGGCTTTTGTAGTGTGGAAGGGGCGTCTCCCTGTTATAAGTAAGATATTCAATGTAAAGGTGCACTATGACATAAAAAGTAGACCAGTATGCCACTCTCCGGTAAACTGGGCTGTGGAAGGCAGCTAAAGGAGCCAAAAAGTAACGCCAACTATGCATGAGATGCCAGCACTTTCTGAGTATGAAAATGTTCAATGAATGTGAAAGTGAATATTTGTAAGGGTTTGTACAAACTCTGCAGACTCGCTGACATCAGCACTTTAAAAGATCAGCTGACAATACTCAAAATGCTTATTGTGCTTATAATGCTTATAGTTTCATGCTTTAAAACTATTGTAAGCTTATTGTTAATGCTACACTAGCAGCCTCTTTTTTTTTTACAATCTATTAAATATCTACACATCCACACAATATAATACACAATAACATGATAATAGACTATATAACACAACATAACGGACTGTTGTCCAAAGCGTAGTTTAACATTTTGCAGGTTGACTGAAGGATTCATTCAACTCAATTCAACTTTATTTGTATAGCACCACTTCACAACAATGTCATCTCAGGATCTCTTCATAAAAATATAGCCTAGCTAAGGGAAACCAAAAATTACCTTGAATTTTTACTTTGATCTAATCCCCAGCCTGAGCATGCAGGAGGCGACAGTGGGAAGGAAAACTTCCTTTTAACAGGAAAACAAAACTTCCAGCAGAACCCGGCTCAGGGAGGGCAGCTTTCTACCTCCACTTGTTGGGGTGAAGGGGACAGAAAAGACAAATGTCCATATCTTTTATGTAGAATAAAAGCTGCAGAATAAATTAAAAAGGTGAAAAAAAGTATTCAAATCACTGGTGTGCCTGTAGCTTTAAATTAGCATAAAGTGTGGAAGCTGTTTTCCTTACTATGTCCTAAAACTAGAAGTGCAAAATGCAGATCTGTTCCACTTCATTATCATGCTCAGTAATACATAGTCTCAGAAATTGCTATGGTCTTTCTTTTCTAAAGATACTAGGTGGAAAAACTAACTAACTTAAAACTATCTACATTAGTATATGAAAGTGGGATGATTTTGGTGTTAACTTGTTGAGTTTTCTCATATCTGTGAGTTTTTATTTTCGTAACACTCAAAATAATTTGTTAGATCTTTTCTACACTGAAACTGGGATAAAGTGTTTCACTCCTAAAGCTGCTTAGATTGAATGCAGCAGGAAAAGGTTTACTAGGATCCATGTCCAAACACTTGGTGCACAAATTCCTCAGCATTACAAGTCCTAGTAACAAGCCATTGAGCACAGAGAAGCTGCTGTAGTTCAATGTAGATTTGGGGATAAAAGTGATTAAAAAAAATAATCTTCATATAATTATAGCATATATCCAAAGACTACTTCACAAAAATTATGTTTGTTTCTTTGATTGCATCTTCTTCTTATAATTCCTTTTAGGTGCATTGTAGCAATGGGCCTGGACAAAAAACCAACACCTCCACCAAAGTTGTTAAAAGATGGTAGAGCAAGAGACTATTCAACAACTAGTTCAAAAGATTCACATGAGATGGAGACTGAGAGGAATGAGGGGGATGTTACCTCCTCCTCAGAGAGCAAAACAAGACAAGCGCATGACACAGAGAGTGAAGTCAGACAAAAACCAGCTCAAGAAGAAGAGAAAGCCAGAGATGGTGTGTAAACTAAAGCATAACTGTCTCATAATCAAAGATTAATAAAGCTTTGTGATGAAAACTGATGAGATTCTTTGTGTGTTTCTGATCTACAGATTATGAGGAAGACTTTGAAGCAGACGACGAAGGCCCCATAGAGGAGGAAGAGGCAAAAGAAGAAAGATCTCCCTCTCCGTCCAGTGAAACTGAGAAGCAGGTTCCACAGAAAGACTCGGAAACTGAAGATGATGAGAAAGAAGGTGAGTCCATCTTCTACTACGATCACATACATTCTAGAAAATAAGCTGGTAGTAGTTACTTAGTACTCATTAATATCCATGTATATGTACAATACTTGAAATAAATACATGTATGTATACGTTTTTATATTCCATCTTTCTTGTAAAAAAAAAGACACCGAGTCTCACTCAGGCACCAGTTTGTCAGCCAGTGACCAGGAGGAGAGTGATGCTGAACCCATAGAAGACTATAGAAAGGAGGAGAATCAACCAGAGGAACATTATGAAACAGAAGCTGCTAATACAAATACAAAAGATGAACCAACTTCAGAAGACGCTGCTGCCACAGAAATCGAGTCTGCTTTGGTCAAAGACTCAGATATACAGAACAGTGCTGAGGACAGTAGGGAAATCGACACCTTGGAGACAAGCGTGTTATTGGGGGCTGCAAACCAACAAGGGAATAACACCTCAGGGGATCAAAATGATAAAAAACCTGTAGAAGAGAGCAGAAGTAAAGAAGAAAATGAAAGGGGTAAGTATAAACCAACAGGTATAGCCATGGAGAATTTATCGAGGTGATAAAAAGTAATAAAGGTGTATTTTTTTTAACTGTTATCATAAAATGCCTCTGATTATTACTAAATATTCACTCTAACGGTACTTCAGAACAGTTTGTGCTATTTATTAAACAATTAAAAAACTTATGTTCATTAGGGTACCATTTAATACATTATTTTCATTGTATTATTGTAACAAAACAGCTTGACAGTGTTTGTAGGAGTAAAACACCAGATTTATTTCTTTAAGAGAAACATGATTTCTGCTGTGTTTAAAATGAGAAAGCAGTGAAATGAATAAAGATTTCAAAATGTTGCTCGGCAAACAAAGAAAAGAGCCCTCAGGGGGGTAAAATTGCAATCAGAAAAGAGAAGGGAAGCAGTCACTAGGGGAAAAAACAAACCATATATTTGCATACTGAACCGTATCAGAAAAAGCTCAAAATATGCAGAGCTGCTGCATATTCATGTTTAGTCTCCACTCAAACAAATCAAGAAGCTTCATGGCTTTTTCAAAGAAAAAAAAAAAAATTAAGTCACACTCCAAAAAATCTTATGTGTACGACTTGCTGGGAGATTATTTACTTAGACACAAAAAGGCCGTCGTTCCTATTGTACTGAGATCAATTTGCAGTTTTGCGTTTGTATGTTGCCTCTTTCTAAAGGGGTTAAAGTTGTATTTGTTTATGGCTCTATGCGTTTACTTGGTTCTCTTGTAATCTTTTGAATTTTATTCAAAGACAGAATTGAATTATTTAAATTGTTTTGTGCAATACTGTAATAAAATTGTACCTCTGCCTTTGTCTTTCTTAAGGTGAATCTGTGCAGGAAACACTGGCAGAAGCCATCCAGAAGGAGTCCCGGTGCAGCTTTGAGCCTGACCTTAGCAGCACCAACAATGAACAAGAGAAGGAACCAACAGATGAAGGCTTCAAAGAGAAGGACATAGGTATAGCTTTATTTTTGTTTTAATAGATTAAAAAAAAAGGTATTACAAAAGACGGCACAATTCATTACTAGGCCTTACATTACATTTTAAACTGAGTTTGTCTTGTATTTCCAGATGAAAATGCATCTTTAGAACAACAGCAGGCACTTGTTGAAGAGAATAAATGTGAAGATGTATTTGCTGCTGACATGTCACAGAAACAAGAGGGGTTGCCTGAGGCAGAAAACCAAAAGGATGCTGAGCAAGAGCCTCATGAAAGCAGTGGCAGCACTAAAGACGAAAGAGTCAGCAAGGATGATGAAGATGAAAAAGCTGACGAAACCCCAGCAAGGAAACATAAATCAGAGGACCCAGGTGAATTCCAGCTTCCCATAAATGAAGAAAAAGTGTCACAACATGTCGAAACAGCAGATCCTCTAGAAGAAGCTAAATCTGGTAAAGCTGAGGCTGCAGAGAAGGATGAGGAGAAAACCGCAGTGGAGACTGAAATCCTGCCCAGTGAGACGGGGCAAGGAGCAAAAAGCAGAGAAGAGGATGAGTTGTCAGCATCAGAGCCGAGTAAAAAGACTGATGAGACAGCAGAGGCAGATAACGCAGAGGTGGAGGCGATGACGGCAAGCGAGACAATGGGGATCAAAGCTGAGTCCTCAGAGGAGCGAGAGGCCCTCAGCTGTGAAGAGGTACCTGAAACCGACACAGATAGGAGGCAGGAGGCTGACAGCGAGGATGGAGCAGCAGCACCAAAAGCTGAATGCACACCAGAGAATTCAAGCAGCTTGCCTGAGGAGTGTGAAGACACCATGACTGAAAGAACAGCAAAGGAAAATAAAAAGGATGAGACAAGTAAAGATGACTTAAAAGAAGAAGATAAAGAAACACCAGCGGAGGCTAGCAAGGATGACAGTACACATGAAAAGTGTGAGCAGGGAGAGGAGAAGATAGATATATCTGTGGAAGTAGATGAAAAAATAGAGAAGCAGGAATCTGAGAAAGATATTCAGAAAGAGGAAAATCAAGCTCACATAAATTCAGATGAAATAGCAGAAGATGAAAGTACTCAGGACAGACAGACCAATGAAACAGAACAAGAAGGTAATTATAAAAATGAGGGAGATGTGAGCAGTGATGAAAAGCAAAACCTAGCAGAAAGTACTGAAAATAACACAAATACAGAAAAGGAGGAAGCAGAGAACGCTCTCAAAGAGGATGATGAAGCTGTAAATGAAGGGAAGGTAGAAGAACCAGAAATGATAGAGGACAGGAAAAGTCTTAATGAAAATCAGGAGCATACAGATAAAAGCGAGACAATATCCGAGGAAGGAAAATGCCACGAACCAGAAATGTCTGAGAAAGCTGAAGAAGAGGACAAAGATGCAGAGACTAGAGATGATGAAGAATGTCAAGAGAAAAAAGAGGTAACTTGGAAAATGACAGGAGAAAAAGAAGAAACATCTGAGATTGAGAAAAATGAGCCAGATTTGGATCCTATGAGAACATGTCCTGAAAACATTGAGTCAGAGGATGCTGAAGGTCGTGATGCTGCAGATGAGGAAAAACCAACAGAGGAGGCATTAAAGGAAACTGAGGCCGAGGTTGTTAAAACTGCAAGTGAAAAAGGAGAAATTGATGCAGAAAATGGGGAGATTTCCATTGGAGCCAAAGAAGAAACTAATTTTCAAACAGCAGAGCAAGCTGAGGAAGAGGAAAAGGAACCAAGTGAAGGAGAGAGAACAGCGGTAAAAGAATTTGGAAACATTGAAGATGACAGAGTTAAAACCGTAGAGGGGGATGCTAAAGACACGAATGATGGTGAGTCAAAGTATGACGGATCAGTCAAATCTTCCCCAGAACCTGAAATAGCTGGTTTGGAATCAAAAGAGGATGAGAGTAAAGTCAGCGAGGAAACAAATCAAGATGAAAACAAGTCTGATCTGGATCAGAACCACAGAGATTCCAAATCAATGGGAAAGAATAACATTGAGAGTAGAAGTACTGTTGTTCCTTCAGAGGAGCAGGAGGAAACTTCAGCACAAACTCCTCTTCATGCAGGTTTTCCCTCAAGTCAAATGTATCAAGAAAAGAATGAATCCAAGAATGAAATGCATTCACATACTGATGAATCTGCAGCTGGTGCTGACCTCTCTGCTGCTGATGGACAAAACGGAGTGGACACGGAGGAGGCGAGCAAAGCCTCAGAGGAAGGAGCAAGTGTGCTCCTCAAACCACAAGTACAGGTCAAGGTAGATGATGACGAACACAGCATCACTGTAGGTGAGGAAACTCCAGATGTGTTAGCCAAAGAAGACAACACAGACATGGTCACAAACTGGATTAATATGCACCAGACATCAAAGTTCTTTGAAAAGTTTGTTGAGCCTTTAGAAGATCTGGAGGAAGACGTCTCAAACACTCAAATATCCAACTTAAATAATACAGAAAGTGAGTCTATAGAGCTGCAGCGATCTCACAGCTCAGAAAAGATGCTTGGTGATGAAGAAGAAAGGAAGGAAGGACAGCAGTCAGGGGACAAAACTCAGTTAGAAGCAGAGTCAGACATTAACAGCAGGCCTGCTGCAGATGATCATGAGAATGACTCAAAAGATGGAGGACTGGAGGAGGAGACAGAAGGGAAATGTATAACACAAAAGGAAGAGAGTGATCAAGATGAAAGAGAATCTGGAAAAGAGACAAGGAAGCCACATGGGAGCAAAGAAAGCAGGGGATCTTTGGAAGATAAAGTTAGAGAGGAACCAACCCATGTTTTTTTCTTTAATGAGGTGGAAAGCTTCTCAGAGTCCTTCAAACCTGAAGGAACCTTCTCCAAAGCTGCTGGTAGTGGTTCAAACACAGATTTAAAGCAAACGGCAGCAGACCTTTCCTTCAAGACAGAAGAGCGTAATGAATCAAGCAGTCCAGATGGAGAGAAAGGTGAAAGTGAAGCACAGGATGAAGCAGATACAAAGGGACAAACAAAGGATTTCATTGCATCAAAGTCTGACGATGAAAGCCAAGAGGAGTCCCATCCTGCAGAGATCCAAACTAAAGCTTCAGAGGAAACTTCTCCTGGAGAAAGACGAGACGTGGAGCTGATGCAGGACATCAAACACGCTTTCGGTACAGACCAGCTGGGCACTTTCTCAGTGGATGAAAAGTTGTTTGGTCACAGTTCGTATCCTTTACTAACAAGGACTGAGAGTGGACATTAGAGCTGCTCGGCTCAGAGCTCAGTAAGGTTAAGCGGGGATTTACTTCTTTTTTTTTTAATAAAACACAGAAACAAAATATAAAAGATGCACAGATAATCAGGCAACTCTTTTAAAAATAAAAGCATTGACAATTATAAAAAGGGAATTTTAGTATTAGTACACATTAATTTAGTTTAAACCATCATCAAGGATCCTTTCACCCATGACTTCTCATAACAAAAACCTGCACAAGGAAATTCAATAGATGCATAAAATGTTTACAATAAAGCATCTCTTCTTGTTGTTGGTACCAGTAAGGTGTAGTTTGAGCGCAGCATCAAGTACAGCTCCTATAACCTATTACCTGTAAACAGATACTCTTATACTTACGCTCACAGATGATTGAATAATTCATAGCTGTCAGACTCCCACATCTTTAGCTTGCCTCCAGTACACTTTACATTTCCACCGACTGGGTACAAGTACTCCAGCTTTCATCAGACGGCTGTAATTGAGATTGTCCGTGACCATTTCTGTCAGCACTCTGATATGATTACTCAGTGACATTATCAACAACAGCAGCATTAGGCTGATGATGATTAGTTTCGTGGTGATATAACGAAATGTCAAATGGCCGATGCTGCAAACTCTACCTCGGTAAAGAACATGTGTTAGCATTGTCTTCTAATGTTATGTTTAGGGACAGTTTGTTCTTTTTAAGGCCTTTGCTTGTCATGTGACATTTGTAAGGAACTGACAGCTTGTGTGATCTGGCCAATTTCAAATAATAAAATGAGTGTGAACAGTGACTTTTATTTTTTTTACTTTATTTTTGCATAGAGGAGGGAAATGTGTTAATACAGCAACTGTTACCACAACAGCAACATTTAGACGTTTAAATAAAACGGAAGAAACACAATGTTTTAACACACAGTTCATAGAATAAAATCAAGCAGTAAGTATTGACATAACAATGTTGGTCTAATGTCTATTTAATGAGTTTTACCTTCCAGGTAAATACAGTAAATAAAATAAAAGTCTGGGTCGTAATAAAAAGGATGTGGGACTTAATTGTTGTCTTCAAAGCAGCCATTACTGTTGAAGGAAGAGCAGAACCTCATGGTGCTCATTGGATCAGAAACATACCCTGGAAGAAACAAAAAAAATGCACTAGTACTCTGAACACTGTCTTCTTATTCTGTAGGTTTCAGCAGGTTATTATTAACATGCACAGACACATGTCTATTATTCTTTCAGATCACAGATTAGACAAGATGTTATTCAGATATTGAAAGGTGATATTACTCTGGTTGTTTATCAGTATCACAAAAAGACAAAGGCTCTGATAAGGTCATTCAAACAAGGATGGACAAAGGAGTCATTTTAAACCTGTAGCTCACTACTATTTATAAGGATGTAATGATACATCCTAGGTTAATACATCAAATCCCTGGATTCATTTATCAATGGGGTGATGGCATTGATACCAAATGTAAAAAATTCAATGAAATAATGATACAAACTTGCATGTAAGAAAGATTTTATGTAGTCATTTATACTGGCTTTATTCTAAAAACCTAAACTTGCCATTATAAATTGTGGAGTATGCTGATAGCAAAGAGAGTGGTGAGTAACATTACAAAGGTCAGACAGTACTTGGTTATACTTAGTACTTATAGCTTACATATAGCTACAGCCTAAATATATTTTTGAAAATATTCATGCATTACTGAATACAAATATTAGTTATATTTTTTATTTTCTTTAAACTATATGAATTTTTTTTAGGCCAAATAA
>JBAMIG010000015.1:16540645-16558814 GCA_037177335.1 Kiunga ballochi
TAAAACATTGTGCTTTTGCTTTACTTAATAGCACTCTGGCATTTTCTGTGACAATTTCAGGAACCCATTCTGCAGCGCAGCATCCCAAAGCTCCAAAGCTGAGAAACTGGTCTAAAAAGATTTATCTGCAGCATGGGGCATCATGTGACAATTGTAGTTCCCTTTGCACAACCATGTGACGGGCCAGAATCTGGATGTTAAAACTGTGATGATTATTTTGCCTGCGTTGCATGGCTGATTCAGCAACATCAGAAAAACGAGGAAGGAAGGCAAGAAATTGACAGAGTAAGAGATAAGACAAGGCTCAACATGAGACAGACTTTTACTGGCTGGACAGAGCTCAGAGGAGAGAAGGCAGGAAAAGTGTGACTTTAAAAGAAGAGATTATTTTTAAATAAATGCCTGATTGCGCTCAGAAGTGTTTAAATATTATCATCAAATACCATTTTATTATTTTTGTTGCTTATGTTGCTCACGAATGAAGAAAAGCAGACAAAAAAAATAGAATACCATCTTCACCACTACATCTCTAGCTTTAAAACTAACTGTCATGATACCATACATATATGTGTATGTATTCTGCAAACAAACCATTTCGATCGATGGGAGAGAACTGCATGTTCCTCCTGAGTTCCTCCAGTGAAAGGCCTCCAGAAGCCCGGCGGCATTCGCTGAAAGGATAATGAATATCCTCAACCACATTCATTTATTCACCACAAAACAATCCGTGTCCAGAAATGTACACTGATACATTTACATGCAGGAAGATGGCTAAGATGGGGTCAGATACAAGAAGACATTCAATATGTCATGCATGATACGTGTTGCTTTCTCTTTCTGCAGACTACTGCATGCAGAGTTCTTCAGCTCTTTACTCCAACACAGATGAAGTCAATGCCACACAATAACCTCACATTATATTGCCAGCTTCATTCACGATGATTGTTTTGAGTCTATAACTTCTTTAGAGAAAAAAAACATTGAATAGGATTCTGCCTTTTAAGCCAGAATGCTATTAAGTTTTACACTGCATTTGTTTTTCTATTTCCCTGTTTGGTATCTGAGTAAATCAGTTTCCTTTTATCTCCACTAGTCAGTCCAATGGTTACTGCAATGAGACTTTCTTCAACAAATTAGTAGGAGTCCAGCTAAATTTGAAGTTAAAGACGTTCTGCATAAATGTCCTCTGCAGAGTCTGTTTGGTTACTTTGAATCCAATTTTAATCTGTTTAATTTTAGCTTTTTAAAGGCTTCATTTAATGCATTTCAAAGCCTTTAAATATTCTATTCAAATATATTGGTCTTTGTCATAATGATATATTCAATAAAGAAATAAAAAATAGCTTTTGTTTAATTGCAAATGTCAGTCAACCAAAAGAAAATAAAATAAATCCTAATGTAAAACTTAACCAGAGCCACCTTTGCTGAAAAGTTGAGGACGAGTGATGAGAAAAAGAGACCAGTTATGCAGTAAATTATTCTCAGGGTGGTGCAGTTGACCTACTTCTGAGTCCAGAAGGCATATGCTCGAGTATTGAGAGCGTATTCTAACTCAAAACGGGAGCGGAGTGCAGCCACGTGGCTCCGACCCGGTCCTCCTCGCCCAAGAAGGCAATCCGAAGAAGAGGAGGGCGACAGCGAGCCGCTGCTGCTGCTGGAGGCTGGGGACATGAGCTGTGTGCACCAGATGATGAATGAGCAAATCACAACTAGTTCAGTTAAAGTGATGCTGAAGTAGAAGAGAAATTCATGAATATTTTATACCTCAACATTACACAGGCATTCCTCCAGGTTGGACACCACTTCAGAGAAATCGGGCCTGTCCTAAAATTGAATAAAACTTATTTATTTCTTTTCCACAGGCATTAAAGGCATCATTTAAAATGAAACACAAAGGTGGGATCTCTTTAACACTAGTCTCTGTATGATGTTTATTTCAGTCAAACATGAAAGAAAGGTGAACTCTGCCTCTAAAAGCTTCAGATCCCTTTGCCTCACAGTACAAGAACAAACACTGCCCCCCCTCAGAGCTGTTCAATTATACATCGCATCCTCACATGGTAACCAAGGTGTGTCTGCATTGCAACAATCAAAACAAAGAACACAAATCAATACAAACAAAACACAACTGAACATTATTATCAGGAAAAGTTTAAACATCTTTTTGTATTTTGAACACTAAAATGTTAAAAATGTGAACTTGAGCAGTTTTTGGTTCATATCATTAATTTCTAAAAGAAATTATATAAAGTCTGATGCCAGCCAGGCTTTATCAGACCTAACCTAATGCATATCTCTATGTACAGTGCAGTATGTCCTATAAAGTGGAGTACTGTGCAGGTGGGGCACCAGCAGAGTTGTGTGCATGTGAAATTTTGTTGCAACACTTATGGAATAAAATGTTCTCATGAAGTTTCACTGGAACAAGCAATCGCAGGGGCAAGCATTCAGGTGACTGGTTGGGTAATCTTAATTTGCTAACAGGAAGGAGATGCACCAGAGGGAGAAATGTGCCAGTGTGCTTGCCCCTGAAATAATAAATCTTAATGAGGTAAAGAGGAAAACACCCCGACTAATTATATCACAGCACAGTGGGAGGATCATCTGTGGGCTCTAAAATAGGAACAATAGTGCAGAAATGTATCATCTGGGGATGATCTCGTTCATTACTGCTGCATGAGCTTGAAGGATTGGCTGACTTTGCATCATTTGACTCGCGTAACTCCAGTATAGCTAATGACATAAATCCAATTATAGTATTTTAAAGGTTCGAAACTGCAGAGCTCTTTCTAGTTGAGTACACTCGAAGCAGTGTGGTGCACCAATCAAAACTACTTTACAGCTACATGAAATGCATATCCAGTTATTATGTGGGTTTGTATCTCTTCATCAGAGCTCAAATGTAACAGAGGGAAAAAAAGCAAAAACAGGGGTTCTACCTCTGGACAGGAGTTCCAGCCTCTCAAAAGGAGAGCAGAGATGGGTTTGGGAATGGAGTAGCCAATAGGAGGCCTGATGTGATGGTAAGCCATGTCTGCTGCAGCAGCTGCTAAGAACACAAAACCATCTCAGATTTAGTTTTGTAAACACAGTTAAGCTCATGTGAAGTAACAGTATCTCCTAAATACAGATAGTGAACATTGTAACAGACAGACAGGTAGGTAGGTCGACCGGTCGGTCGGTCGGTCGGTAGGTAGGTAGGTAGGTAGGTAGACAGACCAGGTTTCAGGTGAGCAAATGGGATTTCTCCAGTGAGCAGCTCCCACAGACAGAGGGCGTAGCTGAACATGTCTGCTTTCACTGAGTAGCGTGTACACTGTGTGAACACCTCAGGAGCCATCCAGCGCAGGTTCTGCACAAACAGAAACATAGACATAGGCAGGGAGAGGCTCAGGTGATGAAAACTGCAAAGAGATTTTAGTTTGCAGACAGGATTTAAAGCAGCTTAAAATCGAGACAAACACACAGATATGTGCAAAATTGGCCTAATTACCAGTGAAAACACTGCATCTGGCAAAAGCAAGTAGTTCGCCACAACAAGCAGCTCCCAGGAGATGCAACACACTTTACATCAAACTGCAGGCAAAGCACTGTATAGTACTGAGTCAGCACATTCATGCTAAATCTGCATGTAGGCAGTTTTCTTTTGTAGCTGGGAGGTAATGGATGGCAGGTGCCAGCAGACGCTCTGGCTTAAACTCACACAAAAATACCAGCACATACTTTTTCTCTTTTTCTTTAAAGTGACTTATTATGTTACTGATACAGCAGCAACAGTATCTATCTGGGGAAAAAACCTATACGATAAGGTTAGTGAGTTTGTAGTCAAATAAATCAAAGGAGCAAACAGTACTTGCCCCTGGCTGCTTGGTCATGTTATCTTCTTCTACAGACTGAAGGAATCTGGATTCTGTGGAAAAAAAGTGACACACAAGGGTCAAAGGAAGGCAGATAAGCATATAAGCATTATCATATCTGCCTCAAAATATTAGAAAAACATTGTTACTTTACATTCAAATACATAATCCAAACTAATTTCGTAAAAAAGGTGAGATGTGTGAAATGTTTATAAAGTAAATAATGACAGAGTGTTATAGTTTGAAGTTTTTGTCTGCAACACCTTTCTAAATACCAGGTAAGATGTTTCATAATTTATCAGATTAACTGGCAATATATTTGTAGCAAGATGGTTGAATGAGAGCATCCTAAAGAGGAAAGCTACACATGTTGCAACAGAGCAGAAGAAATCAAAGCAAACTGAGGCAAAACAACGTTTAAACACTATTCTGAGCAATTACTCACAATGCTGAGCCTGCACTCTGATGGAGGACCCTCACAGAGCGAGCACACTGTGTGAAATTTTCCTGACATGTTATTGACAATATTCATGTGCTAAATACAGCTGTTCTCACTACTGCACCCTAAATTCATCTGAAGATTTTCCATCTGGGTATCAAATAGGGACTGCAGAAAACCCCAGAGTGTGTGAACACAGCAGGATGTACACGTGGCGCTTATGTCAGTGGGGTACATCTAAGCCTGCCTTGACCTGAGTGATGGGATGTTGCCATGGCGGCGGCCACTATAAACTTGGAGGTACTGGCTCCTGGTGTTGATGGATCCTAATAATCAGCATCAGTATTAAGATAGTTTTAGTTTTTTTTTTATTTTACTTTTATTTCTATTTTATTCACATATATATATAACTATTTTCAGTTAAGAAAGAGTCAAGTTAAGGGTGGAGTTATCTGTATTTGTGTGTGTGTGAGGGGTGTGTGTGTGTGTGTGTGTGTGTGTGTGTCTGAACAAGTGTTTTTTTACATGGCAATGTAAATTTTGTTTTTTTGGTTTGTAAAGGCTTGTATTATTATAATTTATTTTATCATGTTAATCACTTTGTGTTGCTTTTGGTATGAAATGTGCTTTAAAAATAAAGTTGAATTTAGTTTTAAAACCTTGTTAAACTTTAAATGCAAAGGGAAGTTTTTCTTAAGACGATTATCTTAAAAACTTTTTAAAGGCTGTTGCTTTCAGTTTTCATGATTATATGTAAATTTATTTACAAAGTGGAGCAATTACCTAGAAGCTCTTACAAATATAGCATAGAAAATTATTTAAAAGTGATCATTTTTAGACATCACCTCTCATCTTCTACAATACACCTATTAATTAATAAAATGATAAATATTATCTGATGTGCTTTTATTGTGCCAGCTTTACTTTAATACAGCTTATATGTATGATTACATATGTGGCTTCCTAAAAGAAAACCTTTGGATATAAAATTGTGATAACATGAATCAAAAACACTGTGAAGAGCAGCTTCTCTGACCAAAAAGTGACAACCACGGGTTAATGGTCTGTATCTGAGTAGAGAGGTGTCAATAATGCACTGATAAACACTGATTTATGCAGCACTACTACTACTGCTTTTTAATGATAAATGTTCTGGTGAAATATATTCATTAACCTTTTCTTTTCAAATCATTTCCTTTTTCTATGCAGAGCAAATAAAATGCCTTACCTCCAAAATCTGCCACCACGGCATGTCCATCCTCATAAAGTAGGATATTGTGACTGGAAAGAAGATCAAATTAATTCGTTGAGAGCAACAACCTACAACACAAAATGTTACTGAGACACCAACCTGTTGAGGTCCCGGTGGATGATAGGCTGGGTGAGGTTGTGCAGGTACTCCATGCCCTTGGCCACGTCGATGGCAATGATGAGCTTGGACTGCAGATCAATAAGCCTGTCCATTGACACATCGTTAAAGCTGCAACCACTTAGCGCCAGATCAATAGCTCCTGCCAATCACACGCAGCACTTTACACAGATCAATAGGACAGTCTATAAAAACAGCACCTGGCCACACAGTTAGCAGAACACTTCATCTGGATCAATGATGATCCCAGTTAAGGGGCAGATTGGTGAAAGGACATTTCCAAGAATGATAATAAAACTTGAATGACTTCACTGCTCCATGCAAACGTGCTTTGTCTGCAGCACCAAATTTCTACTTAAAGCAGTGTGACCTCTGTTTATATGTAATTTGTCAGTGGCACATCACACTGCACCAGAGCTTGTCCCAGTTGTTAAAGCTTTTTTTTTCCATTAAAAGGCTGCTCATTATAAACTCATGTTGAAAGGAGCGCAACATGCCAGCACCAAAGATTATTTTGTACGTTATTGGGCGGCAGATATGATTGCGAGCAATTGAGTTCAACATGATTTAATAAATTCAACATGGTGAGAATTGATCACAAGATTGGAGTTAGGAATATCTTTGTATTTGCATTAATAAAACAGCTGTAAAACAGCTGGTCAACGAATACAGACTTGTTAAAGGCGTTACCTGCTTAAAATAAATCCTGGCAATGCTTTTGAATCTGTAAATGGCCCATTTTACATGTTTAATTCTGTTTAATGTGGCCGACATTGGCTTATATCTCTGGTTGATATTTTTTGTGTGTTACTGTCTCTTTGTGTTGTTTTTCACTTATTCCTTTTGTGTCACAATGCTGTGTTAAGAGTGAATCTATCTATGATTACACTGAATCAATACATATTGTCATTCTTGTTTAATCTGGTCACTTATATCCCTGCAGCTACTGTGCCTCTACGTCTGGACATCTTTTACCTCTCTGTACATGTTTTCTTTCAGTCTGTGGTCATTTTGTGTTTCCTTTTCAAATGTTTTCATGTCGGTTCCTTATTTGAGTTTCTTTATAAGTTGCTGCTGAAACTTGCCAGCAATATATGCTTACTGAATGGAATGAATCTCTGAGCGTGTTAGAAACAGTTTGTGTCTTTCTCACCTCTTCTGCTCATGCAGCAAGGAGAACAATGAGCCTCCAGAGATGTACTGGGTAACAATGGCAAACTGACTGGGATCATCCAAGCACGCTCCCACAAACTGGATGATACATGGGTGATTGAGGCGACATAGGATAGAAACTTCTCTGCAGAACATATCCACATCTGACTTTGAGCAGTATGTGTTGGCTCGATATCTGTGGAGGAGCGATGATTATAAGTTTATAATAAGAACTTCTAAGGTTCTTGTTCTGTCAAACATGGGGGCATGCTAAATCACTTCTTTGTGTGTGAGTGTCTCTTGGTTTGTGTGAAAATAAATAAACAATTTTAAAAAATACCGTTTTATGGCAACGATTTTATTTCTGCATTTTCCCCTGTAGACTCTCCCAAAGGAGCCTGTGTGTGTGAAAAACATACACTCATCAATAACATTATCAGATTTGTAAACACATTAGCTGAAAGTTAAAGGGAGCAGAAATTGACCTACCTGATCCAATGATTTCATTAAACTCAAGCTCAGACAGCTGAAGATGGAAATGAGATGGAAGATTAGCCCTGAGCACCAACACTTCTGCTTTTTCTGAAAAAAAAAACAACAAAAGAGTTTAATGTGTGAATAAATCCAACAGAGAGCTTTTTTTTTTTTTTTACTGTACCATTTCTAAGATGACTTGTAAAAAAGTTTAATTATTGCTTAATATAAGGTGCAGCAAAAGCTGCAAATCGATCACATTTACATAGCAGTTGCTGTGTGGAACACTGGTGTCGAGATGTGGGTCAATAATAAGCAGTGTTTAAAGCTAAATGTTGGTACTCTGATAATTACCTTAAAAATTGTTTCAGACTTTACACATTTATCTCTACAGATGAAAATAATTCCCACAGCTACCCCTCAATGGTAGTTTCAGCAACTGGGAATGTTGCTTTTTTACAATAACCCAAAAAGATATTTTGTCCAATTATTAATTTCCGTTATCAATTAATACTGATATATTTTTATACCCCCAAAAATAAAACAACAAAAAAATTGTTTCAAGTAAATATGATGTATTATCTCCTTTACAACAAATTAGATGTCTCTACATACTTTTAAAAAATACCATTGATTTAGAGACTTTGCTGAAAAGCTTGTGATATAATATGTGCATGTTGTGTTAAAATTGTCATTTATATTTACATTGTATTGGCAATATTAACCAATAATATTGGTATGCGGATAATATTAACATCTCTATCAGAAACTGACACTGGTTTTTCCCCAGTGATTATTTATATTTTCAGCATTTAAATTTCTAAATTTTGTCCTTCATATGAATAATTATATACTTGACAAACCAAACTGTCAGGAAAACACAGCAGACACTGTTTCTGTAAGCAGTGAATCCATGACTAAACTGCTCCTTCTGTAACAGATACAGCAGATACAGTGGTTGCAGCTGACAGTGATTTAGGAAATCTGCAGTGCTTCAGTCCACCTCCGTACCTTTAGTCATGCTTTTAATTTTTCCAAGTGGAGATGGGACAGAAACGTAGGACCCATCTGGAAGACACGGACATTCCTGCATGTTAACAAAGGATTATGCAGGGTTTTTTTTTAGCAGGTGCTCATTTCTTAAGATGAGACTCACCCCCTCCTGGTTGAGAGTACTCATTGCATGGAGAATCATCTGGACGCTTGTAGTGTTTCAGTAAAGTGACAATGGCATCATGACCTGAGAAACACAAAGCAAGAACATCGGCAGGTGTTTTCATCAGTCTCTTCTGGCATCCCTGCTCATTTTCATACAAACACACCTTTTTCATAAGCCCACATCAGACATGTCTGTTCTTCTTTCTCCCCACTGGACCGACTGGGGTCGCAGGCAACAAGGTTCATGTCTGCTCCGCTGTCCAATAAGTATTGTACCAGGCGGATGTGTCCATGGAAGCAGGCACTGTGTAAAGCTAAATAGTCGCACACAAAGAGCATGAACAGCTTCTTTAGTGTGCAGCTGAATGCAGTGTTTTCCTGTTTATTATAAAGCGTGTGATGAATTACCTGTGTGCCCGTCTCTGCCCTGATAATTGATGCTCATAGCATTCTGGCTTAGCAAGAATTTGACCATCTCTATGTCCTTACCAAAGGTGCATGCACTGTGACACAAATTATGAAGTCACTGTTAAGTCAGAGCAACAGGGAAAGCAACTAAAAAAGTCGATAAAACCCCCAACTGGGCTTGACAGTACCTGTGAAGAGCTGTTTCACTGAATATGTTCTCCTTTGAAATACTCTCTGTGCCAGAAAACTGTACTATCTCCTTCACTGCAGCTAGTTTGCCATTATAGCAGGCCCTGATGAAAAACAGAATTCACTGCATTGTTGATGTCTTCAACCAGGAAAGTAATGAAGAAGCAAGATGAGAAGTCACTTACAAGTGTAACGGTGTGTCCCCGTAAATGTTGACAGAGTGAGGCTGAACTTCAGAGCTGCCTTGCAGTAGAAAGCGTACAATCTCACGGTGACCAAATCGAGCACAAAAGTGCAGAGGGACATGATCTTCATTGTCTTGGGCATTTACTAGTAAGATGAGTAGCAATTATTGGTGGAAACTCAACAATCATCCGTGCAGTGATGTTAAAATGAACCTCCATGCGACTTCATAAAAGGTATAACTCAAGAGATCAGTCTGAGTATACTGATCAACACAAATGATGCTGGAAGAGAAATCTAATATATATTAACATGTGCTTTAGTTGCACACTTACTAGTTCAAGAAAATCTTAGTGTCGAGCCTCACCATTAGCTTTGCTTCCATCACCCATCAGCAGTTTGATGATGCTAAGAAAACCTTTAGCTGCCGCCAAATGCAGCGGCCGGTCACCCACCTCACCGCTCACGTTCACATCTGCCCCAAACTTCAGCAGCAGCTTTGCTACCTGGAAAGCAGAAAGTAAGAACCGTGAAAAAAAGTCAGGGAAAATGTTCTTGGGCTTTAAAATTCATGAGCTCTTCACCTGCTCGTGACCATTATAGGAGGCAATGTGCAGCGGGGTGAAAAACAATGCATCCTGTACGTTAACAAAAGCCCCGTGCTGTAGGAGTATATCTGTGGCCTGGTGGAGGAGGAATAGTCATAGAAATCCATATTCATATATTGAGTGCAGTTCATTGTTTGGTTTGAATATCTTCTCTCACCTCGTGGTGGCCAGCCAATGTGGCAACATGCAGGGCTGTAAGAGCCCCATATCCCACCTGCTGCACATCTGACCCACCATGGAGGAGTGCAGTCACCAGTTCTGCATTGTCCTGCAGCATACAGAGAGGAAAAGAAAACATCCTCGCATCAGTTTCATGTCAACTCCATCTTCAAAGTCCTGCTTGTTAAGTCTCATCCTCAAACGGTATTATGTGTGTACTTGTACTCCACCATGTGGTAAAACTGTAAAAGACTCTTAATCGGAGGAGAAATTTAAAAGAAAAACTTGAAAATAAACATGTTGCTCTTCAATTTCCTTCACCTTGTAAGCAGCCAGATGAAGAGCAGTAAAGCCATTCCTGCTCAGTCTGGAAGGACGGAGGCCTTTATGAATCAGGGTGCGTATATGGGCTTTGTTTCCTGGACACAAAATTACTAGATGATGTAGCAATAAGATATATCACTCAACAAAACATTATGCTTATAGTGAATGAAATAAAGGAGTACAACATTAGCCAAAAGACAACAGCAAGCAAACTGAACTATTAACGCACTACTTGAACTTCAATGTTTGTGTAACATTTTATTTACTATTTATTTCACTTTTATTGTTTACTTTTATGCAGCCGACACCAGAAAGGTCATCCACAGACAATAATGTCAGCCAGCACCACAGTAATCCTTCCACTGTCACAATTTGCTGAGGAGTTATTTATAGACTCTAGTAGTCATGCATACCGCCACATACGCAGCAGAGATGCAGCAGCGACAGCCCTTTCTCCGTTCGGTAGCTCACATTCACCTTCTGAAACGCCTCGTCAGAGCTGCAGCACAGAAATTCAACATTACCTGCTAGTGAAAACGAAGAAACCCTCTGATACAGAACACACACTAAACAGAATGTCAGCCGCATCAGATTTTATCTCGCTTATAATGAGTGCAGAGGACTGATTCATATCTAGTGTTTGTCACCTGAAAGCAAGTTTAAGGTCTGCCTGCTGACTCTCTGGCAGCTGGAAGTCATCCTCTAGTTTCTCAATGATTACAGAGTAGGACTCCCCCACCTTCTTCTTCCACTCATCTCCATGCAAACATTGACAAAGCCAATAATATTCATCTTTTAGTTTACATTTCTTATAAAACATGTGAAGAAATATAAAAAGCTTGTTTAACACTGCGTATTTATGAATTAGCTGCTATAAATTGTCAGTATTAAATCTGAAAATGTTTCCCTATTTCAATGCAAACTTGCTTTTCAGTCCTCTGGATATATAAATGACATTTTGTAACAACTCCACAACATTACCTGTGCATGTCTGAGATGGTCTTGATTTGTAATTTCCCATTGAAGGCGTCCTTAAGTTTAAAAGCACTTCAGTGAACTAAAGTAAGTCAAGACAGTCGCTCACTCCGTCACTATTGCATACGCCCAGATAAAGGGGGGATCATGGCTGTCGACTAAATATAAACCCCTATGTGGAATGCTTCACAACTATGACAACCCATCTCAATCCAGTGTGTACTAATGGTTCAAAACAAAGCTGGTGACTGGTGTACAGCATGGCCTGATGTGTGATGCCAGAGTCTGCGTGATGGTCTCCTGTTAGTAACAATACATTTCTGCTCGCATTACAGAAAAGAAAAAAAATTCTTGGCGTTAAAATAACTGTTATATTCAGTTGCATGTCTTTTTCTTCCTAGTGCTGCCTAAACTGACCTTTTTACAACTGAAAGAAAATCTAAATAAGACACACACGTAAAAATCCACACTCCCACCTCCTTATATCCCATGTTACATGTTTGTGGACATAAAACTTTGACCAAGTAAAAAGTCCTCACCAGAGAGAACCTCTCCCCTACATAACACACAATTCTCCTGAATTGGCTGACACAATTTCTTCTGTTACTTATTTACAGTACAATAAAATATGTTCACATGCAACCTGCCTTGCTGTTCATCTGCTCAATGTCTCCGTTAGTGGCTTTAAGTAAGAGTATGACTCTTGTCAGGCACTGAGACTCAGGACCCAGTGAATCAGCTTTTTATTATTAATGGTGATAACCACAAACATTTTTGTGTCAGTATGTCCTGCTGCAGACAGCATGAACGCTTCAATTCCCTTTGACCCAATGATCCATGTTATAAACTGCAGAGTTTAAGTTAGGATTCATGCTACCCATCAATGCTTTAAATCACAAACTCAGAACCTAATTATTTAAAACAGAAAAAAACATTCATTCAAATTAACCATTTTATCTTTTACACCACATTATTACATGCTTTGTGAAAAAAAAAACACATGAACTTAGGTGATACTTGCCCTTTCATACAGAATACCAACAGTTTAAATGAAACCCAGTTATCTGGACACCTAGTGATGACTTAAACTAAAGACATGATGCAATTGTTTAAATACAACATCACACAAATCATGATTCACACTTAATTTTTTTTTTTTCATATTTTGCCCTTTTAAGCCAAACTTAAAGTCATTTAGAACAAAAAATGTCCACCTTTCCAAAAGCCTTTCAGTTTTTCTCTGGGCATAGGCTGTCCACCCTCTCTCTCCAGTCTTTGTACCAGAACCTTTTTAGAGATATATACATTTTGTTTTTTGTACCTGATAAAGATTACCCTTTTACCAAAAACAACTCCAGTGAACAAACAGTGCTGTGACTTAACAAGGATCCAACTTTAAATGTTGCCTTCGGATGTTTTTTCAGAAACCTACAAGCTGTACCTTTAGAAAAGGCCAAAGATGCGTGTGTGTGTGTGTGATCAGGCCTGTGCAGAAGTTTTGATGACATGCAAATCTCTGCACAGGCCTGATCATCAATGTTTTAATCCATCATTTTGCTCTGAGTGATGTCATCATGTAGTCTCATCCTGACCTTCAACATCTCCTCCAGATCCTTACATTGTAAGCACTCCTGCATTGACATTAGATGTGTGTCTTTGGGTAGAGGGCTTCTAGAGCCACTCAGGATGGCCTGCAGCATCTCAAGTGACATTGAGAAGGAGCTTTCTTGACTGGAGCAAACAGGAAACAAACAGGCGTTCCACAAGCTACAGCTGGATGCATCACCAGTGAATCTCAGGACTTCCTCCTCCATCTCCCAGTGAGACAGACACTGAACCAGAGTGAAACCGAAAAACTTCAACTCTTCCATACTTGCAGGGGTTTGAACACTTTGCTTCAAGTCATCTTTAATTCCAAAGAAGACCGTCACAAACCTGGTTTGATTCTGGTGTTTCACACACAGCGAGTGCATGAAGGATCCAGCTGGCACTGAGAGACCTGGACTGACCCAGCAGCTGCTGATGATGGAGCCTCCGCCTATAGATACCCCCGCTCCCAGTCTGGAGTACTCCACCACTGATCCAGCTCCCACAGAGCAACTGGGATCAAGCACACTGCACATAACGCAGCAGCCAGATGCACACTCAGACCCTTCGTTGACATGTACACTGAAGGTGGATGACAGGAGACCCAGTTCATTTCTCAGCTCCTCATCCTCAGTCAGGTGAAAGAGGTACTCGGAGGTGGTTCCAATGTGATAAAACTTGGAGTTATTCAGGAGAATGACATGCAGGGGAGTCCCTTTGAGAAGATGGAAGATCTTTTCCCGGATTTTCACCAGGCTGCTCTTCTCTTCAGTGACATTGGCGGTGTTGTTGGTATACTCTATTGTGGCTTTCGGCCCCAGTGCCTGAAGAAAATCCCCATATGCATCTATCTCACAGTCCAAAGGTCCCAACTCTTTCAGCAGGTTCAGAAGAGACTTTGCAGTATCGAAGTCAATGTAATAGGTGCTGTCAGTGTAGACAAATTCCTTATCAGACATAGAAAACAAACCACTTTTTCTCTTGCAAACAGCTCCACTCTCTCGCATCTTATCAATACTTGGTTTGTGTAAGAAATGCAGACAGGAAGCATTCTCCATTTCAGGATAAGAGGATTTTTCATGTTGATGCAACACAAACACCCCGTGGGTAGTCCCAACAGAGAGTGGGGATGGATGGGCTAAAGCTGTGAAGCCAGGTCTGTCAAAAGTCACACTCTCTTCCTCTGCGATACTATAGAGCTCAATGTCATCGGCACAGGTCACCAGGATGCCAGGTTTCATTTGTGAAGGGAAATCCACATACATGGCTAGTTTCATTTCCAACATCTGGTAGATGGGCTCACCCAACGGAAAAACCATGAAGATTTTTCCCAGAGCACTAGCACTGGGTAGACGCTGACTGAAACCACCTGAAACAATAGAGAGAAATTTACATAAAGCATGCATTAGGTCAAGATTGTGAGCATTTGTGTGTAAAAAAATTTTCCAGCTCACATTTGCAATAATCAACAACTCACATTTAATTCCATGTTACTGAGAATTATTGTTCTTATTTAAATAGAATAAATAAAAGCAGGAAAGGGAAGATACCTGCATGGATCAGGATGACTCTCATTCGGTTCAGAGTCTTTCCATAAATGTCATTTAGTTGCTGCAAAGCGTACAGAGTGGAGCCTCCATTCCCTTGACAGCAACAGACAAGATAATAAATGTACTTTATTAAAAACGAGATGGATAAATTAGATCAGTGCTTTGCTAACTGTTTTACTTACCTGTTTTGGATCCAGGAGGATCTGAGAAGACCTTATAGTGTGTTCCCAGAGGAAGCTCCTTTCTGTCAAATTTCTCACTAATCTGCAGCTCATAGGCTTCCCTCTGGCTTTCATCTACAGCTGTTATAACCACTACATCCCAAAACTCCCCGGGCTGCACTTGTCGGCCTTCGAGGAAAGCAAAAAAGAAGAGGAAGGGGGAGTTAGCTTCACTGAACTGCAAAAGTCAGATGAATGAAAAACAAACTCACCGCGCAGAGAATTTAGCTTCCTGAGTTTTTCTTTTGTGGAGGTTTGTAGCTTTCTGGCACACTCCTGGCTCATGGTGCTTCCTATTTCAAATAATGTATAGCCGGTATAATGACAGGTAAGTTATGAAAAACTGTTTCTCTTTGCGATACTTTCCTACTTCCGGGTGTAGTCACGTGGTCGCTAGTTCTAAAGCGGAAGCTCGGGCTCTGAAGAGCCTAGACTGAACTGCAATGACATAGTCTAAATTATCTGTACATTTTCCTCTTTCGCCCTCTCAAGTTACATAGACTATTATTCAGACTACGTCAGTGTAAACCAGGAATCACCTAACCAGGTCACCAAAGACCGGTATTAGATGTTTTCTTCCAGCAGCATTGAAGAGTGGATCAATAACAGACTTGTTAATCTCTGTACAGATCACTTTTCACTTTAAATCAGGTGTGTTTCTCATCTAGGAAACATTCAACACTTGGAGCTTCGATGATCAGATTTGGATTGCCCATTTGTAATAATCAATTATAAATCAACCATTCACTGCCCGCGTGACCCGGGGCGACTCAGATGAGAGATTTTCTCGTCTAAAAACAGATAGGCCTATCCTATCAGCCCTGATCATCTGCATTGATCCAACGGCTTGTTTGGCGGGCAATTTCATTTTAGCAAAATGTATTAAACAAGCAAATCCGATTTATATTGCAGATAAAGTTAGAAAATGTCCCAACTTGGTGTAAAATTTTCATTGCTATAGCCTATGGATGATACTCAGAATTAGCCTACTTAGGCTAATAAACATGATAAAATCAATCAGTTCATAAAATTACAAAAATGTATTAAAGACCTAGAATTTTATCATTTTAAACTCAAATAACACTGAGGTTAATGTAGGCTATTTAGACTTGAAAAAATGGAGAAAAGAATCTGTAATAAATCTAATGGTAGCCTATTAATTTGGCTTCCAGCACTAAAAGGAACCTTATAGTTATTCTGAACTAAGATTTGTTCCTTAGCTCGCATTTAAAACAAGTTTCTAGAACCGCTTTCACACACCTGCATAATATTGTAAAAAATAAGAAACATCCTGCCTCAGAGAGATGCATAAAAGTTAGCCCATGCCTTAGTTTTTTCAAGATTGGACTATTGCAATTCCTTATTTATGGGCTGTCATATGGGCGAACCTATTAAAGATAAGTCAACATCATTTTCAGAGTAATATCTTAATTAGTTTTGCACAAAAAGAAAGAAAAAAAACGCACAATCTACCTATCTATCTAAAATCATGAGAAATTAGTTGTCAACCCAGTTTGCTCAACACCATCATAAAAAACTTACAGATTGTCAACATCCCTAAAGAAAAAAAAACAACAAACAAACAAACAGACAAAAGTCTGTTGTGGGTGAAAATCTTTAGGATGAACAGCAGAAGCTTTCTGCATTCTTACTGTAAAAGAGAGGGAACACAGTGTTTCCAGCTTATTCTTGTTTTCATTTCAAGTGTCTGGGAAGCACCTTAAGCATTACTGGATAATTGTTGAGCAAACTCAAGAAAGAAAACAGAGCTAATAAATCATTTTAAATAGCTATAGCCAACAAAACTCACTCTCACTCAAAAAATTCATCTGCTGGTTTGGTGCACCTGTCACAGCTTGGAAATCAAAAATATAACTGCAAGCTGTTTTCCTTCCTTCCTTTCCTTCATTAAAAATTATTAAGGAATGTGAAGAATGCAAGGGGGAGGGGGTACACAATGCAACACAGCAGCTCAACTGAGCACAGTCCACTGCTATTTTGTGTCAAATGCTTTAGCTATCTTGACATCTTAAATGACACCTTTATCACTGTATATCCACATACTACACAATCAGCTTTAATGTTTTCAATATTTCATTTTATTCTCCAAGGCAGATTTAAACAATATTTAATATATATATAAGCACATTTCTATGATTTTTAACCAATTAGATTAAACTTTAAATAGTGTTACAAAGTACAATATGATTCGATAGGAAAACATAATTAAGTTAGTTTAATGTTAATGTTCGACTGGCACTATTAAAATTCACAAATACAAATTGACATTTCTTTAAAAAGGAAAAAAATCAAAACAATGTACTAAACACAATTCGTTTATCTAAAAGTTAGAATTGATTTTGAGGCTTTAAGTCTGAGGGTATCCCAGAACCGTTGTGCACTTTGTTCCTATCTAGAAAACAAATAGTAAGTTGTTTAAAAAAAAAAAACATGGCTACAAATCCTTAGCCTTATGTAATCTCAGAGAGACACTTACATTTTACAAGTTTCACATTAGTGTTGATATGGGACAAAGATGTGGAGAATGTGCTAATCCTTCATCCTTATACAACAGTTGTTTTTGTAGAGAAATGGCTGCATCAAGATGCAGAAGGTGGCAGAGCTGCCACACTGCCTTTGTTGGCCTCCAGGAATCGACTACAGGTGGAAAAAATGCTGTAAAAGCTTGATGAGAGGCCAGCAATGTCTGTGGAGATGTAGGGAAGGACCCCCGGTGAAGCCTGGTTGTAGTAGGTGAACTGAAATACATACACAGCATGTGGCTTTTTTCTCCAGGTTTGCACTTGAAAAATGTGTAAAGTTTAGCGATTCAAGCAGGACAGCTGTTAAAACTGTGCATGCTCTTTCTCATTGGGCCAAACCTTGGTGACAGTACTGGACTCTTCCCAGATTGTGAAGCCAGCACAGAGCACCTCTCCCCTGGTGTAGTCTTCTGTGGGTGGATGAGTGGGTAAAGTGACAGAACGCAGAGCAATCAGATATGGGTCTCTGTGAGGGACAAAAAAAGACAAACAATATTATCAAGAAACATGATGGAAAAAAAAGAGTAAAAATGAAAGAAGTTTAGAAGTTGTGTTAAACATAAAAAGCATAACAATTATGAACAAATGATAAGACCCAAGTAATTTATGTTTAATCTAATTTTTATTTTAATCATTTTATTTCTTTAATTTTTTTCTGACCTAATCCCCAGGTTTCCACTGCTTTTATGTTTTCACAATATCACAATTTTTCAAACTTTTAGTCCATATCTGACTGAATGCATCTTAAAATATCCTTTAAATGAAATACTGAGCCTATATTTTACAGAGGTGTGGACTCGAGTCAGATGACTTGGACTCGAGTCAGATTTGAGTCATAAATTTGATGACTTCAGACTCGACTTGATAAATTTATGAATGACTTGCAACTCGACTTAAGACTTGCTCTGAAATGACTTGTGACTTAACTTTGACTTTGGGCTATTGACTTGAAAGTAAAGTTAGCTAGTCAAAG
>JBAMIG010000015.1:16559328-16569561 GCA_037177335.1 Kiunga ballochi
TGACTCGGGACTTGCCAGTCGTGACTTGGGACTTACTTGTGACTTGCTACACAATGACTTTGTCCCACCTCTGATATTTTATAATATATGATATGAAATCGCTAAATGTTTACCAGAAGGCAGCAGTTTGAGAACACCATTTGCTCATTTTGTTCCAGTTGTAATAGTAAAACTGTGAGACACAGAAACCCAGAAAAGCACTAACATCATGGCACAAATAATAATTAATTAATTTGTTTTTGCATTTTCTACTATTACAAACCAGGAAAGATGAAACCATTTAGAATTAAACTAGAAAGTTGTTGAAAACTTTCTTTTATATGAACTACTAGAAAAAATAAATACATACATACATCATCATTAGCATTTAGCTAAAGGACAGTTGCACTTTTGGAATATCAATCTGTCCAGTTAGGAGAGATCAATGGTGAATTTTACCTGCTGTGTTATAAATAGAACAGACAACAGGTGAAAGTGAGGCAGGGTTTTTGAGATAATAGTCCTGTATGGTGATACCAACAAGGTATTCATTCTTTGTCTTTTCTGTCTGATTTTTGGTCACGTTTTCATTTTGCAAGGGTTTTCATCTCTACAAGTAAAATGAGGCTGTGCCTGCAAACCACAAAAGTCTGCATGTGAGCGGTGGCAACAAGGTTTTGTCAATAAAATGACCTCCAGCAGCCCATTTATGTGCATGTTTCTGCTCAAACTTTCAGACACACTCCATAAGGATGGCATGAGGGCCCAAATTCATCAAGTAAGGCCTATATTCATGCTGCCCGTGTTGCATTTTTCAGAGAACACTAATAGGCAGATGAGAACAATTTGCCAGCATGTTTGACAGAGCTAAATACAATCAAGCGTCTCTAGAGTATCATGTCTCATTTAATTTATTGGCACCTCTTTGCACCACACAGTGTTCAGAGGTTAATGGATACCCTCATCTCATCAGGAGCATGCCTGGACATTGTAGGGAGTACGCTCAGGCATGCAAATGCTGCACACACTACAAAACGTTATTTTGAATTGTCTAGAGAAAGCCGGGCCAACCTGGGATCTGAGCTATATTGCTTTTATTTTGAGTATCATAAAGTATCCCGACAGCCCTGTGATGGACTGGCAACCTGTTCAAGGTGTACCCTGCCTCTTACCCGATGTCCGCTGGGTCATGGATGGATGGATATGGTATCCAGGCCTCTGTGGACTGATTTGTTTTCAGCTGATCGTTATCAAGTTATTTTGTTTTCAACACATTCCATTTTATAATGAATACAGATTTCATTAATTAAAATCTAACGTGTTGTTTAAGTGTTAAAAGGAGTGGGATCCCTGGATAGAAGCAGCACATTTTATTTAAAGTAGAAGTTTGAGTCACATAACTCAATGGCTTCTTATTTGTCTTTCAGTTAAGGTTAAGGTTACTTTTTGTGCAAAAAGTTTAAAGTGAGTGGCACATTTATACTTCAAAAGTAAACCTTAAAGTCAAACTGAACAGATTTCTTTCTAAGAATATCTCATACATCAGATACAGAGTTTAAATTATTTGCAAATTGCTGCAGCCTGTGTTTAAAGAGACTGAAAGTAAAAATAAAAGATCACAAGGAGTCAACAAATAAAGGGTTTTTTTTTTAAGAAAAAAACTTGCAAAGAGAAAATATGTGAAATATTACTTTACAGCACCTGGAATCACATGGCTTCCTTCTCGATGCCAACAAGATAAAGTCTTTGCCTTTGCCCCCTTTAGTGACAGAGGGTGTAACAACACGATAAAGCGTGTCATCTTCATCTGCCTGGTTGATCACCTCACACTCCCTGCAGTAGAAACATAATCAATACCTTCATCTCTCTAGATGAAGGTAAACATTTTAAAAATACTAACACAAAACACAGAATGCTAAATAAGTGACACTCACTCATAATGCCGGTCCCACTCCTTTCTCCTCCTCAGATCTGAAAGTAGGAGGAACGACTGCTCTGCTGGGACGCTGACGTACATCTCCACCTTAAAAAACAGCATGTGGTTTTCCTCAAGCGTGTAGAGCCTGACCTGGGAATTCAACACTAGTGTTTATAATTAGGATTTGTTCAAGGTAACAAAAGCATCAGGTGAGATTATTGTAACTTCTAGATTTACTGAAAGTAGTCAATTATAGGAGATTGTAAACATAGAGATGGTTCCTTGTGGAAATATTAAGCACACCTCCACTGTGGCTCTGCATATTCTGGTCAAACACAATACACATCAGAATGCATGCTGGGGAAACAAACAGCTGCTACTGCTTAACAAGATATTTCTTAGTGAGCAACGGAAACAGCACTGACCTTATTTTTCTCTGAAGTTAAAACCCAGTTGTTTCTGGTATCCATTAGTTTTAGGGCTGACACGTTGTTGTAACTCAGGTACATCTGAAAAAAATACAGTTACTTGAAATCTGAAGTTTCAGATAAACATCCGATCAACTCATATCTCCTTGTAAATGACCTGGTTACTTGGATCCCAGGGCACCGACAGGGGCACTTCAGTCTGCTTGCAGGAGATAATATATTTTCTGTAAACATGAAAGACATGAATAACATTTTTTTGGAACAAAACAATGTCCTGAAAACTAACAACTTTGAGGTCAAGCGGTAATCCCACATGTTTGGTTATGAAAACAGAAGAATTAAGATTATACTGGTTTCAGTGTGTTAAACAGCTGAACAATGAGTTTATTATTATTCACCAATCTGCACCAGAGTCTGCTTTTGCACACACTGTACATTACAAATGTACTTAACTGAGAAAAGATTTTGGAGGAGGAAGTTACAGAGTAATGAAACAGGTTAGGATGCAGCAATGATAGCTGTAAACCTTATGATATCTAACCAACCTGTCAAGCCGAATCTTCTTCCTAGCGATAGCTTCTTGAAAGCGCCTTCTTCCATCCTGCCATATATAGAAAAACCTACTGTAATGCTGCATCTTACAAAAGAAACATTATTCCAGTGTAAGGTCTCTAAAAGGCTAATAAACAAATGACAAAACTCACCACAGGTTCAGGTCGTATCCGAGGCAATGTTCGTGGTTTCTTGTCACCATCCAGAACCTCAAAAGTCATAAAAGCACTATTTATATGACGCAGAGGTTCTCCACCCTGGTAGGCCTCAGCACAAACTCCCACCTCCATGCTAGAACACATTACATGTGTAGGATCATAAGGACATACAAACACACAGAGCACCTTAAACACACATGCACTTCCCAGCCAAAAGATCGGCCAAAACTTTGTTAGACTGCCTTTAGTTTTGATTTTTAATACTCATTCTCTGTGGCATTTTTTTAAGCTTGTGCAATGACACAATGTTTATGTCCATTAAATGTTGCATTGATTTTCTCTGCAGTGATGACAGCAGACTTGGACCGCCGTGCAAAGCTTTGTCCTGCACGTCCCAAAGATGTGCAGTCGGGTTAAAGACTTCATGTTTTAAAATAAATGTCTTGTGCTCCTTGAACTTCTTAATTAATTCAAGCATTTTCATCTAGAAATATGACCATGGCAAAAGTGAATTAAAAAAAACCTACTGGTGAAATATCTGCTCTTTCAGGCTAGTCAGGTAATCAGATTTTGGAGTCACAGTGTTGCTGAACCTAGACCTGATCAACTGCAGCAACCCCAGATCACTGCACTGCCTAAGCAGACTTGTTCAGGGGGCGTTAGGCATGGCGGCTGCATCACTTTGTCCTACTCTCACCTCACCTTAATGCTCCCATCCTTCTGACATAAGATAATCTGAAACATCAGGTGACAAGATCTTCTTTAATGGCCCCAGAGTCCATCTTTATGCTCCCTAAAACACTGATACTGTATTTCTCAATAAGCCTTGCTGTTTGTGGTTTTCTAAAGGCTACTAAGCTGTTCAGTCACAATCTCCTAAGTTCCTTTCATTAAATGGAAATGCTTCTATTTTCACTGTTAAGGCATTTGCCAATTAATTTTTCTGTTTTCACAATTTGACCAAATGTTTAATTGATTACCATCCACTTTCATTCAAGATTGTTTTCTCATTACAGAATATGTTGGACTCAACTCAGTTTTAGCAGTCTTAGCAATCAGTTTGGGTGTTTTCTTATCTAAACAAATAACACGATTCTTCTTAAACATACTAGGATCTTTTCCAAAACCACAGGACGCGTCTTCTGACATGATTGTTTAGGGGTTGAGAAGCTACTCATTGAATTATTTTGGGTTATTTAACTTGTTGCCAGCTGAAATCTATGAAACAATGACAATAAGAACTTCTTATCTAAATGCTTAATTAAGTCCAGGTGGTGACTTTTTTTTTTGGATGAGAAATGTATTTTCATCATAGGCTAAATATTATTTATCAAAATGTGTTTATTGTGGAGCCTCACCTATGCTTGAAGGCATTGTTAACAATGGCTTTCAGTACCAGTCGGTCCCCAATATGAGACGGGCCACGAAAATGGAACATGTCAATGGTCCTCAGGGTTGGGTGTGCGTTACACAAGCGGCTAAATCAAATATGTAAAGAAACATCGTCAGTGAGTGTTATTTGAAGCCTCAATATTTCCAGAAACTCACATGTCCTGACTCTGAGGACATCAGAAAAAATGTTTTTCTACTTATTTTACTGCAAGAAAAAAGGTGGTTAGTAGTATGTAGACAAAGAAAACCATAGATTTTAACATAGGTTTTACCTGCATCTGAGCCAAAATGGTTGATCATCACTGATAAACTAAAAATAAACTAAATAAACTCTGAATTCTATAAAAAAACATAAATAACTATATATATATATATATATATATATATATATATATATATATATATACATTTTTTTTTTTTTTTACTAATTTGTTTGATGGTGCCTCCTCATTAACTTTTGGGAATCTGGTAGTATTTTAAGTTATAAAAGTAGAAATACTTAGTAGAAACCTTGCTGCAATTGTTGCTACATTCTCCATCCACGCCATGATCTGGCCTCCAAATGTGCTGACTTGATGGTTGGCATGGGGCGGCAGCACCAGCTCCACACTCTCAACTCGTGTCCGTTCAGCTGCCACAGCATCCTGATATTCCTGGCATTCTCCTGGTGAAAGTAAAAACAAGGAGCTTGAACTGATCTGATTTCAAAGTGTTGTGTGTTAAACCTTCTGCCAGCACCTAGCTGAGCCGTGCTGCTGCTCAATAAGTCTGTGATAATCTCAGCATGGATGAGCCTCATCCTCCGGCGCTCTGCTGCCAGGCTGTACTCCATCTGCTCCATCTGTGTACGTGGGATCACCTGCTTCAGCTGTACCTGTGCACATATAACACACACATAGGAGATGGAACCAGATGTAGCATATATCCATATTTTTATCTCTTTACCTTTCCAGCTTCGGTTCGCCTGGCAACAAAGGTGGCAAAAGCATGGCAAACCTTCCACTGCTTTCCAGTGTAAAGATCTTCACAAGTCACCAAAATGCCCACCTGAAAATCCAACCATCACATCCTTCCTCAGTGTTTATTTTAGAAATTGAATAAACTTTTAATGTGCTAAAACAAACAAAAAAAGAGGCATGCACAAACCTCCATGCTAGATGTAAAGGCCCTGTTGACTTTTGCTATGATGTTGACAACCTTTCCTACACTGGGGGAGGCAGACACAGAAGCTACTCTTTACTATCAACATGAACTGGTGATTGTATTCAACACAACCTGAACCTTAGTATGTCTCAGCAAAGGAACATACAGTACAATTCAACTTACAGTATTTACAGCTGAGATGTCAAATTACAGAACCAAGAATGAGTCTTTTCTCTCTCATAATGCTTTCAGAGTGAATGTATTTCTGCCCGCACCGAAGCTCCCTTTTAAAAGAGCACAATGACAGCTAATATCTTACCCTATAGTATGTTCAAAATGGATGTCATCCACCGATGCAGTGATACAGGAACAACCCGCATGTCTCTCAGCTGGAAAAGACATTACATAAGAAAGTTTAGCTGGTGTTTGAAGGAGATGGGTCTAGTGTGGGAATAGGTGCATTAAAATGTGTTAGGCTTAGGCCTCAGATCTAGTTAGACTGACTATTCCAGCAGGAGTTATCTGGTCTGAGAGTCAACTTTTCTTGTTACTTGTTTAAGATTAAATGTCTGACAACTTCTCTCATATATTATATTCAAAATAATGCATGTTATTATATAAACAAACAGCAAATGGTAAACTAAATTTGATTTTTTTTTTTTTTGGAAGAACTTTTTCAGTTGCTCATTATGCAAAAATGGACACACTTAACATACAAACATGTCATGAGTGGAAACCATTTTCTGTTTCTTTGCATTTATTTGTGTTAGCTTTTATGTTCGCACTGAATCTCTCTATAGTTCAGAGCTTTTATACTTGCCTAATTGCAGACTTACTGTCCTTCCACATGTTATAATAATGGTTTCTGTGTTTGCACTGGCAGAAAACCACGTTCTGTAGGTGTTCTCTATATTTTCCATCACATTTTTGTTTTGACCTGTATTGAATAAGGAAATAAGGCGTAAATTGTAACTTTTAAAGGATATTTTTATATTGTTTCCTACCAGACAAACAGGCTGTGGAGTCCATCCACTTAAGCAGCTGTCCAACACTCAGTTCCCCACAGTGATTGGCATGGCAGGGCAGCACAATCTGACTCATCTGCACTTCAGTGGGGTTTCTGTACACCTCACCACTCTCCTGGATGAACTGAGGATCCAGTATGATGTCTGCAGCATCCTTCTCCTCTGATGACATCACAACCAACTATAAGACAGAAAATACAGAAAAGCTAACCATCTTTACCCAGTTAGGCTCTGTGTGTGAGGGAGAAATTTACACAACTTTGAAGAAATCAAAGAAAGTCAGAGATATATTCCCAACTGAGAAAAAAGAATAAGAAATCAGTCAATCTGCAAATAGTGCTTTGCTCTTGTTTACAAACTCAAAAATGAACTACACAACACTGATCCCAGTAAAATACTTTACATAAGCTTTAAATAATCTGCAACTTGGCATCTCCTCTGAAGAATTGCTCAACATTTAATTTTTCCCTTTAACTAAAGGATCATGATGCAAAATGGCCATTTATGTACAGTCTTATTATAAAGTCTCGGGAAGATGCAAATAAGCATACACGGCATTTTTTCTTCTATGTTTACCATTTCCGGCAGTGGTATGTGTCATTCAGTGTAGTGGACAAACTATTTCAAGACATGCTGATAAATAGGGGCATTCATGGAAGCGTTTGTTGGGATACAACTTCTGCTGCAGCGGGCACACATGCAATCGCCTCTCCCTTATCAATGACAGGCGCCACTTGCATTGATTTATATAAAATAACATTAATCACTGGTTAAAACATATCAAATCTGTTCCAAATTATTTGTAAATTGACACCGGCAACAAAAAACACCTACGTCAGACCATACTGACATAAAATTTAAAAAGGTCTTACTAAACCTGAAGTCGGGCCGGAGTCCTGTGAATACCTAGAAACGTCGATCAGAGCACATTAAAAGCCGGCTGAGAAAAAGAAGTTTGTGGCCTGAACCCGGTCCATTTTGACAGTGTCCATTCCCCCAAAACAACACGGCAACTGTTTAACTGGAGAAGTTTGTCCACTGGAGGGACAGAAAGCAGAGACAGCACCTCCTGCTGCGGCTACAGAGCGTGCAGTTTTTAAGGTGGAATTACATTTAACTCCATTTTCATGATACAAGACAAGCTTAAGTCATTTTTATGTAGACTTTTCATATCCGGATGGAGATTTTTTTTTTTATCTTGGGGCTCTTTAGAAGTGTTAGTAAAACGGGATTAAAGGTAACTACCAAATCTGGGTAACTTTCTCAATCATAGGTAAAATGTCATAAATTTAATACCAAGACAGGTTCAAACATTTAGATCATGGGGCATGTTTATGCGTTCCCACTTTCTTTAAAATCTTTCTTTAATAGATACTGTCCTCAATCCTAAAGAGCTACTCTGAATCTGAATTAAATAATTAGGCTAGTTAGTTATTTGCAGGCCTCTGTACAGATAAAAGGATAAGTGGATCAGGAAAGTCAGCAATTTGATTCAGGGATGTTGGAGACTGGATGCATCTAAAAGATGCAGCAGCTGTTCTAAACAGACTGCACTTGGGCATCTCTGGCCTCAGTCCATTTGATATGTTATGTCTTATATCGTTGGGTCTCTTAGAGAGGTCTGACTTTCTCGTAAAGTTAATTTGTGTGGAGTTTTTTCATAGATAGGCCTATCCTACCAGACCAATAAACTGATGCTGTCTAATAGCAACTGAGACAGGCTTCAAGAATGAATGGATGGAATTAAAAATTTTATTTTTAGTCTTCATTTAGATTGTTTTGAATTCGTCGCACGTGTTTTTTTTTTTTTATTTATAGGCCTAATTAGGCTATTTTAATTTTTGAGTAACAACTTTGTAATTAAAACCTGACGAATAACTTGTGATTTATATAAATGCGTGTGTATCTCATGTCAACTTATTTAATGGACTAAAAATGATACATGAACCATGGATTTGTTTCCTTAATTACGCTCATTGATATCGTAGCAATCAACGTCAGAACTGTAAACACCCAAACAAAAAGGCAGACCTTAAAATGTTCAGCACGTTTTGATTGGCTCTTGGGGGCATCAGTCAATGAGGCCCCGCCTTTTCCCCATCGGACCAGGCTCGGTTGAGTCGTTGGATCGAGGAGGAGTGCGGTTGGAGTGTGAGATGGTCGCGGCCGCGATGATCTGACAGATGAAATAGCAAAAAAAGAGAGAAGGCGGGCGTTCTCGCACATTAAACAATGTTTCCCAAAGGAAAAGGCACCCCAGTGCCGTCGGACAGCCAAGCACGAGAAAAGTAAGTTCAGAAAGGTTCATTTTTAAGTATTTTTCTGCTCGTAAGTTGCTCCCCCTTGCTTTCTGTTGTTTGCTGGACAGGCTAGCAAGAGGCAATTTCCTCCTACCGAGAATGGAATTGAATGAACCGCCTTGTCTGCTCGCCATTCCTCCTCTGAACTGTTTCAGCTGTCTTTGGCTTATTGCCGTGCTTTACACATTTGCACCGATTCCGGGTTCACTTTAGCAGTGTTTCAAATTGTGATTGTGTCATATTTTCTATTTTTTTTATCCCATACCAGGGAAATGAGAAAACAATAACCCCACGGCGCTACAGTACATTGTTTTCTCTGTTGCGCTCTCTGGATAGGCTTCGTTTTTATTGCCCTCAGCCACATCAGTGGCACTAAGATACTGTACCTAGCTAATTCATAACAAGCTGGTGCTGGTTTTCCTTTTTGTGTGTGTTTTCAGATCACGGTGTCCATTTGTAGCTGTTTAGGCAGCTTTTCTTCTCATTAAATTAAGTGAATCTTCACTTAGCTTGGCTTCTTTTCCAGTCCCCTTTTTAATTTTTGGCATGCACTGTTTGGCAGCCATTGTTCACAAGGCCTGTACCCAAATGTAGTCACTTAGTGTAGTCGAGGAGGAAGATCTAACCCCAGTATTAGGCGTTTGAATTGGTCATGTTTAGTGAATCTAACCTAAAATGGTACTTTTGTCCACACAGGCTGGCTCTCTACGTTTATGAGTATTTATTGCACATAGGAGCACAGAAGTCTGCACAGACCTTTTTATCAGAGGTATGTAGAATTTGGGGTGAAAGTTCAGCCTTTAAATTGTCATATTTTTTCACAATTTAATTTGATTTAATTCTGTTTTATTTTATTGATTCTCTTTTATTTAAATGCATTTATTTATTGAAATACCATAGATTCGATGGGAGAAAAACATAACTCTTGGAGAACCCCCTGGATTCCTACATTCCTGGTGGTGGTAAGTGTAGTATCTTTGTCATGTAATGCAGTGTCCAGAGGTTGTTTGTGTGCTTTATTACATCTCTTGTCTGCAGTGTTTTCTGGGACTTGTATTGTGCTGCACCAGAGAGGAGAGAGACATGTGACCACTCCAGTGAAGCAAAGGCCTTCCATGATTATGTGAGTTGTGCTCAAAGGGAAGCTGGTGCACATATTCTGCTTCATTAACAATAACTTTGGCCTCCTGGCTGAAATGATGCATATACATGCATAACATCATCAGCTCGTGTTGGAATGACTTTTTCAGTTTTATTTTTTATTGTAAAATTATCAAAAGTGAGGAGTGAGGTGCTTTATTTTTCTACCTGGCAACACTAACTAGCAATATTTTCTCT
>JBAMIG010000015.1:16583111-16598931 GCA_037177335.1 Kiunga ballochi
GAGGGTGGGGGACGGCTTCCTTGGTGGGGTTTTGTGTTTTTGGTTTTTTGTGGTTTCCTTTTTGATCGTTGGGTATTCCCTTACCCCCCCCCCCCCCCCCCCCCCCTTCCTTTCCCCCTCTTTTTTCCCACCCATATATTTTTTTATATTTTGATACAGACTTTGACTACGTATATTGCCCCAGTTATTCAGTTAGTCAAAGCTTTCTAAAGCGATACTAGTAGGCGTCATTATAAACTTAGCAGCGGTCTTGTAAATGTGATGAGAATTTTTTTTTCTGTGAACATTACGCATTATACACATCTGTCCTATGTTGCCTTTATTTGCTGATATTTTTTTATTTCAAATTGAGGAAAGATTGCTTGTTAATATAATTTTACAATAACTTATCACTGTGTGGGTGGTTTTTCACTTTAAATGCTGCTAAAAGAAAAGCTTGTGCACATGTTTTGTATTTGCCATCTATCCCATATCAAGGCAATTCTTTTTTTTTTTTTTTACCTGTCAGACATGGCAAACCTGCTACTTGGACTTAACTTTCTGTTGTGGACAGCACAGGTGTAATTATATCACAGACTCCAGAGCTCTTATTTTTACTGCCACGGTGCACGGTCCTGACCATTAATGGATTCACTCATTGCCAACAGTGAAGCCGAGTGGGTGCTTTATTCTGCAGGCACCACATCAACAAGAGGAAATCCTGGTGCGTGAGGGAGCCCATACGCCAGAGGAAATGCTCTCGGGATCAGGCTTTAACGTGAGAAAAGACGAGGAACTCATTGTTCATGTCCAACGAGTAACTGCAGATTTTATGTAGGATTAAATGGACTGTCTCTAATTTTACAGCATTTATTGTGAACCAGTAATTTAATTATTTGATAGAAATTCTAAAATAAGAGAAAAATGATAGTTTAAAAACTTTTTGGTGTTTGATTCAGCTGTTTCTGTGTTAAATAAGACCTAAGCATCTTTATTGCTCATTGTAGAGCTGATGAACAGAGTAGATTTAATGTTTATAAGGAGCAGTCTGTTAGAGAGGAGGTGGGGATGGGATAGATAAACTTCTGCCAGTTTTTTTTAAACTCTATTTAAAATGTGTCGTAGATTCTCTGGTCTGTTAACTAATTTTCCATGATCTTAATCTACAGGAGTATAATAATTCAATTAAATGCTCTGAGTGAAAGCTCAGATTTTAATGGCTATAAACACATGTAAAATTTAAAATCTCGTATCAATATGTACATCAGCTGTCGTCATCCACCATACAAAATCCCATTCCTCTATGTGGCAGTGGTTCAGGTGGGATTTAAGGTGTTTTGTTTTTAAAAAGTAGAGTATTGGGAACATAAAGCATAAATAAAAGACCAGGAATTACAAAATAGTCTGATCTTAAATTCAGAACTGCATATTTTTTCTCTTTAAAAAAAACTTTGAAACCTTGCTTTTTCCTGATTAACTTGTGGGATGGATTTGTAGTGGAAATGGTTTCTTTTGGAAACTTAACAGACCTTGCCTGTTTATTTTTGTCACATTAATCTTAAAATTTTGAGAAAATGTTGAACTTTCAAACTCGTGACTGGTCCTTCACTTTTTCTTTTATCTAGTAAAGATGATCACATTGTTGAAATGATCAAAATCAGTTTGTCAACCAGAAGCAAAAACACGTTTGCCTTCACATCTGATGATTTGTTTCCCTCTGCTGGTCCTCAGCTGCCACCGAACACTTTGCTAAGAGAAATGTGCACGTCCTAATAGCAGGTTGCGCTTTCAGTATCAGATATAAATCTTATATAAATCTTAAAACTCCACAGTTGGGAGTATCGGACACTGTTCTGGTTCCTGTCCTGTCTCAACAATAGGAAGTTGAGCGAAGCTGCTGCTGGCTTGGCTCCACAGGATGTGACTTGATTGGGAAGGGGCCACCCAGTCAATGGTGTGAGAGCTGCTGCAGCAACACAAAGTACTGCTGTTTGCTTCTTCTGGGTTTTCTTTTTCCCAATGAATTTCTATTTGCTTGTCATAAAATCACTTTTTCACCCAACAGGGTTAATTATTACAAGTTCAGCCCCACAGTGCTAATGCAACCATTTTAATTGCTTGATGGTTATGCATGTTGTAGTGCCAAAATGCACGAGCATATTGTGGATTTTGTGCTGGTAAACACAAACACAACTAAAGAAATTCTATTTATCATGTAGACTTAATGCAGATATTACATTTTAATATGCCACAAACATGCATATGAACAAGTTATGTAACCTGTAAGGAAAGCGATGTTGAAATCCTTTGATGGGCTGAATATAGGACAGGTTTACCTCCTGTTGGGACCTGACTGCAGCATGCCACAACTCCACATTCGTGTATATGCAAAGGTTTAAGTGGAATAGTCCTCATACCATGCTACCATTATCGCTTTCTGACGATTAACAAAAGTCCCCCAAATTCTCATGTTAACTGCTGAGTGCATCAACATTAAACCCCTGAAAAACATTTCTATAAGGAAACATGATGCAATTATTCAAACCTCTGATTTTATAACAGTATTTTAATTTGATGAGTCACAGTGATTCAGGCAATACAGTGGGATACTAAGGATCAGAATAAAGTGTCTTAAATGCTCGATTGTCTTAAGTGAAAGAAGGAAAATGGACTTTTGTAAGTATTTGGTGTCTGCTACTAAAAACTAAATGAGACGTGTCTGGTGTGACACGAATGTGCCACAAGATTCTTTCGTTTATAAAACTTTGAGACATTGCTCATGTCAAACTGCAAACTCCAATGTACAAAACAGGAGACATGCTTTCAATTAATCTATCAAATTACCATTACCAAAGGTTTGCACAGTAATTTTCATGGAAAAAGCTGTCTGCTATGGAAGTACTATGGATAATTTGAAGCTGACCATAAGTCTGATTAGCAACCTGGTGGCACATTGGTACTGATCATACAAACAACTGACTCCACTCTTATAGAAAAATAATCTTTTGTTAAAGAATTTAAAAAATTTTTTAAAAAGGTCTCTTATAAAAATGGAAAGCTTTTCTGTGTTTCACCGTTTCTGGCTACAGAGCTCAGTGGTTTTATCTTTATATCACTAAGAAACACAGTGTTCCAGCTCAGCCCCTATCCTCTGATTGCTCATCCCTCCATATCAGACAGCATCATGGTTAGATTCACAAAGCTTTTTATTTCCTCTTCTGTAGGAAAGAACGCACCTCCTGTGGATTGTAGCCCAAAGGCCCCATGGCCCCCTGGGAAAAAAAACAGAAAATCTTAACTAATAAATAGTATATATAATTTACATAAACTCACACTGAAATCTGACTACTAAAGCAATCCTGTTATATAATCTTTTTTTATATCACAAATCTGACTCCATGCCAAGAATTCTACATTTCTTTGTTTCTATAGGATAGTATGCAGGCAGTTTCATGCCCTCCTCTTTTCTCAAGTTGCATAAAAGTATGAGAAGAGAAGTTAGCATGCAAAGCTTTTCTATCTTGTTGGAATAGCAAAGAAGAGAAACCTGCTTGTATGTTTCAAATTTAAATGTAATAAAAAAAATTTGCAAGTGCACAGGAAGTGATTCCAAGACATTTAGCTTCATCTCTGCATATCGCAAATTAACTTTGATCAAGACAAGAAGCAAAGAACATTCCAGTTTTTTTTTAACCTTTGCTTTGTGGTCTCACACAATGACTTCCAGAAGTGTTCTTTATCCCACACAACATTTTAAACTCCAGAAATTGGTCTCTTAAGATGTTTTCATATAACAAAACATTTTACAATGGTGGAAACCTGACAGTGGTGCACAGACCTCACTCACCTTGAAGAGGACTTTCCCAGCCTGCAGCACATAAAGCCTCTCAGGCTGAGCAGCATACTTCATGGCTGTCACATTACTCATTTCATCCACCACCACAGGACACAGAGGTTCATTCTGAAGCAGGATCTGTGCTGCAGACAACCTATCATAAAGGCTTTGGTGTTGATTGATGTCAATGTTGTTAGCAAAGGCCCAACCATCTGAGATGGAGAACAGATGCAGAAAAATCAGCATTAAGTGGCATGAATAAAAAGCACATGTGGGTCCTTAAATTACATCACTTTTAAAAGAAGTACAACCATTTATAGCTGATATGGATATTTTCTATCAGATAAATAGGCCTACTGCAAATCATCTTCACCTGGCTCCATGCTGACTTTGACTCACCTGTTGAATGAGCCTCAGCGATGTAGACCACAAGAAAGTCTGCAACATCGCTGAAGTCCTTGACGAGCTGCTTGAACTCGTCAAGTTTGAACATGAACGGAGGTCAGGTACAACTTCCAAAACTCAGCACCAGCGGTCTGTTGCCTGCAGACAGGAAAATACAGGTGCTAAGACACACACACACACACACACACACACACACACACACGGGCTAAATAAAATCATAACGCACCTTTCAAGCACTTGCATATACTTGTCTCCTCTCGGTCCATTGTGATCACAGGTGAATCTGGAGCTTCTCCTCCCACAAAAGCCTCCTGTCCGAGTGACAGCCACATGTTCAATGACGCCGTTTTAAGAAATGCAGGAGACATAAATGTTGGACCCCAGTCTTCATACTTAAACCTAGGATTCTGAGTCATGGTGAACTTTTCACCCATTTTAAGGACCAGCTTCTTGGCGAGATATGGGGAAAGAAAATGTAGAACATTCAGAAAGATGCTGAATCCCACCATGCAGCAAATCGTGCGTGCTGTCGACAAATAAACGAAACACTTTTCTATGAACATGCTTGCTTCTTAATATCGAGTTTTATCAAAGCATGTAGTAAAACAGCCAGGCTGTATAAAAAGGAAATGACACACTGGGAGTGGGTGGATTAGCCTATCTATTTAGTAAACGATGCCTTCATGGTCATTTTATTTGCTCATATTTTCCAGTACTACATGGTAAACAGCGCGGTAGGCTACTGTAGCCCTACATATTTTTCTATTACGAAATCATTTAATGATGTGTCTTCGAAAAACGCCCACATTGAACAAGTTAGGGCTAAAGTGGTTGTTTTTGTTGTGGAAAGTAAATGCTACTCTAGTTAGCTTTTTAGAAATGATCATCTCTCTGGCCTGTCGTCCAGGAAGTTGTTAACTCCAACAGTCATGGAATCCCATAAAGTAGCTTTGCAAGTATTTATGTAATAGATTATGCATACTTCTCTCTTTAACTTAAAAAAAAGCCTGAATTTTAACTTTGAGGTGGAGTTTTTATTGTTTTAGCCACTTTATCATGTTTGCCAAACCATCTGTCCTGCATGCTTAGAGAAACAAAACACAGAGTAATAGGATTTGAACAACAACATTGATCTTTAATGTTAATAAAATAGATCATAATACCTAGCCTATAAATAAATGCAACATACTAACATTTTTCTTTTTACTCATTCAATTAAATTAGCCTATTTCTTAACTATGGTAAATGAACCAAAGAGGGGATGAACTTTGGCTTATTAGGTAAAAGCCTCTGTTTTTTCTGTCACCATCTTTTTCTTTCTTAAAGAAACCATGCTGTTTTAATTTTTTTTTATTTAGAAAGTCTAAAAAGGCAACAATGGCTATAAAAAGCAACTGAAAGTCTTCCTCACAAGATTATATTCCCATTTCAAGAGGCATTTTCTGCATCCAGTCTGTACAGAGAAATGTTTTTATAGTGAGAGAACAAAGGACAAAAAATTGGTCATTTTGTGAAAAAATGTTATGAATTACTTAAAATAGAAAATCAGTCTGTGAAGAATCTATTTTATTTCCTGCCCAGCTTCCCCATTTCCAAATTAGAAAGAACAAAAGGTACATTTACTTAAATTTGAATGGACATACACCAGCAATGATCTGCACTAATGGTGACTGAATAATTAACTTACATAGATTTAATCAATGTGATCCTTTTTATTTAGTTATTTATATTTTTTTACAAGCGGGTTGACCCCACAGCTTTTTGTTATAAGTAACACTTGTACTTTTTCTTGGAAAAAAACTTCAATCATTAAGGATGCCTCAGTAGTCCTCAAATGCATCTTACACCTCAGCCAAGTAATAGTGTAAAGCTGAAAAAACACACAAGACATCAAAATATCACGGGAAGCACATCCCTAAAAGAATCTTTAAAGAAAACAAAAATGTGCTCAAATCAAAGGAAACGAATGCAACACAAAAAGGAAACAAAACAAGCAAAATATAATACAGACATCAAGATAAAAACAAAAGGAGTAACCACGATAATATCAGTTAAACAGAATTTACTAAGTTACTTAACTATCAAGCCACCAGATGGCGCTGGAGAATAACATTTCCTCAATGAAAAATACAGATAGTAATAATCAGTCAATTCTGCATTACTAACCCTCCGACATAAAAATTTAATAATGGGCTTTCATTACTCTATATAGTCTTCCTAATTAAAAAAATGTACAAATAAATTACTATTATTATTTTCATTTTCATATTATTTTCATATAGAGTTATCCTAAATATGTTAATTTAGCAGTTTTTATCTTCCACGTGGACAACAATATCCGAGATAGGCCTATAAAAGATAACATAAAAAATGTGGTTGTGTGTAGCCCCAGCAGAATGGTTAATTCCTCACGCAGTCAGAGGCTTTCACAATGTAGGCTATAGGCCCATCCTATCGATTATTTTGGAAGCAGGCGGGTTGAAAAGAAAAGGGAGGGTTTGTCCAAAAAACAGTTTTTGGAGCTATAAATCCGAACGAAAAAAAACGCATCACAAACAAATCCTCAACCCGCAACACGACACAAATGCAAATATGTAAAACTCTGATGCACATGTTATCACAATTATCCCATACAGCTATTTTTTGACACAACAGCCTCATCCAGATCTTATCCTCCCACTGAAACACGGACACAGTGTTCATTGGCGCGTCTGAATCTATCAATCTGAGAAAACAGGGCGAGAGGAGAGACGCGTGGGATGCTGATGTCTGATGCGCAGTCAGAGGATGCTATCAGCCAGGCTTGCAACCGCTTTCCTTTCCACTTTAACATACAACGATGTGCATAATTAGACTTTTTATACTTCATATAAGCGTATAGATAAGGTAGGCGTTTTTGTTTTTTACCCCTAGTTCTAAAATACATTTAACAAAAACACGCGGAGGAAACTTCACATTGGTTGTTTCTTTGCACAGTGATTTGTTTTTTCTTCCGTGCAGGAGATGTCAGCAGCGGTCACACATTAAATGGGGAAAGCCGAGTGATCAATGCAGAACTCCACAGCGCTGGTCGGGATGGTGAGCCACTGTCAGACCCCAGCGTTCCCAGACTTTACGGGCTTGACGCTCTCCGTATACGGCAGCAAAGCGGACGTTTGCGCGCGGCGACCCGGGAACGGAGGGTTTGGATCTCAGATCTGCCGGAGCCCCCATGATACCCCAACTCATATGAGCTGTGCAAACCCGAAGCGACTCAATCCGTCCGAGGAAAGAGCGCACCTGACAGCCAAAACTGCGCGCTTGTGCCTCTCCGTGCCACCGGTTCAAGGTAGGCTCCATCGGTCCTAACGCCAGCAATACCAGTGCTACGTGCAGTAAAAAGCGTTTGCAAAGAGTAAGAGACGTTTCTGGCCATAATAATCTGCATAAAAGCAGAATATCATTAATATGGTACACGCGATGCATCTAAACAAAAATAAAACAGATTCTGTCTCTGAGATTTTTTTTTACAATAACGTTTCTTTTAAAAGGCACTTCAATAGCATCCTTTGATGCAGCTGTGTTGTGTAATTGCAGTTGTGGATTGGCTTGATAATTAAACACAGATCTCACTTACTTGATCATCGGCCTATTCAATAAATAACAGCCGAATCAAAGTCCCTCATGTGTCATACACTAAAAGCATGTGGAGAGATGTTGCTTATGAAGAATAACTGCTGAGCAAATGCTCTTATTCTAAGTAAAAAGGCATGGGTGTATTTGGTTCAGTAGAGAATTAGTGTCATGTTGGATCTTTAGATTAATTCACAAAACTTGTTTAACTTTTGGACTGTTTTCAAGTAAGATGAAAAATCACTTGGAAACATTTTTCTAATAATTTTAAGCCACTATTACTTTTCAAATGATTAAATCCACATGTCATGGTTGTAAAAAATAAAAATAAAATAAAGGGAGGGGGGAGTATAAGAGACATAATTATTTTTCTCTTAATAGAAACAGGATATATCCTCATTCACAGAATAGAAACAGAGTGGAAACTGTGCTTTTGGTGTCAGGGGAAGCCTCCTCCATCCTGTTCAGACAGTATTATTGCGAGAGGATGGAGGTAATTACAGCCCCATCTTAAATTATGATTAGACTGAACAGACTTTTATATTAGCAATCATCCTTGCAGCAAGAAAAGGATCAACAGGATTTGATTATTGTTTCTTCTTTCCAAACACAAACCATATGTCAGCTGGATGTGTCTCAGCATTTATGAGGTCTCTTGAAGCGCAGTAGTGCCCTCAGCATCCCCGGCCAGAATGAATTGTCTCATTGTCTTTGTAACACTTTTTAACTCACTTCCCTAAATTCTGGGAATGTAAGATATGTTACGTGTGTGTGGATTATGCTGCACAGATTCAATCTGAAGGGAACATGTACATTTTGCAATGCTTTTGAGTGATTTTTTAATAGTTTCTAGGGATTTCCGAATTACTTTTCAACCTTTTTCTATGCATTGTCAGTGATGCTCAGTGATACAAAGCCTATTGTTTGCTGCTAACCTCGCTGTGCATGAATAGGTGCTGTATTCCAGGCATTTTTATGCTGTTTTATTATCCCTTTTGGAAAGCATGGCGTTTGGAAGGGATCTCAGTACTCATCAGTCTTTTGTATCATGCCTCATTTCAGAGCGATCATATTACATACTCCCATTTGGGAAAAGAGCTGGATTTTAAGCTGCGTTCTCAACCATTTCTTTAGATTTATACTGAAAGGACTCTGCGAACAAATACAGGCTGTGATTTTTACCCCAATGGAAGAACTTACTTCAGATGGGAGATTTTTTACCTTTAGCGTGCAACTTGTGCAAACTGAAGCAACAAAAATGAATTAAATGTAGACACAAGGGTTCAGAGGACAAGCTGCAACAGAGGGTTTAGCATTTAGCTGCCCCAAACTAGAAATCTGATGATTTTTGCTTTTCCTATTTTCCCCAAATAGTTTGTATAAATGCAAATAGTGACTGAGCAGCAGTTTGATCCCTTTTCTCATTTGTAGTTGTGTCCAGTTTTATTTCTGCTTGTTTTTCTGGCTTTTTTTTCCCTTTTGAACCTTGTGTGACAGTGATTGATTGGAAACCCTTTTTGGAAATGTTGCACGCTGCTGTTTGTGAGCGGATCATCCCAGCACTCCACCACTGTGCTATAAATATTAGTGCCCACTAGAAAAAAAAATTGGCTGAAAAAAAACATACTCGACCTCTGTTTTAAACGAATATCAGGCTGGAAGGAAGTGTGTACTCTAGCATGATTTGATTCCTTACTGTAGTTTCTCCTGGCCAGGATGAGGCAGCTGAGCCTGGGAGCTTGTTTGAAGGAAATGTTTGAGTTATAGGTGGAAAGGTGTCGCACTGAGCAACTGTCTAAGATAAATAAAGAGGGCTGTCTGTTGATTCAGCCTGTAAAGAGATGAGTAATGGACTTTAAGATTTGATCATTATTAGAAGTTCCTTTGGTTGTCATCTTTTACCAGCCCATACATCATGATGGGACATATTTTCTTTGCATGCTCTTTATATTTGAGGCAATGCTTACTTGTATGCAAGCATACCCACCCAGTAGAGTCTCTTTCTCTGCACACAGAGCATGCACACTGAACATTAACCTTACACGCATCCTCACTCACCTTCGGTGAAGTGGCATCAGGAGCGATGTTGACTTTTCCTAAACCTGCATATTTTCCTCTGTTCTCCCCGGCAGGCCTTATAGATGTTAGACTGCAGGGCGATAATCTGACTGATCATTATAATGTCAAACGCTTAATGACAGCTTGCCAGTAGCTTGTGAATAGTTTTGGTTGTAAGCGTACTGTTTGGGTTGGGAGGAAGAGATGAAATGCCTTTGGTAAAGTCTGCTATTCTTATCTAACCATGCAGTTTCTTTAATATCCCACAAAGAAAGAAGAGCGGGCATTTGGCATCAGTTTTGTCCGCATGACAGGAGAAAGGCTGCCTGGGAAAATTGTCTTAGTTTTATTAAAGGCTCAGCCACATTGTCTCCTTATGAATAATTATATTTTCCAGATATCTAGATTATTTACCATCACTGTCATCAAAAACATGGCTCTCTCAACCTCAGATACACTAAAATGCATGCATCCAAAGGCCTTATTTCGGTCTTGGTTTAGTAAAGACATTCATCTGTGTAAATCATCAGATCTGTGTCACGTTAAAATTTTATAAAGCCACAATTCTGGGAAAATGTTTGCTTCAGCTATTTCAAGAGGTTTTAAATTTCTTTCTAGCGCCTTTGACCTGTGAATGTAATTGCTTTAAATTAATCTTAGATGCTCAGAAAATATTATTTATTCACCTCCAGCTTTTATTTGTGACACGGCTGAGCTCATTTTGCTGAATGCTAAAGGATGTAATAACAGCATATAAAATGCAGTGATGGTTTAGGGTGGCAGCCAGTGAAATGGACGAAGAGGTGACTCAGATTGTTAGCATGAGTTAAACTGTTTTTAAATTACACTTATTTTTAACATTGTGTATACAGCTCTGTGGATTAGATTGAATCGTGACAACGTCCAATAGACTCCATCAGTTGTCATGTTTGCAAATGAGAATATCTTGTAGAAAAGCTCACAGGTCTCTAACACCTTTATTCACACACAAACACCACGTAAAATAAAGCAGAATAAAACAAGTTACCACAAAACTGTGCAGCAGCTGATCGAAAGCAAGGTCAAATGTGGCCTAATTATTTTTTTAGCTCAGACAAATTGCTCATGTTGCAGTTTTTTAAAGACATTTTATGTCATTAGTGTTGCACATGCTGCAGACTGTGCAGAAAAGTGCAACTGATATTTTCTCTGTCTTTTAAGTTGGTTTTTTATCTTTATTGATGCTTTTATGCAGTGCATCCGCTCTGTGTATTTATGTATGAGCAGAACTGAAACATTGTTGCCTAAAACATAATTTTACACCTTAAAACCTATGCATTGTAAGCCCATTAAACAGTTTAAAAATTAATTATGTTCTTGTAATTTAAGCTAAACTGAAAGTTATTAAAAATTAGTTTAAAAAAACATTTTTTATCATGAGAAAACAATCTCCCAGTTATTTCAGTGAATGATCACATTTTTATTGAAAAGTAAATAGTCATTTTAGATATTTAAGCTTTAGTATAATAACCCAACTGAAGCATCCAACTTTACTTGCTGCAGTTTTGTTTTGTAGATATGGTAGAAGACCAATCGTCAAAACAATTGCTGCAAATTATTGCTATTTTTGACTCATGTTTGCTAACGTGTAAATATATTATATTTAAAGGAGATATATTATGCTTTTAAATCCTTTCTTTTAACAAGTAAATAATTAATTTATGGTCTGTATAAAGAAGAACTGCTCCAAAACACCTTATAACCCTGTTCTGAGGTAGCTACATCTTCAGAGCGACTCCTTTTGGTGCGGTCGAGCATGTTAAGCCACGCCCCCTCCAGGTCACAGGAAGTTCAACTCTACCCTGTTCCGCCATGTTTTTAGCTTCATAGCTGCGATACGCTAATGTCCAACCAGAGAGACAAGTTTAATGTAAATGTTAATGTGTCAGATTCACAAATTGGATTAACTAAAAGTCAACAACCTTACTTATTTGGTAGACCCACAGCAAATACTGTGACGTAATAGATACAAAAGCAGAGAATAGAGAAAATGTAACATTGTTATAGAAAAATATGACCACAAAGAATATACAGATATATGTGAAGAATCAGGAGGGAATAAATTGACATATTCTGCATTCCTAAACACTTAAAAGTGCACAAAAACATGTATTTAAGAGCTAAATAAAATATTTAGCTTGATATGTCCCCTTCAACAGCCATCTGATCTAATAGCCAGGAATCTTCTATTTACAAATGAGTACTTTTAAATAAAGCAGAGGTGTACATGGAGACCTATTTTCTATGCTACTGGGATGGTAACATTCTTTCTATGGGGTTTCCCACCAGTCACTACATTCCCACCGGTCACGTCTTTGCATATTGTATGAGCTCATCACAAAATTATGGGCAAACGTGAATTTGCTGCCTGGGAATAATGTTTCAGGGTGTAATGTTTGCAGCATGTTCCATTGATTCATAAAGCCAAGAGCCGGGGATGATTCTGTAGTGGTATTCCCGTAAACCTCTGTCTGATTGGGAAACTGGGGAGGGGGTTGTGAAGGAATGAGAATGAGAGCACTTCCTGAGTCACATCTACCAGAAATGCCGAGTTACAGAGGACTCCTGGTCTGGCATCTGCTGGGATGAATCAGTCAAACATCAGTCAAACATGATGTGTATGGAAATGTGATGCGTGGAAGAAGAAGAAAAACTTCAACTGGATGCCGCCTGTAGATTTGACGATATCTGCTTCGCTGTGCAATAGATTTCCTACAATCTTAGCTTGGCTTGTATTTTCTGGTACAGTTGTTGGTATAAGTAAGGTCAGCTATTCTTGTTCTTATGTGACTAGAATAGTATGAGGCATTTTTACTGTAACCAAAGGCATCCAGACTTTCATTCTGGTAATAAATTCAAAATTCAAGCAGCAAAAATATGATTTAGTCTGAGTAGGTGTTGAAATATCTCTGGAATACCAGGAGAAATGTATTCGGGGCCTCAGCTTAATCAAGAAAAAAACTGCAGATTTGGCCCTGATATATCTTCATAAAAATGTATTTTTAGCCCAAAGCTTGCTTTCAGAAGCAAAGATTTCATGTACTTTCGCTGACAAGAGGAAAAAGCTGCCAAGTCCTGTGAATCATGCCAGATTTGTTTGAGAATTTTAACTCTTTAGCTGTATAAAAAAAGAAAAAGCTGGGACAGACATGCCCCACAGCTGACCACATGTCTATAGACTACATTACTCATGCATTTTCAGACAGCAGCGACTCCTCTCTCTGGCCTCTCTGTATGACTTAGCACACGGGAGGGTTTTTGATTTACATCTCGGCTGTGCCACTTGCTGCTTTTGGCTTGTTGCTGCTTTGTTTCATCAAAGAAAAATCTGCTCCGTTCTGACTGTGGCAGTCAAGATGGCCAGTGCTGACTCTGCTGGAGTGGAGCTGAGATCTTGCTGGCCCCTCACAGCTGTCAGCTAGAGAAGAAGAAACGGGGAAGAGGAAAAAGGTGGACAGGTTGTTTGAGTATCAGAAACCCACTATAAGCAGCTTATTTGTGATTAAGAAATGAGTAGGATTCAGAGTGTAAAGGTGACAAAGGATTCAATCGCATTGCCATCGAAGTCGGCGGGTTTGAAATATTTGAATACTGATTGTGAACTTGTGTCAATAACGTCTGAAATTTCTCTTTTTACAAGGCCCGTCATGTTGGAGATGAATCAGCCAGCCAATCAAACATTGGCTTTAGCCGAGTGGTTGAAAACAAATAGGCAAACATGATGTAGCGAGGCCGTTTTAATGCCCTCATTACTGGAGAGGAGAGAGCAGCCAAAAAAGCTTGAGTTTTATCCTCCCTCTTGTTCTCTCTCTGTCTGTGCCAGGAAGCTGCCACGGGGCAGTGCCCAGTCAGCTCCCCACATCATTGGCTGGCGCTTTCCCAGAGGGCTATGAAAGACATTATAAAGTCTAATAGTGCAGTTTATATATTTTATTAGTGCTTGTTAGTATAAAGTCCTGCAGGAATTAGTTATTCTCTGGTCTTATGCACTTATTAGGCTGCTCACCAGGACTAATAGGCACAAAAAGTAATGATGAAATGAAGGCTGCTCAGCAGAAAAAGACTTCACTCTTGCCTGGGAATGTTGGAGGACATCTCTTCTGCATCAAACCGGTCTTATATAATCATATGGGCGAATGTTTTGGTAGACATATATATCTGTGCATTTTTGTGTTTCATCTCGGTTAATATTTATTTAATCATTTGTTGTATCAGCTCATCACAGCTTATGTATCAGTGAAATATAGAATGCACAATTTGGTATTGTTCTACTCGTCTTATGTAAGCACTTAACAAAGTGGATTGGTTGTGTTGTGTATCAGTTTATATGTTTATTTCAGTAAATTCAGATATATCGGGAGGAAGTGAAGGATTTAAAAAGGCAAGAACTGTTGTTTCACTTAGTTTAGCACTTGGAAATCCACTGTTGCAAGCAGCTGGGAGCTCCGCCAGGCTGAATCTGGATGTTAATAAAGTTTAAAGGCTCTGTGCCAGCACTGTGATCTACAATGCTTAAGGTTATTTTCACAGACTATTGACAGATAATTTTATTTTAAAGTGAAAGCTGTTCTTCAGTGGGGTTATGTTAGAGAACAGATGGTGTGCATGATAAGAAGATGCAATTTCCCATTTTGTGGCGTTTTAATCATTGTGTGGGAATGGCCTTTATATGAGAACAACTCATAAAATACTGGAATAGTAAAGGCTCATCTTGGCCTCATTCCCCAACATGGTATTCATATAACTACAGACAGGTCAGTGTCTTAAAAGTGCAAGAATATGTAAAAAGTTATAGAAGTTGTCCTTTTTCAGCACATATGCTGACATGGTGTTCATTCCTTCCTTAACACCATCATGGCAGCAAGTGAAATGGCTCTATTATAGACGGAGTTGCGTTGCATCTGATTGGGTTTGGAATATTTTTTTCCAGTTTCATCATCTTGACATTGTTTTCTTGTCACCTATAGGCCAAGAGAAAAGTTCTCATAAAAAAGTGTTGCTGAGAGATTTTCAGTTCCTTCCTTTGATTTAATGCAGGACTCTTTTTCTCTACTTAGACCTGGACTCTTGTGGGCTATGCAGAAAGTGAGTTAAATGGGTCCATATTACACAGAGTAATAGCCTCAGTATGCACTCTTCATTAACATGCTTAACATTCCCCTCAAGACCTAGAAGTCGGCTCCTATAATACACTGCTTAACACAAACATCATGTTGCATGCGTCTCTCCTGTGAGGCTCGCGGTTGGCTTTTTAAAAAGGGAGCTAATTGTCTGTATTTCTGTGCGCTTTTCTTTGGGTCAAAGTGGAGGCTAACGTGAACACACTCAACTCTGACCATAAATATGAAAAAAATCACCATTTTTGCCAGCTAATCAAAGAGGTTAATACATTGTGGTGCAAAATGATTTCTGTGTGTGTGTTTGGTTCTTTTGGCTTGAAGTAGAAGAAGTCTGTTGCAACACGGGTCAGCTACTTGTTGCGTGTATTCTAAACAAAACACAAATTTAGTTTTGAAAGTGAGAAATCCCAGTAGTGCTGAACAGAAATGTTGAGCTGTTGATATTTTTCTGACAAGGCATCAGTTCCTCAAAGACAGACCATTTAGGTCTTAGTGCTGCCTTGTAGTACCAGTCTATGTAGGTGGGAGCTATTTGACCTATCACAATTCATCTAACTGTGCTACCCCTTGGCCCAGTAATGCACAATATTGGTCCTTAATGTCCACAGTTCTGCAGGATTTAGGTGTCTCCCTGCTCCAACTCACCTGATTCTAATTTAATTGATCCTCTCAAAAAATGGTCAAATCCTGCCAAAGCCATCCATCCATCCATCCATCCATCCATCCATCCATCCATCCATCCATCCATCCATCCATCCATCCATCCATCCAT
>JBAMIG010000015.1:16603437-16615436 GCA_037177335.1 Kiunga ballochi
TAGAGCCCCACTCACACCGGGACTCGAACCGGCAACCTTCTTGCTGTGAGGCCACAGTGCTAACCAGCTGCGCCACCGTGCAGTACCTTAAGTACCTTAAAAAAAAATAGACACTATATTAAATGGACAACTGTGGGTGCTCATCTCTGATACTTTATACCTAATTTTATGTGAACTTTACCATATTTAGATTTTAACAATGGGTTAAAAGTCGGGGATTACCTTCCGATTGGATTTAAGGAATCGCAAATACAAATACAATAGATCGTGTAGATCTGAATAAATAAATTTACCCAGTCAAAGTCAATAAAAAGTTATCTTCAACAGCAAGAAATGATTAATTCCTGCTATTGATAGCACCCCTCTCACACAGCCCCATTATCAACAATCAAAGTAGATTTAGTGTGAACACAGTGAGATTAAATCCACAGGAAAACTCCAGCTTCTCAGGGATGTTTGGAACAACCTATTTTAGACTCAGGCTCTCCCAATATCTTGTGTTTCTTCAAATATTCTCAAGCTGAGTCATCATTGTAGAGATCAAGGCTTCATGAAGGCCATCTTGCTGCAGGATGCTCTGTATTTTAGTTCAATATTGCTGAATGATTTAGGAACCAATCTATAATCTGGTAGGATTAGGTGTTAGACAAGAATCTAATCTTATGAATTCATTTCTTATTTTAGTTTAAATAAAAATAATCTGTACATGTGATGTGGATTCATAAACAAACCAGTATATTTTATGCAGTCTTTTTGCTATTAGTCCTCAGGGCGGGTCCTCATTGTTTTTGCTGAATGCCAAGATACATAACATAATAACATGATATAAAATTTTATACAATTTTTTCCTTACTTGTGCACAAGATCTCACAACAAAGGTGATGGGATGGATGCATATTGAAAGATTATTAAGGGTTCCTGACTGAAATAAAATTCACTCATGAGACAGGAATAATGTCTCAGTTTGGCTGCAGCCATCGCCTCGCTCACATGGCGAGGGTTTGCAGCAAGACCAGAAATCATAACAAAAGGATTCTTATTACAGCCATTAAACAAGAGAAGGGAAAACACAGGAGAGCTTTAATGCCTGGACATCAAAAATGCTTATGTAGTGAAAATATATTTGCTCATAAAGCTCTTTGATGGTGGCCCTGTCCATACAAACGCACTGGGCTCCTGTCTGTGTAAATAGCTATATTGACCTCCCACCACACAAGATTGAATGTGTTTCCATAGGTGTCATTCAGTACCATTTTGGGTTTTTACAGGCCCCACTGTGCCTCAGTCCCTGTAACAGCAGGAGCTCAGGAGTCATGCCATCACTTCTTAAGCAGCAGCCAAAGGTGGGCTCTTCCTGAGGTTCTAGATAAAGGGTTTACTGTGAACGGCAGTCCTGTCAGTCGCCTTGCAGTGGCATTATGGAGCTCTGTTTGATGTTAAGTGATATATAATGTCTGCTGGACTGTCTATCTCATGTTACACAGAGTGAATGCTCAAGTCTCTGTGTGTTCTCTGTTTATTGTGTGTGTGGTTGAGTGGGGGGTGGTCCTCAATACCAATGCCATTGGTGAATGGGGACTCCCCACACAATAAAAGAATGGTATTGCTGACTTCCTAAGGTATGTGTGGTTTGAAACTCAACACAGGTTTGCTTAGTGGAAAATGTGGGGCCCTCTCTTATTTATTCTGTATATTTATGAAAACCCCATTTCTGTGGTGCCCTTTAAAGACCAGAGCGAAGTCCCCCTGCCGGGTCATGGTCATTTTTCAGCTGAGTTAATGCTCTTTGGTGGCAGACCTCTTTAAAATAGTACATTTCCTCACTGCGTGTTTGCTATTTTATTATCAAATGTTTCTAGAACTGCGAAATAATGACTTTATTTTGACCCATAATTTTGCCACTGTGATGCATTTTGTTTTATTTTGCTGTGTAAATTCATCTGAATTGACTTGAATATGAATGACTTTGTTAAAAATGTCATTCAGAACTAAATAAAGCAGCTAGTGGAACATTTTGAGCTTTTGACAAACTAATTTTCAAGCAGCTGAATTAAACCTTAATCTTTGACATTATGCACATCGCGGAGAAGCACTGACCCCAGCTTTACCAGAAACTTCAAAAGGCAATGCAATTACTATGCACGCTTTGAACATATCCTTTTCACAAAGCAAGACTCCATTATTCTTCCTGTTTTACAACAACAAAAAGTTTGAAAGAAGTAGGAAGTGAAACTGGAGTCCTCTCATGGTTTCCCGAACATCTGGTTTCGCCTTTGTTTTAAACAATGAGCATCCCTCTGAGTATGACAGAAGGTTATTTGCACTGTGTGTAGGTAACAGAGTAATCATTTTCAAATGTCGCTGCATTCAAATCTGATCTAATTACAAACACTTAACATCAACCTCTCAGTAGGACCACCGACTATCAAGGACATTTTCCTAACTATTCATTTATTCCCCTCCCACTGCTGCATCTAAATCATCAAACACACACAGTAATTGTTGTAAAGTGATCACTTGTTTTTGATAAAGTCATATAAATCTCCTCCCTTGTCAAAAGAAGAAAAGGTATCTGTCAGATGGGCCGTGATGTGCTTGCTTCATGGAGATGCTCGTTTTGTGCGGCTTAGTTTGGCCACTGTCGTTTCCGAGGAATTTCCTGTCATCTGTGTTCAATATAATTCTCTTACAAATCTAGGTTTGCTTGTAAATATTGGTTTCTGGCTGAAGAGGGCTGTGAGTTTTGAACCACCAGGCTTTTGGACCACAATAAAAAGGGTGCCTGCACACGGATCAGTGTGGCTGAAGAAGCCTCATATATCCTGCTGCAGCAGTGCTGAATGAGGTTTCTTCAGCCGCACTGATCCTTGTGCAGAATCTGGTCACTGCAAAGAGCTGCAACTATACCTGGCAGTACTTATTAACACAAACAATGGTTAGACCATTACTGGCTGGATTGCTTTAACATTCAGAGGCAGGTATGTTGACCAAAAAAGTATGAACTTAATTTTTTCAGGGTCAAATAATATGTCATCTCTGGACACTTTGATGACACATACAACCCCAACAGTTTCCTATTAAACAGGCACTTTAGTCCTTATCCAATGATATATTTGACCCAATAGACCAGCACAGATGTTCATAGTTCCTGGATAATTTACACTAATGAACCTCTCGACCTCCTGATTTACTTGAACACCAACATCAGGTTTACATAGTTTTCAGTTGAGCAGCAAGGAAACGGATGAATGGATGGTCCTAAAACTTGGTGCAGATGTTACATTAAAATGTGTTATTTTCATTTTTGTATCATCATTGCATCAAAATTAGAATAAATTCAGTGAATTGGTTTCTCAACCCTATTCTATACTTAACTCAGCAAATTCTATCAGATTAGTTTGTAAATAGCTTGAAAATATTTTGAGCCATTTTCTGGTCAGCATGCAGGTACCTTTTACTTAAATGTCAGCGTAAGCGCACTGTGTACTTTAAATACACGACTCAAAGCAGTGTTAGTGCGCTGATTCAGGCACAGACAATAATCATTTCAAAGTTCAAAGATGAGTATTTTAGCACTGAAACCATTGGCTTTCATTGCCATTTTGTTTTGTTAGAGCATAATTTTATCAGATTTGGGCTTTGTTTTTATACGCTAGACATGATTAAAATAGGTTATTCCATACAACTTGTTCTATACGCCGTTCTGTCTTCCTAGTTTATACATAACTATTTATGTATGTACAGTAAAAATTGCTCTGTCGTGAGCACATGGCAGCATCTGTCCAGCTGGATTCACAGCACTTAATTATGTTGTCCTGCCCTGTTTGATTTCTTACTTGAGTTGTTCTTCCTCAGATGTAAGTCACCTTAGAGAAAAGTTTTTGCTGAATGATATAATCAAGTAGAGTCTTAATCGAGACAAAAGTAGTCGAGCTTATACACAGTAATATCAGAATGCAATGCTGATGTTAAGTTTCACTGTTCCACGTTTTCTAATGCTTCAGATTAACCTGAGAATACTTTTTGAATTAATTAGTACATAATTATGAAAAATGTGTTTCTGATTAGTTTGGTAGAAATGGAAGCAAAAGATTGCAGAATCTTTGGAAACAATATGGCAATTCAACTAAAAACAATTTAATTCACTTTAACTCATTTAGATGCATTAATTGTGATTAACACCTATAGATGATATATAGATCCTTCCCAGAATCCAAATCCCATTAACAATTTGTTCATTACCTTTAGAGTTATGCTGCTAACAAACAAAACAAGAACAAAGAACAGCCATAAAATAAACACAAAGAACAAATAAAAACCAAAAGCCCAACACACACTAAAAACGCACTTGTTTTGGAAGATTTTTGAATTTTTCTTAGACATTTTTTAAGCTCAATCTGGTTGAACATTTCTGTAAAGCCCTTTTCAGAAATCTGTAATGTTATGTCTACTTACAGATTAGCTTAGGTGTATCAAGTATAGTTTTTTTTCTTTGTTTGGATGTTTTGTCCACATGGAGCTGGAGTAGTGGGAGCCAGAAAATGCTCATTTTCATACTTGGCCAGACAGTAAATAAATCTGTAAAGGCCACAGTTTCATTTCCAGTAGAAAACAATTCAGCCCTCACACAAATATTTAGCTCAATTCTCTGCCATCTTCTTTTTCCGATGTGCATTTACATCACATGACGTTTTTCATGGCTTGCCCCTAAAGCTGGCAGTATTAAAGGCCTGACTCACATCCTATGCTGTTTTCAGTGGAATGATTTTGTCTTTATATGAAACATTTTAGAAGCTAAATCAACTCTTTCTCGTGTAGAGGAAGAAGATTTAATTGGTTGTTCTGGGATTTCACAGAGCTTTCCTGCAGCCACTCCTCTTAAGTTGGCTGGTAAAGCATAAATGTCCTCCCAGGCAGAGGGTGCTAGAAGACGTTTTAAACTTGTTCATAATTTTTCTGCATCCATTGTTGAAATGGTCAAGCCATGTTTGAATAATCAATTATTTTTTCTATTTAATTTAGTTCTGATTATAATTTTATTGAGATTGATTTGATCTGTGCAGTTAAGAATAGATATCAAGTGTACTGTTTTGACTCGGAGGTGTCACGCAGAACATATTTCAAATGTATTTTTATTCACTGTTACAAAACAGTTGAGAATAGATTGATAAATAATTTTCCAATCCAAGCCATTCTCGTAACCACATTTATTGTGCTGTTACAACATTTTGAACATGGCTCATTGCTGATGTGGCAAATGTATCTGATTTCAGAACACTTTTGCAGGGATGCCTGCTGGGCTTTGAAATGACTTGAGCAGCACACAGATAAAATGAGGCCTATTGTTTGAGGAGGAAAACACTGCTTCTGCTCTAAATCCACATGTTTATTTTTGTAGATTTGTTTAAGCTAGGTATCCTCATGAGTAAAGTCAAAGATAAGTATGCACCTTTTGTAAAATAGCATTTACAAATGCAGGATTTTATGGCTTTAAAATGAATGTTTATTGAAAGGTACTTTGTGTTTAGGCTCTGCTGTTAAAAATGAAAGGTTGATTTAATTAAGAAGCAAACTGAGCACATTTTTAATACATTCATACAGGGTGTGGTAGCTACTCAGAGAACTCTTCAGTCTTGCACCAGATTCAGACCAGCTACATCACCCTGTTAGTATTTCCCTAAACACAGCCACCTCTTGTCTGGCTTTGAAGCGCCTCCTCATCCAGAGCCGAGGCCCTCTTGGCTTGGATCCGGAGCCACGTTGTTCACCAGCTCAATAAAGGTGTCTGTCAAAGAGCCAGATGTCCAGCCATGTCTTCCACCCAAGTGCATCATGTAGTTCTAGTTTGGTCTATAAAGTCAGTCCAGGGTCCTGACTGATGCTTTATGCGGCATTTGGCCTCGGCAGCAACACGGCTTGTCTGTCAAATTTGCGGTTTGGCTGAATGCTCATTGTGAAAACTCTGATTGTTGTGATAATTTCTCAGAGTGTACATATTTGCAGCCACAGTCTTATTATCAGTGGTTTTCAGAACAGTTTTGCAGCAGCTTGCAGCTTTAATGCAGTTTGTTGACGACACACATTTCGCTTTATTAGCAAATGTTCTGATAGAGTTTGACTTATAGACAAAATATTTACTTTATGACTTACTTATGGGATAATCAATCATCTCTGCAATTATTTTCCCCTCTTTGTAGAGGTCAGAATAGGGAAATTTATATCTTTGTATGCTGTTATTTTCTTTTTCTTCCCATTTATATTATATGTATCAATGCTGCTGATGTTATGGACCCTCTTGGCTTGATCCTAGTCATCTTGCCCGAGTATATAATTATATATTATTATATTCCATAATTATATAATGTCATTATAACTCAAGCTCATATATATTTTCAGGGTAAACTGTGCTATGATCATTCATGCAGTCAGATGATCTAACTATTATTTAAATAAATCTCCCTGAAAATTTCTTCCTGAATAATATAGGTTATACAACCTGATGAAATAAGAACATGTGCTGCCCAGTAAAAATAATAAAAATAGGTCTGACAGCTTGACCCTTTTATAGCTGAATTTTATTTTTAATACACTGTTTTATTCTCATCACCTGTTCATGGTTTTGTCCTCAAAATGTAGACCCTGCCAGGCAGCACCAGTGGCGAGGTGCTACCACCAGGTGGTGACATGCACAAGTATAACGTTTTAATTACCTTAATAAGGGAGAAGTGATTGGCTGTAATAGCCAGTTAGGGTTGTTGAATATGATCAGTGAGACATTGATGTCAACATTAGTTTTTTAATCCTTTTTTTTTGTTGAGCTGTTTTGTTGTTGGGGTGTGTGTTTGTGTGTGTGGTGTGCAACACTCAACTCTTTCCTCAACAATTTAAATGGATGTGTTTAGGTTGTGATCGATGGCACCCCTCTTATAGCAATGTGGAAAAGTAGCAAGTCTCTGGAGTGGTGGGCAGAGTCTGGCTCTGGCATGGGCTGGGTGGGGCAGAGAGATGGGGTTGGGGCATTGATGGCTGCCAACTATTTGTTTGTGTTCATGACTGTGGTTAGCACTACTCCATTTGAAAAGCCTGGTATTACGTGATGGTCTGCTCCCCCCATCATGTTCCTTTTTTTCCTGAAAGACAGGAAAGCTAATTATTTACAAACCACTGCATTCATCAGTGTGATTTAAAGCTGTGTAGCTACTTTGTGGGAACCATTTCCACAAAGACATTTGTTTGTATAGTTGTATGTACTGTATATCTTTATTTCTTTGATAGTTTTTTTCCCTTTAAACATGCTGTGTTCAGATTCTTAAAGGCTTTTGGACTATATTTGTCTTCTTTACCCACAGGCTCTCACATATGCTTTACATCTAGCTTTGTGTCAGCTAATCTGAGGTTTTTCCAAATGGCCAAGTTGACCATGAGAAGACAGAGAGGAATAAAGACACCAGCTTGTGAGCAGTTTGAATCAACCAGAACAAATTGATTTTATCCTTATGAAACTTCCCATGTCTGCTGGTACTGGTAATCCTGCTACAAAAACACGAACATCACTGTGTTCCAGCAGTAATTTTGCAGAGTTTTTTTTCCCTCTCTTTCACTGCACCTGCTTCAAGAAGAGCTTCCTCCCTAGACATTGTTATTTTTCATTTAGTTGTGCCCCCAGGTTTTCCATCATACATCCATTACTAAGCAAACAAATAAGATCCGGGCCTATGCCGCAGACACAAATATAGACATGAGTTATGAGATTCAGAAAAGCCAGGAAAGGCTTTAAAACCTGATACACAACATCTGCACTGGACACGGCGCACAACAAGAGCAGCCCACTACAAAGTCCTGCAGCCTGCTGTCGCGCTCTCGTACGTGTTGACCTGTCTCATGTTGAAAGACAGGAAGGATAGGAAAAGAATCATGGCAAATGTTGGTGTTGGAGCCGACAGGAATAAAATCATCATTATTATCAGTCTAAGTGCTGAATGTTATGATTTATGAAGCCAAAGTGGAGCTGGTTGAAGTGTCACATAAGATTTCCAGAGGCATCTGTCTTGTGGTTTTGGCAGCTGGTTGCACCTTGGGTTGTGATGTTTGCATCACTCTCCTGACACACCGTTGCCCTCTCCTACATCCTTGCCCCCTGTACAGTACACCTCTGATCGCTCCCCTTTCCACTCTGTAAACCCTCTATCCATCTGCACATCTGCTTTTCATTGAGGCCTGCATGTCTCTGAAGACTTGAACACATTAAACGCTGGCACAAGTGCAGTCTCACTCTGGCACTTAACACAACGCTTAGGTGACTTAAAAGGGAGAGGCGAGAATTATAGAAAATGATGTGTCACCAAAATAAAAAATCGCTCCAGATTACCACCAATTACACTTAATAATGCTGTCCAGAGCATCTGTTAATCAGATGTTGGGCTGGTCTGTCTGTAGAGGAATAATGACACCAGAAAGAGTGAGAATAAGAAAGAGAGACAGCAACATAGAACTAAGTGATGATGTGGTTTGTGCTTTTCAGTAGTGTATAGATTGGAATGCTTTGTATGTAATGCAGTCATAACTGAATATTTTGGGATAATAGCAATGTTGTTTCAGAGGGGTTAAGTCCTGCTAGATTGGAGACACATGTCTGCTCTGCTTTATTAGTCATTTATTAGTCACTGAGGTCAGGAGAGTTTTTTAGCCAAGGCACAACACTGCTGAACTTGAACATGAGTCGGATCAACAGCCCCCGAGGCAGCCCGAATAAGGTGTATGATTTCAGCACAACCTTTGGCCACAATCCCCAATGTGAAATTTGTCCAGTTACATGAGACGTGCTCAACAATCAAATAGAATCACAGTAACAGTGAGTGCAGCCTTCCTCCAACATAAGAGCTGTCCCCATCAACAGAATTAAAGCGTCTGATGATCGTTTCTGATCGTTCGTAATCACAGACGCTGCATTAATCAGGAGAAGGATTAAAAACGACCTTTCCACTAATACTAATGATGCTTCGGGGTTTTATAAGGCTCTGTGCCGTGTTCCTTGTGGATATGTAGAAAACATGGAAACATAATGGATGACATCAGTTGAGGGACATCAGAGGGCGACTGGTGCTTTGCTCCACAACGTCAGCCAAAGCAATAATCACACGTCCTAAAACAGATTCTCAGCTAACCGTTTTTGAAGCATTAGCGTTCGTGTTCAGTGGGGCTCATGTCCGAGCACACGGACGCTTTCTCCTCCTTTATGTCTCAGTGAGCTCCTCGGTTTACTGTCATCATTTAGTGATGCTCAGTGAAAAGAACATGGTACTTGAATTATACAGGAGAGGAGGCAGAGTGAGCAATTGATACCATGTGATGAAATAATGGAACGGAAGATACCACTTTAGATGGAACAGAGTATCATTAGACACCTTGTTATTAGCAGTGTGGCAGGCTATGCCTTTTGTCTACTCTAAAGGGAACTTATTTTCTCTTAAGGGTGGTGTTTTGGGAGACCAATAACAATAGAGTCCTTATTTGTGCGTATGTCTGTAGTTGGCAGGGCAGACATCAGTGGCTCTTTGTGAGGATGAGCCAGCACATCTGTACATGCTCTCTGTACTGAACACAACACTCGCCCCTGGTGATTCTGGCACTGTCATGTCGCTTTCTTTCTTCATCCCACTTTCTGCTCCTACATCTCCAATTTCACGCCCATACAGACTCACTCTTAATTGGGCTTGAATGCTTGCAAGTGTGTGTACCAGAGGACTATCCCACCCTGGTTGTTGAGTGCGAATCAGAACTGAACAAAACACTAAACTTCAGTTTTATTTGACGTCAGCCTGCTTATTTTTCCTCTGCTCCTTTCTTTAGCAATAGGCTGATATGAACTGTGTTTTTGTTATTTATGTTTGATGAACATGTAGCTGATGGGGTTCACAGACCGCCTGTCTCTTTATCTCAAAGGCTTGCTCACCACATCGCCTCAAACCCACACTCCTCTTTCACCTGACACTCTTGCGTCACGTCTTACATTTCACTTACGTCTGATCCTCTCTCTATCCTTTACCTCCTGATCAAACTAGGCTTTAACGCAGGAGGAAATGTTTAATGCTGAATCACCATGGCACATTGAATATAAACTGGATTTACCTTTGGGTTCCATCCAAGCCACCATATGCTGGGGAGCTGGCTGTTTTCCCCACTGGAGCATGACCAATTCTGTTAATGTAGCAAAGCCTTAAATCTCTGGAGAACTAACTTTTTTCAACGGGGGATCAAAACCTTTAGCACTTATTTAACACTCTGACTCCCAAGTCTTAGATGCACAAATGATGCACATGTGATGGTCATCATCAGTCCACGTAGACTTTACACAGATAGCAATCACTGTACAGAAATTACTGTCGATATTATTTCTTAACTTATATACACTGCTCCAGTTTAACAACTCATTTCAGTTGCATCACAGGAGCGGAACGGATATTTTCCCCATAGTATTCCTGACTCCATTACTGTAGAAGGTAATATCTCTGCTTTCTGGGCTTCTCCAGGTTAATCTATTCCATCACCAACAGATACGATTTACAAACAATCTGAAACATAATAATGTGACATCTAATCTTTATTTATTGTGCACTTTAAAAAATTAAGTTTGTGGGGAGGTAACAAATGACAGAACAAAGCAAATAAAATCAGCATTAGTAATGGTGGAAAAACAATTAGATAAAAAGACATTTTAACTGAATTTTAGTGAAAAATGCTCAAAAGTTATTAAATAGTAGTACTGAGTCAACTTAGCAGATTTCCTCGGCAGGTTGCTGCAAAGAATAGGGTCTGGACTGAGAAAGCAACTAAAATATGTAAAATACATCTTAGGGACCATTTTTAACTACACCGAACTGTGTGTGTTTTATGGGTCCTCTAATAAATTATTCCTTTAAATACTCTAAAAACCTAATTATTTTATTCACATTTTAACAAACGATGGATGCAGTTATTCTCGATTGTTCTTCCGCTTCTTCCAGCTGAACGGCTATTCAAACTTGCACTTGTAGTTCCCACACAGAATTATACGTCATAAATAAAATAAGAACAAGTGTTTTAATCCCTGCGACCCTTCATTAAAACAAGCGACACAGATAATGAATGAATAAATTAACCTTTTTATCTGAGGGAATGCCTCCATGCAGGATGCAATTTGCTCTTGGTCACATTTTCTTGATGTGCTTGTCCAGAAGTACGTCAGACTAAAAAGTTTTGATGTATTTTAAAATTAATGTTTTACTTTGAATAGCACGGCAGTTAAATATTTTCCCCTAATATCAGGTATATTTAGAAATGTATCATCCATATGCTTTCAAATGGAAAGTACTAATCAATTATTTGTAAAGAAATAACAAACAAAGACATTTTTTAATCCATAAAAAAGTACAACATCAAAACTTTCACTTAGAGGATTAAAAATATGAGATTATCCTTTCATTCATTCATTCATTCATTCATTCATTCTTTCATTCATTCATTCCTTCAGAAGTGTACACTGCAGGGTTGAATATTTAACAGATGAAAACCATAAATTAATGTGAATATATCTGGATAAACTGGTAGGAATAGGAAAAGAAAGGGACTCTTATTCTTGCAGCTTGATGCAAAATCTGTTTTATTTTTCTCTTCGTTGAGTCAGACTCAGCAAATATTACTGTTGAAATTTCTCCTAAGCCTTCACCAGAGGTTTTTTTTTTAGCTGAGGGCAATGTGACCTCAGTAAGCAGGTCAAAGAATTTCCAGTAAATGTATTTATGTATATTATTTTTAAAAAGTGTTTTATTTGTCATTTTAAAAGGATCTTCACCTCATTGTATAAGTGCAGCAAATTAATACTAAAGTGAGCAACTGCAACGCCTCAGATTTGCATTTAAAACCACTATTTATGATAAATGATGTAATGATGCGGGCTGCACTGTGGCGCAGTTGATTAGCACTGTGGCCTCACAGCAAGACGGTTGCTAGTTCGAGCCCCG
>JBAMIG010000015.1:16629254-16639503 GCA_037177335.1 Kiunga ballochi
TGGTTGGCCACCACCATCTTATCCGTCTGGATCTGGAAGTCCCAGAGGATCTTAGCCCTCTCATTCTCCACTACCTTGGGGGGTGTCTCCCACCGGGACTGGACCATATTCCGTACAGATGTTTCTGTATACAATGCCGGCTACTTGGTTATGGCACTCCATGCATTCTTTACCTGCCAGGATCTTGCACCATGCTGTAAGGTGCTGGGTGTGTGTATATATATATATATATATATATACTCACCTAAATTTAATTTCTATATATATTCTTTTGGTCTGGATGGCACAGCGCATACTGAATCTGTTGATCAGTGAGCTTTCACAGATGTCTCCTTCTGATCGATTGATTGTCCATGTGGCTACAAGCACAAAGGAACACTCTGTTGTTGTTTCTGCCTTTTGTTTTAGTTGTTTCCTTCTTAAAAAGAAATGTTTCTGTTTTATCACTGGGGATATGAAGAGATGATAACTTTTTGAATAAAAATGGAAACATTCTGATAGACTGAAGATGCTGATTATACATAATGCTGCACAATGTACCAGTATTCTAGGCCTAAATATTGAAAAGACACATTTATTTTACAGTATTTATTTCTGCTGCATCTCTTGTCCTATTTTTTCAGAAACGACTTGTATGAGCTGTTCTCATAAAGACCTCACTAAAAAACGGCAATATGAAAATAAATAAACCATCGTGGAAAATGGTATTATGAAATAAAAACTTGCTTTTATGAAATCCTAACAAATAAAATAAAAAGACCCATTTTTAAAAATGATAATATAGTAAACTTAATTTAGATAAAACAATTAAAAATGGGTTAATTAAGAATATTGAACTAACTTACACAATAATATTGCCTTATTTATTTATTTTATGGTTATATATTTGTATTTAAATGTATTTATTTATTTGTTTTTTTTAATTATGAATAAAATACTCTGCACATTCACAACAAGAAGGATAAAAAGAAATAAATTTGAAATGTATCATATTAAGTGTACTTCTATCAATCCTTCGGAAGACTGTTATTTTAATTGAGACATTATTAAATACTCATAAAAAACTTTTTAAAAATTCTATTCATATAGAATGGATTATGTACAAAGTAGAAATAAAACAAAAAATAAATAATACATATTAGGTAAACAAGTTTTTGCAATCTAAAGTGATTCTTCACATCACTACTTGTAAAAGTTTTACATTTGACTAAATACAGAAACTTGGAAGTATGTCCATGTTAAAAAGGTGATTTCCATCCAAGGATGCTTGCCAAGGTCATATTCATCATCCAAGGTTTATTTGTGTGAGGCATACCCCATGGACCCGTTTATACAGACAGTAAAAAGAAGTTTCTGTTTGATGGTCAGCTATGTTTATGTGAAACAATACGTACTTGGAAGGAGAAAAATCAACTGAGAGATGAAAAACATGCACAGATGTTGGATTTACCAGTGATGCTTGAAAGATGCATTTCAGCTGACCTGCTGTGACCATCCATTTGGATCATAATGTTATTAGTATGTTCATTTCTTGAGTAACGATTTATTGTTTGACTTTGTTTAACAGAAAGTGTCACTATCTGACCATCTGCTAGGTTTGCAAACATATTTAAAAGACGTGAAGCTCATGTGACATCTCGACATACAGCAATGTGAGATCCTCGATCTTAAAAAATGGATCACTGCTTTGTGTTTTTCTGCTCTGGTTGTATTTTCTTTCTATGTACATCCACAGCCAACAATCAAAATATGTATTTGTGCTCACATGAGTATGGGGGCATTGCGTTTATTACCAAGTTAAAGTGAACTTGAGCTACAGATGGGAGCCACAGCTACCTCTGTTTCAACCTTGTAACCAGGTATCAAAGCATGCAGGATTTGCTACATGTGATACTTTTAAATTGCATTTGTCTGGAATGCAGTATTTTGAGTTTCCCCATTTCCTCGACATTTAATCACACTCTGGTATCGGGAAACCTGACGACCTGACGACCCAGGGCTGTGGTTGGACGTACATTGCATGGAGATTGTGTCATAATTGTGTCCCATCCAAAGCCTTAATCAGTTTAACCTCTTTATTGAGCCAGATCCGTTTACCAATACATAAGAGATATGGGGAGGGTGTGGGTCTCCAGCGTGCTGCAAACATTGGTACAACCTCAGAAAGAGAATATGTGGATGGCAGGGAATCCCTGGAATATTTATATATTTTTAAAATAAGAAATAAAAGAAAGGAAAATACATTTGTACCCCAAATTTTAGCTCTCCATGTTAGTATTTATCAGTTGGATCCCATCATGGCGTATTTCTCTGTTTCCTTGTGACAAAAATATTTATAGACACGCCTTGTGGCTTTTATGGGTTAAACAATTGTTTCTTATCCTAACACTAGCTATGTTTTTAGTCACAGCAGCAACACTGTTTGCATACCCACCAACTTGCTGGGTTGATAGAGTTTATGTAACCAGTTTGTCCAGCTGTTTGTTTTTATGTTTTTGCTGACTTGTTGCAGAGGTCAGTGAATAGAGTTGAGACCAGAGCAACATTAAATTCTCACCACCTTCACATCTCCAACCAAACAAAACTGAGACTGCTTAACTCTCTGGGTCACAGCACTACCTCAGGTTGGTAGTATCCTTTCACCCAGCCAGGCACAAAACCAACTCAGACCCGGAGCAAATAAATGTGAGGACAGAGCTGCTACCGTACAAAATAAACAGCAAGAGAAGTACGGGTAAATTATGTAGCGAAAGACATGTTTATGTTTAGGGTGTCGGGTTTAAATTATGTACCGCGGTGTTCTGTGGTCGCCGTGCCGGGTTTAATTTGAATGTTTGCGAAGAGAAGTGAAGGCTGAAAGAAACAGAGCCAGACAGACCATCCAGATCCTCTGATGTCATTCAAAAAAATGATGTTTTTGTGCCCAGAATTCATCACACAGCAGCATTATATATTATAGCATTGTAAATGGGATGTACTGATCTGAGGATTGAGTGTTTTTATAAACATTAGCAAGGTCTTCACCCACACAAGATTTCTAATACAAGTCAAATCAAGCTTTCCATGGTAATGTGTGTGTGTGTGTGTCTGTGTGTGTGTTTACACTGTCGAGACCTTTTGTGTATTTTCAAATTCCTTTCTACAAACAAGTCTGGAGATAGATTCAAACAGAAAGATCAGTAAAGAACACAGAAGCATGGATTGTTGTGTTAAATGCTATTTATTGTTCCTAGCACGAAGAACTGATTAATAAAGAAAAGAAGATGTGGAGAGTTGGAGTATAAAACACTCCAGAAACGCTCCGAGTTGTGCACACAGGGACACAACACATGATAATGATGATCTTGTTCTTGCTTTAGGATTTCGTGACACTGCAGAACTGAACTGGTACTATTGAGACATTGACATTTAAACTGGGATTTACCTCTACCACATTGAGTTTTATGTGCCAGCGATCTCTGTCTCCTTGTGGCAGCCTCTCTCTCACTTTAAAGAACATCTGTTTCACGTTGTGTCGGTTCAGGTTTGGAATCAGTTAGACATCAACGTGAAAGGGTTGAGGCAGCGTTTAAAACCAGATTGGTTTAGGTATTTGGGCAGGATTAGAGTAGAAGTAAAAAAAAAAAAGGTTTAAAAGCAGAACATATCCTTTTGTTTTTCCTGTGCTGCAACGGCTTCTCATAACAGCCGTCCTTCAAACTGTGTCACATAGCAGCTGTAATTCAGGCGCAGCCCAGTCAGAAACAAAACAAGCAAAACTTCGATATCACCAGCTTACATCATGCTTTATTTTAAGTATGCTGCAGTCATGAAATAAATATGTTGTAGTGGCAGAGCGTGTGTTGCTGGTGACAACAAGGCTTTGACTCATATTGTGGGCAGTATGTAGTAAACATATTTTTATGGGGAAATTAAAAGGAAATCTGTAATAAATACTAAAATAGTTTACCATAATACTGGTGGAACCCCTGAATACATGCCATCAGCGGGTTGTGTGGGTGCATCATAATTGCATGGGAACGGGGAGTGGTTTTATTCTCAAACATAAAGGTTTTCCTGAAGGACTGCAGACATGTAAGAGTAGAGGGAATTATTGAATATGAATAGAAAGCTTTATACTGAAATGTGGTCAGCTGATTTATTGAAATGTGAATGAAATGTGATGTGCCTGTTAAGAATCCCTGAGCCACAATTGGATTTGACACATTGAATGTCTCACACGGTGTGATATGTTGCAGCTAGCCTATCCACAAAACTGAGAACTGGACCCTGAAATCCACAGAGAGCAGAAAAGAACACAACCTAGGCATGCTAAAGAGTGTCCCAATCCTGAGGCATTATAGTTGCACCACATTTCTTGGGCAGCAACTTTTTATTATATATTTACCCAGAAGACTTTGTGGTCTAAATCAAGTCCAAAGGGTCGCATAAATCCTCTTTCTTGTTCGTGCGCTCTGTGAGCACAGGGACTGGCGATGATCATAATGCCATGTTGACCTATTATTTAATTTTGCAGGGATGTTTTCTGTCTGAATGTCATAGTTTTTCTGGCACCAGAGTATTTGGCTTGGCAACTCTTTCGGCATCTGCAGGATTTATTTGTTGCCAGGTCAGAGTTATTGAGTGGCTACAGTGGGTGTTAAACTTAGACAGCTGTACCAACTCCTGCTTTGCATCTACAATGGCTTTTAGTCCCATAACAAACAAAAGTCTGGATGATTCTGCAGCACAGATTGTCATAAAACAATTTAAAAATACATCCATCTTATCAGCTGAAATAACAAAGAGATTACGACTGAGAGGGGTGTTGCATGGACATGGAAACAAAATTAGATTACGTTCAGCATAAACTATTCACAGACCACAGCAAGAGGCCATTTTTAAAAATATAAACCCTAAAACACTTGTATATAGTCAGAAAACGGCTACTGTACTTTGTAATGTAATGTATTTTGGGTTTTTTAGGGGGCAGATGCTGTGGTTTAGTGGAGAATGGATTTTTTTTCCTTCCAGTCTCAATGCTTCATGTCTTAAGTGGTTTTAATAGTGAGGGCATCTATCCAGACCTGTGGCAACATCCACAGACGCCAGTTTTTCTATTACCAATAATCTTGATGGATAAAAATGGTCAGTGAAGAAGAAGAAAATGATGGATGTAGGGATCCAGTGAAAACTGCTTGAAGGTACCGGATAATCTTCAAATTGGATTACATTTTTCAATGCATGATGTAGCGGATTCTTTAAATCAGAGGATAATTGCTGGCTGCGTATGAATAAGCATCTATCACTTCCCCCTAATAGTACTAAATGAAATGGAGACGTGAAGCACAGTGAAGTATACGGCAGAGCAAGAACAGCTTATAGGTTGAAGGGGGTAAAAGAGACAGCAGGAGAAAGCAGGAGTGAGAATGGTGGCAGGTGTGAGTGAAAGGTGCTGAATAGATGTAAGCGTGAGTGTCAGAGGATGCTGCAGCTCATGGCTCTGTCTAACGGGATCCCGCATTGAGTGCCAGTAACACCAGTTGAGGCGCCAGCTCAGAACACATATCATGTTTAGGATTTTCATTGCGTAACCCTCCGTCTCTCTTTTTCATTGCAGGTTTGGATTTCATGGATGGGTTTATAATTAATGCTTTGATGGTTACTAATGGCTGTGGTCTCAGAAGCTTTGTGTTGCACTCTAATTAGTCATTACGAATGGTAGCTATGAGCATGAGCACACAGTCATGAGATGAACTTTAGAGTCGTTTATACCAAGGAGAGATGACTCACTGAGGAGTACATTACGCTTTCGTCTCATGTACATTATTATTTTCTTATTATTAATATAAGAAGATCTGCACAGTACGGTGTGTTTCAGTGTCTAATCTATTTTGTGCCTGTGATTTGATTTCATCCAGATAAAATGTCTTTTCTCCCTCCATGTATATTAAACATAAAGATTTGTTTTAAATAATTGAATCAATATAATAATAATGATGATAAAAACAATAATAATAATAAATGCCCAAAATGAAAACTATACATTAACATGTTTTTACATTAGGCTTGGTTTTTCAACACTCGTCTCTTGAGGAACATGACCCCATTTTCCTTCTTCACTCAACCTGGTGAACTGGTAAAGGCCTGGCTGCCCAGTTTGAAAGGAAATCTCATCTTAGCCCTCTAATGTGATGCAGGGCTGCAGAGCTGGTGGACATGTGAATGAGGCCCTCTGTTAAAGTGGTTCCATAAAAGCTCACCATGTAGTTGTGCATCTTGGCTCACCCTATGCCAGGTCTTTACTCCAGGAGCAGAGGTTCCGGTCCATCACTGCACTTCCTCCTCAATCTTCAGCAAATAGCCTGCGAGAGGAGCGCAACTGCTCATTATGCAAGCAGCTCCATTTAGCCATCATAGGAATGCTTCCTGTTGTGGCCATGCAGTTTTTAATCTGGCCCCAAAACTATTCAGGCATGGTTGCAAAATGGCTGTTAAGAACAATTTCTTCGGTCATTTACATGACTACTTCCTCCCACCTATTTATCGGCTGGGTGCGTGGAATTTTTTTTTTTTTTTTTGTACATTTCGCATCTGGACAACATCCCTTCTGTTGAGCGACTTGCTGTTTGTGCTCATATCTCACCACTTATAAATCAAAGTTTCCTCACAATTAAGAAAAGCCCAAAAGAAGTGAGAGAAAAGATGCTCCAGAGAGATACAATGCAAGAGAGCATGAATTCATTCCTCTGACTGAGAAGCAGAAACATGCCCACTGCTATCTTTGATTCTAATTAAAGAACTATTCACAACAGATGAGCCTGGCTGCTAAAGGGTCCCGATTCACAGTGGAAATGATATGTGTAAACTATGTAATGCGAATGTTTTAGCCAAGCTGTGTTTGATTCTGTATCCTGACGAAGTGCATGAGAAACCTGCCTCTCCTTTGCTGTCTAGTTGAATCATATGGATATAATTTCATCCATTTACGTTTTTCTGCTCTTTGCTGTGGTTGCCACGGGGCATTTAGAAGCAGCCAGATTAAACACATATGTTCCTCTCATCCGCAACTGGGGCATTCTGCTGCACAGCCTCCCCTCCAAACACATCCTGAAGTGTTGGTGGTTTTCCTACTTGGTCAGGATAGAGAAAGACACCTTGTGATAAACCAGCTCAGTTCCTTTCTTACAATGGGACACAATCTGCTTTTGAGCGTTGAAAGTTGAACTTATTTCTGTTGGCTGTGCTTTCATTTGCAAATTATCCTGCTTTGCAGTCTGCAGTAGTACAGGTAGAAATAATTACAGCAAAACAAGTCCCTCAACCCTTTTTTTTTCTTTTTCATGCGGGGCCCATTGAACATGAGTAATAGTGAATTTTATGCTAGTTAGTGAGTGAACATTGGAATAGAGTTTTACCATCATTAGTCAGAGGTCTGATCTACAGTTGCTGCTTCGAGTCAGACAGATATATTAGGTTTACAGGAAATATCAAAGGATCCTTTAGCATCTGTGGCAACCCCAGAAATTTTAGACAATACGGAGAGAAAAGTCTGAAGTATAAAGACCCCTTGCAATGTTTTGAAACAAACGATATGCACGTGCTGTCCTGATCCAAAATGTGTACTACGTTTGCATGTTACATAATGGCAAGCTCAAACTTAAACGCTAAAAACATCTTTACGGAAAGCTTTCCACCCGCTGATCACGCCTGTTATTTTAAGAAACTTGCACTTAATACAGGTACCCACCTACCGGACCCATATTTCTTACAGAATTGGCTTACTGACATGACAAAATGACCTAGCTTGCAGTGGCCAGACATCTACATACATCTACATCAACACCGACTGTGTACACAAAGGAGAATCTGGACTGGAAGCCATTAATTATGTGCTTTGTGGGCATGTCCATGACCCGATGTACCATCCAGTGTCTGAAACATCAGAGGTTTGTGTTCTGAAGGTGCAACTTTTACCAAGCCAAAGACGGGATCACAAACGGAGCTCTACTACATCTGTGTTTATAAACACATATACAAGGGCTACATTTTGTCCAGGAGGTGTTCTGATCAGATGCTGGAGCCACCACATCTGGATACTCTGAATCCCTCATTGATGAGCGAGCTTCTCATAATCTCAGTGTTTCTGTCACCACCCACAGCTTCTTACTAAATGAGGGGATGGGTAAATCTCATCTAAATCATCATAGGAGGTGGTTAAACATATAAAAATATACCTACCTACCTGAAATAAAATAGTTATTGCACTGGATAGTTGCGCATAGCTGATTTTAGCTTTTGTCCAGTTATCCAAGCTGATGGCAGGTAGCTATAAAACCCGTCTGTTTTTATAAATGGATGCTTGCCTGCTGGTGTGGATTGTTTTCATCCCACTGCACGGAAAGATGGCCTTCTCAGGCTACAAAACGTTTTCAAAGTTGTATGTTTTTGCGTTGGTCAAGCAGGAAAACAAACTTGTTTTGAACCAGGATTGCGTGTGAATCACTCGCGTACGTCTCTTGAAAGGCATCTATATTTTTGGCTTTGGGTGCAAATCCAGAGGCAAGTTTCAATTGTCAAGAGATAAACCTTTACGCTGAATGCATCTGTCTTCTTACGTCATTCATCAAGACTGTAAATCAGATTTCTGTTGTACATGTCAGCAACCATACTTCCCTCAGCACCAGTCCATAACGGCTGGTTTGTTCCCATCATCGCAGCTCCTGTAGGTTACTAATGAGCCGTTGCATGTAAGGAGACTCACACACTGCTGCCTTTTAGTTCCGACACTGTTTGTCCTTTTCCCTGCCAGTCAGGAGTCATTTCCCATGAAGGCCTGAGGCCTGACGCACCTTTGCTGCTCTGAATACCGGGTCCATAATCTGTCTGTTGTGATCAGCTGCCTGTCCACCCTTTTGACCATCTCTCACCCCTTTCAGCCCCATCAGGTCCCTGCTGTCATCCTAAATGTTTACCGAGCTACTGAGCCCCCCCTTCCATTCAATATTGAGATGGTGTCAAATGGGGCTGAAACTCCTCCAGTCTGGCCATGAAACTGGTTTACCATAAATGGTGGTTTTCAGAGAGGAAAACCAAACATGTTTAAAGCAATTAATGTGATTAGCACCATCTAAAGTGTTTTCACAAGTAATATCAAAGGTACAATCCGTCATCTGTCAGAGGTTTCAGCCTGTGTTTATGCCGCTTTAACCTGTGCATACTTTCTACACAATTTACATTTCAATCATCTCCTCATGGATGATGTAGGGCCCTACTGACACACAGTATATGCTTCTTAATGTGCATATATTATTTTTAAATGGTTTTTAAAATCATCATTAGAGTTTAACTTTGTTTGGTTGGAAGAAAAACATATAGCTGTCTTGACTTATTAAAAAAAGACTATTTCCCCTCTATTATGCTTTCACCTCCTTCAGTACCAGCAGTATTTGTGTATATAAAACGATAGGCCAAGCGATGCTGCAAATACTCCAGATGAAGCTGCCAGTCAGTGAACTTTGAAAGATACCGTTTAAAGTATTACATTGACCCACCTAAACGTCTCAGTTTAGCGTAAAGTTTTGTTTTTGTGCAGGGTTTCTGGACAATGTCCATGCCTAGAAGTGGCAATTGGGTTTTCAACAGACAGAAAAACCTCATGCACAGACTGGCTCCCTGTACGTTGTGCTTCCTGAGTAATGATATGCTCACAGTTTCCTCCATGGACCCCTAACTCTTATACAGCCTCAAATTTGTGCTGTGGGAAAGAAAGCATATACAAACTTTTGGCACCCCAGTAAAAGCTTAGCTTGTTTTTTGAAAATGAAATGCTTGGTGCCGCGTTCCTGCTGTCAGCATGGGCCATGCCTGTCACGGCTGTGATGGCAATGTGGATGTTTTCTGCAGTGAGGTTGTTCCTAAACTTCCCCCCCGTCGCTGATTTTAACCTCTCTAGAACATGTGATTGACATGACTGTTAAATGCTTCTGCTGTACTGTATAGTGTAACATGAACCCTTAACAGTGAATTCCGTTTTTGATGAATGTGAATGATATTTTTCTCCATTTTCTATTGCAGTTCTACTTACTGTAAATTTATGCTGCTGCCTCATCAGGCAGACATTACCGCTGAGGTCAGATTACACATTTCTCTATTTCTCATCAAATTTGATTTTAACAAGTTTTTTTTAACATACTCTTTAGTTTGTAAATGTTTTAGATAATACCTTTTATCTTATTGTATCAAATGTTATTGATGTTTTTAAATTTTT
>JBAMIG010000015.1:16646646-16677102 GCA_037177335.1 Kiunga ballochi
AATGTTTGTTTATATCTGTTGTTTTATTTTTCAGCTGCGACCATGCCCTCACTTAGATCAGGACATCCTGACTGACTGTCTGTCCATGCAACAACTTCAGAGCGCCTCCTCGCAGCATCTCTACAATGGCAAAGATGGTCGTTCTCCTGCACTGGGGCCAGACATTTTCACAGGTGCACACAAGATTTTGAGCATGCATATAACACCGTGACCACGTGCTATCTTCTATTAATGCATACCTGCATATGGTCAAGCAGGCACGTCCCTACTAATAAGCAGTAAAGGACAGAAATTGAATTTTTGCCGAGTCATACCAAATGAAAGGTGTGTTGTTGTTTTATAGGTTTAAAAGCTATTTTAGCAAAACCCACAACCTCTATGCAGCCTTCACTCCTTCAACACATAACTGCAGCAATTTCAGGGTATTGGCTTTAGTTGGACTTCTAAAGGCTTTGTGAAATCCTGAAACAAGTTTTATACATGACATTTCATAAATAATTCAAATGAAGCCTAAGTGAGGATAAAAATACTAACAGATCCATTTAGTAGGTTTCCACCTAGCAATCACTTCCATTCCTGTCATTACCCCTGTTTCCCATGCTGTCTCTTTCAGATGCTTCTTTTTCTTCTTGGGTTTGGATCACAAATTGGAACAATTACCAGGAAAATCTCCCAGTTGTCACTTCACTGAATTACCCACATACATGGTTAGACAGCAGTCTGAGCTCCATCCTTTGTAGCCGTGTTATGTAAAATGTAGATGCAAGAAAATCCAGAAATCCCTCCACCTGGCAGAGCAATTATTAAGTCAGTGATGGAAATCACCGGTCTTGTCAACATTCCTGCAGATGCACTGCGGTCATTTTCTGCTCACAGGATGTAAAAATCATACTGAATGTGCTTTAGGTCAGACATAAAATATACACAACACATAACTTATATTTTCTTGCTTACACACATTTTATAACAGTTTAGCTGTTTACCTGGTTCTAATAAAGGAAGTTTTACATTAATTATGTTAATGTGTTTGCTTGTCATACAAAGATTACAAAACCACACAAACAGTGTTTATATGCATTTGTAAAATATTTATTTAATAGGTATGGGTACCATTTGAGTTGGAAATAATAGAAAAGAGATCCATTTTAAAAGAGAAGAAATGTGTCTCATTTGTGTCCCAGTTCCTCCCAGTTGATCTTTGTTGTTCTAAATCTGTTCACTTATAAATGATCAACTCTTTTGTCTTTTAAAGCGCTGCCTCAGTCCGTCTCTGAGTGGATATTTTAAGTTCTTTTGCTTTGAATTAACACCGTCAAATTGCTCGCTAAGTTGTTGCCAAAGTGATTAAAAAATAGAGTTCTGCTTAAGGCTGAGATTCAAAGTTTCAGTTTACAAAAAATAACTTTGTATTAGGGCCAATGGGATGCATGAAAGAAAGGGGACAAAGTGGGAACGCATCCCATCAATAGCACTTGTGGAGCAGAAAATGAGTCATACTTCCAGTCAGAGTTAAACTTCGTTTCCTGTTTGCTGGTTATAGGTCTGCTTTTATTTACACATCTGCAGTCAGACTTACGAGAAACCCCTCTGTTTTATAGTGTAATTAGAGTTACCTGATTGACCAGGAGAAAGGACGTATCAGAGTTTAAACAGTGGGATCCATGCTCGCTGATAAAATTCTCAGTTTTTTTTTACACAGATATTTATTTTGGATTTGTACAGAAACATTTTAGTCACAATCCACAACATTTTCAGAACAAAAGCCTCCAGTAACTCATTCTGTATGAGGCATCTCATCTTTGATGCTCTTTTCCCACATGCAGCTAGTGATACAATTGAGGCAATCATAGCCATTATTTGTGGACTATTTTACCGGTGTGGTAGCAGATGTTAGGGCTAAAGGGGAAAACATTTAAGGTTTGTGATTGATGATTTGGAGGTAATGAATCAAGCTTGTAACCATTTCAGAGTGCTGTCAGATCAGACCTTGGCATGCTTCCACTTGAAAACAGCTGGGCCTGGAAACGGCAAAACCAGAAGCACCCATCTTCTCTCTTTCTTTCATCTCCTCCCGTCTTCTCCTCGTCTCACCGGTTTTATTGGATGCTAGGGAAGAAATCAACCCATAAACAGAGCCAAGGATAAAGACAGGAAATGTACAGCGCTGAGTGTCCTCCTAACAAGATCTGGTGTCAGCTATGTCAGGTTTCAAACTTTAGATCAAACTTTTGAAAAGATTTGACAGAATTTAACCTGAATTCTGTTACATTTGAAAGGTTAGAAGCATTGGAGCAGAATTATAAAGCAGAAGTAAATCTACAAAGACCTGCACCCAGAGTTTTATAAATGAAATTGAGGTTTTTATGTTCAAGGAAAAGTGACAAACACTCAGTTTCAACTTTAGTTTTATTCTTTTAAAATAGGTCCCTTCATGAGAAGAAAATCACAGTGTTTTCTTTCTCTTAAGTTATAATACATGGTTTTTGTATCGCTTTAAGAAACCTTTTGTTCATATTTAATGTTCATGCACATGTAACATTTTATTATATTATCGTGTAATAAGAAAAAGACAAACCAGGCCAATCCCTGTGGCATTGCAAACAATGTAGCCTAAATTACAAACAGGGCAAACAAAAATCATTTGATTATACTAAGCTCTCTGATTGGACAAAGGTTGTCAAAACAAAATCTTGTTGCCATGAAATGGTTTTTAATTCGCTCAAAGGGAAGATGAAGAGCAGGGCTCTGGAGTTTGTTTGACACATTTACTGAATTAGTTTTGTTTGTCTTTCAGGTCTTTACGCTGGCTCCAGCACCCCCCATCATAGTGCCTCAGTGGAGCTCCTTTCCACCTCCACCCCCAACCCTGCCTCCATCACTGACCTGCCTACCCGACAACACCGACTGGATCGGGACCTCGGTAGCCCTCATCACCTGTCCCCGCTGGCAGCCATGGACAGTGCGAGAGATGGGTGAGTCTTTGGATGTGTCGTGCACACTGACGGTCTGGATCACTGAAGAGTGGGCGAGTTTTAAATGTCAGCAGGGTGGAAAACACAAACATAAATGGGTTCAAAAGGGCTTTGAGAGAAAAGGTTTGCAGGCAACCAGGCAAGACTTAATCACATTGTTATCAAACAAAAGGTAAAATAAATGTTAACAACCATAAAATCCTTACAGAGAAAATGTAGAAATCGTCTCCATGAAAAAAAACCTCACGCAATGTTTGCATTGTTGCCTCCTGATTAGCCCTTAAAGGGTTTTAGTGGCAGTGCACCAAAATGTACTTGGGCGGTGGTGCAGTGGTTAGCGCTGTGGCTTGGTCCAGCGGCCTTTCTGTGTGGAGTTTGTATGTTCTCCCCATGTATGCGTGGGTTCTCTCCGTGTTCTCCGGCTTCCTCCCACCAACAAGACATGCATGTTAGGAAAAATAACTATGGTTAAAAAATTATCCTTTGTAAGACGTTTTGAATAAAAGTGTCTGCTAAATGACTGTATAGTAGTAGTATCGCTGTAACCAAGATGGGATTGCTTGGTTATGAAAACCTGTTGCATACTGTTGTTTATATTATTTTCTTTAAAAATATGGATTTTTTTCTGTGTAAAATGACTAAAAATCCCTCTGATTACCAAAATCCAGGCTGCTTTTCATGATCTACAAGTAAGCTTGGTGCTCCTCTATCTCACAAGACTTTATTTTAAATCCCAGTCCCAAATCTAGATGCAGGAAAGGCAGGTCCTCGCCTTGCAGACAGAAACCATGCCCTCCAGCTCATCTGTAGGCAACAGATGTGAACTCACGTGATGCAGATTCCCTAGTTTCAGACTTTTACAGAACAGTTCACTGCAATGGGACTTATCTTTGCTCATGATGAGTGTAAAGTAATTAGACTGTATTCTTTACCTGCTGATCTTCATCTGGTGACAGATATCAAGCTCAAACCAAAGCAGTGGCAATTTGCAGTGATCGTTTTGATGCTTGAGCCTGCTGTGGATCACCAAAGCGTGCCAGAACCTGCAGGAACTGTTGTACAGCTCAGACCGACACCATTCAGAACCACCTTGTGTTCCCACCACTGCATTGTATAGATGAAGGAAACTCTGGAGGGGAAAGTCCACTTTCCATCTTGCTAGTGACCACTGAGCTGCTCTCTGTCAGTCAGTAATATCTGACTGGGTATTTACGACCCACCCGCTCTCCATCCAGATTCTCTTCAGGCCTTCCACTCCCACACCTCCTGTTTCAGGAATACATCAAGCTTTGGCAGTAGGTGGAGTTAGGCCAAAACTCAGGGGGCTATTCTTACAAATACTAAAACGCTTTGTGGATCACCAGTTTGTCCTCCCAAACTTAACATAGATCATACTTTTTAGCTCTTTCTCATCTGTTTTTCATCATTACCATCTTAAATCCGCTTTGAACCTTCTCAGATCATGTTCAGCAAAGCCTTGTGATACTTCTGAGCAACTCATTTAGCTTGCTTACTAGAAAAGACATCTTAACTCATAGGACATGTGCTAGTCAGCACATGACCAGCGTGACACTTGACCAGTTTCATTTTGGGTGGCCACGATTCACGCCTTAAGGAATGGAAATTGTCAAAGCAATGCATCTGATTAGTTAGCTTCATCTTTAGCAGATTCTGTGTGAACAGGGGATGTTCCAGTCTAATGAAGATATTGATGTTTTACACACTCTTGTATGCTTCTATTGCTAAGCCATTTGAGAAGCAGAAAGGTGTGTTAATTATATCATTTCAGAAGGGGATGAGTGTTTCTGATAACCGAAAATAAAAAACATGTGTGGATGTTTTTTAAGAAGAGGTCTTCTAGAGGATGTGCAAGTGTTACTGCCTCATTTGCAAAGAATATGTTTCCATTTACTGTCAGTCATTTCAATTAACTAAGCGCAACAAAGCACCTTTTACACCAGATCCTAGAGAACATGCAAAACCTGCAGCTCTACGATGTGTAACTGCATTGTTCAAGGACACTTCAGCAGCTCTTTTCATCTATCTGCTTTTTTCTGTGGGTGACGCACAGCATGTTTCCTATTAGAGCTGATGATTTCCCCAGAGAGCATGTGGAGCAGCATTACAGAGCCCGAGTGTCGTCAGGAGGCTCAGTGTATTCTATTCAAAGCAATGTGTGTGAAGCCAGGGAGGTAGAGTGTGAAAACAGTCTTTTACAGTTTAATAACATTGGGAAATAGTAGATGGGATTAAACCTCATAAACTGAGTGTTACAAAAGGGATTGTGTCACATAAACATGTTTTATTTTAACTCTGTGGTCAGCTCTTTGGGTGTCTCTGTGTATATGCACTTTAATTGGAGCAACATAGGCATGTGCTGGACTGAGGTTGGAGAACTTTTGCTGAAAAAGCTGTGCATACATTTGTACTTGTGTGTCTCTGTGTGTGGGGAATGGGTTTACATATAGTAGTCCAGGAAACACGCATGATTGCTTGTGATTGTGAGGTACAGCAGACTGCTCGACATCCAGCACAAACACTGCAGCCGACCGGCACGGTGTAAACGTCCGAGGGCCGTTCAGAAACGTCAGGACGGCCTGGAAGCATCTGGAAGATGGTGTGTTGTTTCAAGCTTCGAAAGCGGGAGGGGAACGCTGTCAAAATTACCTTGTGGTTTCTGTGCTGCTTTTCCCAACAGCATGCACAATTACCAGTGTGAGGACAGGCATGGAAAGTGAAAAAGACCTGAGTAGGGGGATACCAAGTTACACAGGGAGGGCGACATCTTGGATTTGAGCCGTCTGTTGCTTTGAGTTCTTGATGAGGAACATCTGATCGTAATGAATGTGTATTTGTGTGAGTAGAGTGCTCTGAGAACTGTCTTTTTTTCTTACATATGTAACATATATCCCCAAATAAGTAATCTCCCTTATTCATGTATATCCTTGCTTCTCCACCTTAAGCTCCTACATACTTACGACGTGCTGACAACATGCCATTGCAGCAATTTCCACATTTACGGACTTCATCAAATCAAGATGTTTGACCCACGAGCATGCCACACGCTCCCCAGCACACTGCAGCGCTCTTATCTCATCATCATGCGGTATAGATGTAAGGTGGGGCCAGCAGACTGAAAGCGAGCTGTGGCAGCGCCTCCGCAGCTAGCGGAGCATGAAACGCCTTCTTACATTCGAAGGAAGATGGAGCATTTGATTTACACGATTTAAAGCTTCGAGTGTTGGGGCTGTTGCCAAAGTCAATATCAGTGCTGCACTTGTTTTTCCCAAATGGTTTAGAAGGACATTAAACATTTTGACAAAATTATCAAACCTAACCTGCCTCAAGTGTGGCAGCCTGTGACCTCATAGCTAAATGTGTTTGCTCTGGCTCAAATGGGCCATTTAGACTCTTTTTGCTTTGTAAATACAGGTGTCATTTTTCTGAGACTAATATTAAGAAATGCCAGTTGAAATACAGTTAGAGATCGCTGTGGCACGAGCGAGCGTGTGACACAGTGAGTGTGTATAAATGTGCTATATAACCAAGGCAGCCTGTGCGGTAAATGTTGTCATTCACTGCTTCAGCCATGTGCAGTTATATAATTGCAGGGAGAAGGGGGGGGGGGGCTTCACCTGTGTATTGATATTAGAGCTCCATTGCAAATATTAGTCTGAGGTGGTTTGATACCTCAGCAGTGACTGACAGTCTGATTTAATTAGAGTGGCAGCACAGAGCTACAGTAAGAGTTCCTGTTCTGAAGGGGAACCTTCACTGCTTGCAACTCTACATGGTCTCGTCACCATTATCATTCTGCAATGATCCTGAAAATGACTTTCAGTTCCAACCAAACAAAAACATTTTAGAGGTAGCTGATGGCAATGTGTGGTCTGTCACTCATTTTGTGGTCATCACTCAAATGACGTGTCGGCTTTATTAACCACACAGGGACGGTTGTGATGAAACACGTCTTTCTGAGACAAACTGATAGCTTTAAGAGATAACCTGAACTGGTTTTGGTCTCCCACACCCTGCGAGGTTGGCTTTAGCTTAGCTTAGCTTTAGCTGTGATGCAGTTGTCTGTCTCTCAAGCTTTGTTTTATTTTGCTAATCAGAAACAGAAGTGTTCCCACAGATCTGCGCCAAAGAAGCCCCTGTCATCCATCAGAGGGGCTTAAAGGTTGGCAGAGGGTGGGATTCTAAGGTCTGTGAAGGACAGGGTCTGAACTTGGGTCCCAAGTGGGACTGTTAACTGCAGGTGAAGCAAGATGAATGAGGAGCAGAGCAGCGATGTTCATGAATCTTCAAGTTTTCTCTCCATCACAGCAAACTTTCATAAACTGAGCCAACATTTCACAGGTAGCTTCTACTTAATAGGATGATGATGATGATCATGATGATCCTGAGCAACAGTTTGTTGCAAACAGGTTATTTTGTCAGCACATTTGTGCCTCAGTTGACATTCAAAGGGCTCATATTTGACATTCCTCTGATCTTGTAAAAATGTAAAAGGCAAAGGTTTAATTGGGAACCATTTTTTTAAATGAGCCATTTAGTTTTTCAACCCTTTGAAATACCTGTTTTTATCCTGGACACAGGCTATTTGATTCACATTCAGAGTCCACAGCATTGTATTTGTATTGCCTACACCCATGACCCTTTCATTTTTCATTGTGTCCATCAATCTGATGGCTTCGCCTTAATTTCATCTCTGACTGTACTTTCAAAGATCAAGAGGTCAAATAGTTCTTTCATTACAACAGGACAGAAGTGGGTGGGCTGATGGAGAAAAATAAAACTTTGTGAGGATGGTTTGCAGGAGACAGATTAATGTTGCATATGAAAGATTCCCCTCATACCTTGTGCTGGAGTAGCCAACAGGCTATGGGTTAGCAAGAGTAGGGGCCAGGGGCAGCTGGCAGTGATTAGCTTATGATTCACTTTAGCTGCACATAGAGGCAAGCTTGTAAAAATATGAACAGTATAACTGTTTCCTGAGTTTGTGCTGACAGCAGCTCCTGGGGGAACACTGCTCTCTGCAGGAGCACATGGCCATGCTCTGGGCCTGTGCCAACACATGGATTAGCAATGCTGGCTAACAGCTAGCTTCTTCAGGACTGGGTTTGAAAGCGGTGCCACACAAGCAACTGCGATTTTGTTGCAGTAGCCATCAAGTCAAGTGCAGTCTGTTTACAGTATGAACTGTGACTCCGTGCCAATGTGATTTCACGCAGATGAACAGAAAGCACTCATAGTTAAATCCTACATGTGGGTGTTTTTCACCAAGTCAGCAGTTTGGTTTTACCTGTGTTGATTTACTGATGATGGGAAACCCTACTGCTACAATTCTGTTTCTTTTACACTGAAAAACCACTGTAATAAGACAATAATCAATTAACTAATAAAAACTGTGATAAGATTAGCATTACAAAATGCAGGACTCTTTAAAAAACAAGTGGTGAAAACTTAAATATAAGTACCTTTACTTTCATGTTTACTGGCTTCAACTTTACTTGTCCATTAAATCTATAGGAATCTATTCACACTTTTATGAGACAGGTGAGCAGACTAAAAGAGCAAAACTATGGCTGCTTAGATAAGCCACAGACTATCCTAAACATGTTTGGAAATGGGAGTTTTAGTGTTGGAAAAGGCAGGAACAATGTCTTACATGAAAATGCAAAACAAAAGAAAAACAATCACTAATGGTGGGACGGTATTTCTGTCTTTCGATACTACCACCTCCCTTAATCAGCTACTTTTCTGTCCTGCTCAAAGCCACTACCAGCTCCTGAGTACTGGATGGGACGTCCCTCATGCACAGAGCAGTGGGTCATATAGTAGGCTCCGGCCAGGCCTGCAACGAGCAGTCATCTGAGGGCTTGAGCGCCTCCAGCAACACTCTGTCATCACATTTATACAGTGCTTAGTGCAAACCATATGCCTGTGCAGCACAGCAGGACACAGCAACACAGCAGCAGTTTATGTGTTGGCATTCCTGATATGTAGTCATAAGTAGCTGTTGAATATTTGGGGAGGTGATTTGCCAGCTCCATTTTCAAAAGCAGGTATGTTATCCATGAGCATGGATTTGAGGCTGTTTCATTAACTTAATGTGCACTACTATGCAGCACCGGCTCATTTAAACAGTTGTTTTGAGTTCTGTTCAAACTGAAACACTTAAAGTTCATGAAAGGTCTTCATCATGAAGTGATGAAGGCAAATATTTCTTTTCCCATAATACAGTAGCCCTTAAGGTAAGATTATGCACCTTCTTGCCAGGTTAAGAGGTTTAACACTTATTGTATTTTGACTTTACACTGAAATAAAGCCTTCTAGGTTTTTTTTTAGGAACTAATTTCCAAATCTGCAACTCAACAACAATGTGTGTTATTGGATGGATGTTTTTTTTAATTGATCAATATCTATAGATACTTGTGTAAAAGAAAATCAAATAATACTAACTTGATTTAAAATTTATTCAAAGCTATATTCTCTCCAGGCCACAAAGCTTAGAGTTGCTGCAGTCGAGCTGAGTGTGTGAATATGTGTGTTCACTTAAATGCACACACTGGTGTTTGTTGATTTAAGATCATAATATGTGGTAGGAGGGCGATTATGTGTGGGGAGCCCAAGTTTCCACACGCCTGGACTGTTTCCTTGTGTGTGTGTGTTTAAGATCACTAACTGCTCCACTGGGTTTGCTGGTTTGAGCGGCGAGCTGGCCGGCATGCAGCTCCTGCTCGGATGGAGACGTCATAATGCACAAGGCTTTTTAGTGGAAATACTCAGTCTGTCAAAAATTTCACAACTGCAAATTGAGAGCTTTGAATTAATTTCATACATCTTCTGTGCGTCTCCTGCAGGGTGACGGCGCCCCTTTTGTCTCCAGGGATGAAGGCAACAGGTACGCCTCCTCCTCCGCTAGAGAAACAGCATGTGCATCCTCACCACAAGCCCTACTCTCTCTATCATAACCAGCCTGCCAGCGATGGTAAGAACAACTCAGAATAATAAGTGAATGCAGCATACATTGTCCCTTTGTATATATGTTTATTGGTGCGTTATCCTGCACTGTTTCCTGTGGCAGGTGAGTTAATAAGTTATAGCTTGTCTGATATTTACATTACTTTCTATGACCCAACTCTGGGTCCCAAGTCACTTAAAATTAAATTAATTCTGAATACCCCTCTTGTTTTTTTAAACACCACTTGATCCACATGAAAGGCCTCTGCAAGAGGAAGTTGTCTTCCAGAGCAGCGATACTACCCTGTGGTTCTGTCACAGTTCTTCTTGGAGAAAGATCAGATTTGTAAAGAAAGAGTGGGAAGAACCACATGCCGGAAACCTTTCCGGCAGAACGCTGGCCCATGCATTCAACCGCCTCTCAGGATCCTCGCATAGCAACCTCAGCTGTCACTCCTGAGCCTTTTCCCTAATGCTCTAAACACCGTTTTCCCTCTAAAGATCTACACATGGACGTCTTTCTAACCATGCTGTGGTCAGGGAGTTGCGTAAAAGTGCTCCAGGAAAGGCTGCTTTCCCATTATCAAGACTCCTGCGGTCGATTCTGCCTTCAAACTGAGACGATGGGGACAAATGTAACACACCATGGGGCCGGCAGAGTTAGCACTAGCACAAATGTAGCATTGTCATAACTTAAGATCTGCATGAGGTTTAAGCTGGTTGAGGCGGATGATCACCGGCACTGAAAACAATTGTCTATAGAGGCTGGCGGCAGTTGATCCGGTCTGGTTTCTATTTTTCTCTCCATTCCCCTGCTCCCTTCCTCATTTATCTAGAATACCAAGGCAGCTTTCAGAGTTGCTTCCATTTTGGAGACTCCTACAGGATGGAACAGACGGTCGGTGGTGTCCACGTCCCGGGAGATTCCCACGCCTACAATTCGCATCAGCACAACGGCTTCCACATGGCAAACAGCAACCCCGGCTCTGCAGGTGAGGATGCTTTTATTCACACGCACCAGTTTACCTAAACCATTATGCTATTAAACAAACTGCTTCATCGCATCTTTTCTAGGCTTCAGCTTGTCTCAAGAGCTGCAAGGTGGGGCAGGATGCCAGTTTTCCTCCAACCCAGAGGACAGCATTTTCTTCCAGGTGGGCAGCTTCGACCGCAGCTTGAGCCACATGTCATCGGTCTACACAGAGACATAAAGCATCACCAGGACAGGGCACACTTCACCACTTTTCCGCTATCCAACTCCCTACGCATGTTTCTTTACACTGAAACCCCCTATTTGTATCTTTTCTCTAAATCTAAAATACAGTTCATACTGTTACTGGGTTGTTTCTGACCAATCACCAGAGGGAACTAAATAAAGCAAACATTTACACAGTGACACTGTTAACCGGCACTATCCAAACAAAGGCTATAATAAGGCATTTATAGCCTAAAATGAGCTCATCTCCAGCTGGGTTTACCTGCTAGCAAAAACTATCTTCGTTTTTCATAAATAATTATCCAGCAGTTCATGAGATGAATCAATTTTACTGCCAAGCTTAGATCAGATCATTAGAAGCCTGGCTGATAAAACTCTTTTCCAGATACACAACTATTTTATTATTATGTTCTCATGATGAATGCTTACAGTGATGCTAAATGTTGTTCACTAGCAATCACACCGAGCCCTTTAAACACGAAACACTCCTGCTCTCCTACTTCTCTCCAATCTACATCTCTCAATCTATTTTAGACTGAAGTGTAGTAAATATATCACTTTGCTGTGTTGTTTTAGTAGTGAACAGAAGTTTGTCTTCTTTTGTTAGCGCTTTCTATTTTGCCTGTTTGGGTTTATTTCAATAATTCTGCAACAATTCTGGGAAACAGACCTCCAGTTCTTATTGTTATTATGTATAAAATGTACAGTTTGTTACAACAATCATTTGAATGTTTGTCAATTCTCAATTTAAGAAATAAATAACTGAATGACAACATAGTCTCTTATTTAAAAAAAAAACAAACAATACATGTATCAAAACTGTTCACATCACTTGTGTGTTTGGTTTGGTTGTCCGGCATGAGAAAGACCGTCAAACTGTGGACATACCCTGCCCTCTAGTGGTCACAATTGTCCTCCCTGCAAAGCTCTACCATGATAAAAACTACTGTTTAAAGTCTCATTTCTGCTTCTTGTTGGTAACATAGCTCTGGAAATAAAAGTTACTGAAGAGGATGATGAGTGTGACACAGTAACCAAACACCACCACATTCATAGAGTCGGGAAAGTCGCACTCCGTGAACAGGTTGTATCCCGTGTGCAGGAGGAAGAGCAGGAATTGAACCTGTAGAGTCAGACAGACTTCAGATCAGTTCATTCATTCAGTCAGCACGCGTGCAACGTCCTTTTTGTGCGGCTCTCACCAGCTGCAGAGATGTCAGGTATCGTTTCCACCACAGGTACTTTTGCATGTGGGGGCCGATCGCAGTCAGGCCGTAGTAAGAGTACATGACGATGTGAACGAAGGTGTTGACCAGACCGATGAAGAAGGCTGCAGGATGAGGCAGACAGAATGAAAAACAAGAAGATGGTTCCATGAAGGATTAGGATTTCAGCTCATTTAGCTACACAATGCTGGTTGTTGGTTTTGTCATGGGATTAGTTACATCTCAGCATCATTCCAGTGTTTGCATCATCCAGCTGACTTACACTGCCCCCCAGCCACATATTTCACTCCTGCCCACCAGTTAAAGATCATGGTGCCATGATGGTAGACATGAAGGAACGTCAGCTGACTGTTCTTCTTCCGCAGGATGAAGAAAAGCTGCGGGAGAAGCAGAGGTTTTGACTTTCTCCATTCTCACAGGTAATGAATGGGAATGAAGACGGATTGTGCTGGAAGTACCGTATCACTGAGCTCTATGACCTTGGAGAAGAAAAACCACCAGCACACTCTGGCCATCTGCAGTAACCAAACAATATTACTGGTTTCAACTTTCAGCATAGAAACACAGTTTTGTATCAAATGCAGCTTGTGAGGGTTTGGTGTTCTGGATGTGAGATTTTCTCACCCTCACTGCCAGCGGTCTGGTGCTGTAATCCACAGGCTGACAGAGGAGGCTGTAGTTTGAAAGCCAGGATGTTACCAAGAACTATAAAGATACAACCAATGGGGTTAATTAGACTTTTCATCTATTTCTTCAACAAAATCCCTAAAAAAATTTTAACCAATGAAACAATCAGCTTTATTTATTACAATGATTAAAATACCAACAAAACATCTTATCCCTCATTTGTGCATTGATTTGATGGGACAATTACATGTTTGTATCTCTGAATAACCTGGAGAGAAAAATAAGCTGAAACCTTAACTCTGATTTTGTTTATCATTAATAATACGGTTTTTTTTTTCAAAGAAAATGTTCAACTCATGTTAAAAGTCACATTTTCATGACTGATGTGCTTATTAGTGATTTAGTTCCTGCAACAACACAACTAAAAGGCACAAAACCCACCTCGTGAAACATATATGCAGACAAGCCAACCATGGCAAAGTTGTAAACTATGAGAACCACTTTGAGGTCAATGGGCTCTCTGTGTTTCATAAGACGAGGGCCGGCCCAGACCACGAAGAGGTAAACGAGGAAGATGAGTGACACCGGGACGGGGGAGTAGACCAGCAGCCAGGGGTCAGTCCTCTTGTCTGAAGGATAATAATAAGGCTCTCTGTAAGGCAGCGATCACAGGACTTCTCTAGCATGAAGAACACAGGCTTTTATTATGGTTTGTTCAGAAAGTGCAATGTTCTCTTTGTGTAACCTGCTGGGATTTAGCTCTCATCTCATATGTGTGAACATAAAATTTTATTAAAGAGATAAAAACAGAATTGGAGGACAAGTAAATCCAGCTTTCCCTGTCACTCCCACTCCTGCAAAAATGGTAAGATAATGTAATTTGAAAAGAATGTGTCATGGTGGCAAGTCACGTGGTGAGTCACAAAGCAGTGATTGTGGGGGTCAAGCTTGACAACACATCTGCAACTCTGACCTGCCACACAAGATGGTCCTTAAGACTTCCTCACTTAGAATCAGCCAAATGAGAAAAAAAAATTATACCTCCATTTTCCACTATCCCTTGGTGTAGAGAGAGGATACTCTGCCATACAGAAGCCATCTGAAGAAAAGGGAAGACCAGAGAAAAATACCGCTTTTAAAAACGCATAAATTTAAAGTAGAAGTCTCCTTTCTGACGCTGACCTTACAAACCGCGTTTCAGTAGACGGCTTCAATGGCAGCGCTGGAAACCTTTGGTCACTTTGTAAAGCTGAGTCAATAATTTGTATACAAAGTTCCGGTCCAAAAGCCAAATGGCTGTAAGTGCAGCTAAAACACCTCCGAGCGAGAACTCCGCGGCTTTAACGGGCTGCGCGCGCAGATAATCACTTTATAGCACAACACCGGTTTTCTCTCATTACACGCCAAGAAAGTGAAGTTTAATTTCACTTCCTGTGTTCCCGTATTTTGGATGTCCACCAGGGGGCGTTGTTTTTGAGTTTTTAAAAATGTAATTATGACGATTCACCTGTTGTTAAAAATAATAACATTTTTAAATAAATAGGCCTACGTCAAAAACAAAACAGTCTGGCTTTAGTTTTTTTATGTACCTGGCCCTGAAATTCCACCGACCTACTCAAAGACATTAAGAAATCCAAAACATTATCGTTTTATTGCAAAAAAAAAAAACATACATTTTGACAAATCGTGCATTGTTAATTGATAAAATTACATGGTAATCATACATCATACAGTATAAACAAGTATATAAAAAAGCTATTTTTAAAAAAGGTTCATCAACATTTAACTCCTTTGGAAAAAATATTTTTGCACGTTATAATACAAATTTACCAATTAAAAAACTAATATTGAAATATTAATGAAATAATATTGAAATCACACAAGTAAAACTATGATATCTAATTCAGGGACAAGGAAAGGCACCATTGAGAATATTAATCACATTCTTCTTTCATCGTCTTGAAAAAGGAGCTGAGGGAAAGCTGTCTGCCTCCGGCAGCCATTCGGGTCTTTCTGGAGGTCAGTATTTTCTTATCACTCTGTACTCCTGCACGGCTTTGCCTTTTTCCATCCTGAAATACACAAATAAATAAATGACACAAGTAACACACAGTGTGACAAAATTATTGATTGAATGTACTTATTCCACTGCTTCCTCAGACATTTTTAAAATATACATAATTCTCTTAATCCACATATTTTTTTGTGGATTTTTTTTAAAGTCAAATTTTAAAATAAAATTATACAAAGAACTAGTTTTTAGGTTTTGATGTTTCATGCTACACAACAGCTTATTTAAACTATCAATGTTTCTCAATTTTATAAAAAAAAAAAAAACAATTTTCATTGCATCCTATTGCATACTATTTAATATGTACATACATTTCAAAGATACTGTCACTGCAGTTAAGATGTATGGGAAAATATAGTTTTTGTATTGTGTACAAATTGTGTTTTTCGTGGAGGACAATTAAATATATAAGGTGTACCTGACAGTGTTTTTCCTTTGGAAAATCCACAGAATCAAAGAGTTTCACAATCTGTGGGAGAGTTGACATGTTAGCACCTTTTCTCCCCTCAACACAGATTATACATAAATAAACAATTTTATTTTACTTCATTTTGAGGCCGATTTTAAGCAGGGACAAGAAGGGGCAATGCACCCACAAAGCAACTCTCTTGAACAACTCAAAGTTTAATGGTTTAATAGCCGTTTCTGTTGGACTTTTAGAGACAACAAACCATAGCAGCACAGTTACAACCAGATGGAAAGATGAAGAAATTAATTGAATGCTCATGGAGGCGTGTGTTTACTTCACCTGGTACAGCAGCTGATCCCTACATGCAGCCAGGTGTACGACTCAGTTCTCATATCTCCCTGACCCACTTTTTCATCTACTGCTGAACAATAGAGGACTCTTGAGCTCAGAATGTAAAGAATCACTCATGTAGCATTCAATTGGATATAATAGGATATATATTATGACATATAATGACATGTATAAATACAATAAAATAGGATTTGTTAGTGTAAAGCAGGTTTTAGCTGTGTGAGCTATTTGGTACCACAATTCAGTTTGTCAGAGAAAATGTTGGCCCCTAGCTAAATCTGGTGGCGGACCACTGCTCTACGAGCTACCAGGAGATTTGCTTTGAGGTGGGACACCCAAGCCGGACAGGTTTTCACTTAGAGCCCTGATAAACACAGTGTAATCCATTTCATAAGAGTTAGACTCTGCTAACAACCCAGGTCCATTAAGAATACACGACAAGAAAAAATGGGCTGAAGGATGAAGTGTACACATGATGCCCACTTCACATTTCTGCCTCCCCCCTCGTGTAGACATTCCCACAGCCTGGCTTGATTTGCCTTCTGTTTGAACAACCACTTACAAACTGTGTGGTTCAAATGTAGGTGGGACATCACCGGAAACAAGTTTTTTCTTTATTTATTTTTGCCTTTTGTGTATAATATTATAGGACAGAGATGCTAAATAGGAAGAATTTAAAGACAGTGGATGAAATGAAAACAAAGAATAAAAGGTGACATAACTATTTGCAGGACACTATGCATGCACAGTATATTTACACTGACCACTGTTGTATATGCTTGCTTTAAGGCCTAATTGGATCATTCTGATGCTGCTGACTTCAATCATACACCAAATCTTACACACTCCAGTAACATGTGAAAAATGGAAGCCTGAAGGCGAACCTTTTTCAGTCCTGTGGACACAGCAGCTTCCTGCAGAGCAGATCTGGTGAGCCACTGTGTGTTTTCAGGCTGTATCTTTGAGTCACGTTCCTTCAAGGACACACTGTAAACCACATAAGTCTGGTGGATGTGTGAGAAGATGTGCACCACCTGCAAACACAATGAGGACAGTGCACCTATAGAAGCAGCTTATGTGATGACAGTCGCTGCTGAATATTATGCATACCTCTCCCACATACTGGAGGAGGCTTTCAGTCAAACATTTTCCCAGTAATCTGTTGATTTCTTCACACAGCACCTTCTTTTGTTTCGTCTCAGACTTCTCCTCCTGCAGCAGAACACTCGGGAACTCCCACAAACCCGCCAGCAAACCTGAAAATACACACACATTCAGATGAATATCGTATGAACTCGTGCAGGTCGATCAGTTGTTTTTTCATCTATGTGCTTCTTTATTACATTTTTCACGCTTTAAGTACAAAGCTGTGCAGAAAGTCATTGAGAATGAACATACAGCACAAACAAGAGATTATAAAACAAGTCCACTGACCTTTATTTGGTCTCTGTATGAGCAGAAACTCATCATCTCCGTGCTCACCTGTCCTGGTCAGGATGCAGGTCAGAGTTTGCTCCTGTCTGGGAGCCTTCTTCGCTGGCTTTCTAGGAAAGTTCTGAACACCCAGCTCATTGTCCCAGGGCTCTGAAGGACACAGCGGACATGTTCCACTGTTCGCTGAAGAAGAAGAAGACATCTATACCTCGGTTACAAAGCAGCAGTAATGTCTCAAATGTGAGCAAGAGGAAGACTTACAGCATTCTTCTATATCTGACAGGTCTGAACTCTTTGTCTTCAGCTTCCCTAAAAGCTTCTTGGAACTTTGTTCATGTTTAACATGAACCTGCTCAAAGAAATTCCTGCTGATGAATTTGAAAAGACAAATAATTTCTTCAAAACAGTCACTTATGATTTTGCTTACCTTCTGATAAGAGCGGCAATGTGATTGGACAGGACACTGGCTGCAGAGTGGTCCTTTAGGGGTGCAGACTCGTGCCCCCAGTTCCATCATGGCTTGGTTGAAGTCTCCAGGTCGTACTGGATCCACCAGCATATTGGACAGATTCCTACAATACAAATAAAAATATAGAAAATAATAGAAATAATAATAGTAATTAAATATATATATATATATATAAATAGTGTATATATATTCTGTGTGTATATATATCTATATATATCTTTTAGTTAATCTTACCATAGAGCCTCTGTCACTACAGTACTTGTGCTGTCAGCTCCGATGGTCCTCAAGCGACACAGAACTCTAATTACATTTCCGTCTACTGCTCCAGTTACCTAAGCAGCAGAGATTGTTCCAGTTATTATAAGTAACAAACATTTGTACATTAGGTATTGTGACTGTTTGACACAATACATCAGAAATCTCCAAAAAAATATATTTGATCATTAACTTTTTTGTGTGCTTCTTGTGAGTCCTTTCAGTCTCTTATACAGTCTCTTGTAAGTGAAACACAATTTAATCTAATAAAATGTTCATATTTCTAGTAGCTTCCAAAAGGTTTAGTGATCCTCTAGCTGTTTCTTTTAGATAGTGCTCCATTAGTCCTATAAATAATTGCTGAATTTGGATCTGAGCAGATGACATATCTGTGTACACTTTAAAGAATCATCCAGTTACTTCTGTCTTCCATCACTTCTTAAATTAAAAAAAACATTTAAACATTACTGACTTGGTGTAATTGAAAGCCACACAGACGTAACCCACTGCTTCCTTCTGTTTTACAGATCAGACAGTTTTAGAAATTTGTAATTGACATGTTACGTGTTCAGGGCCTCGCTGGTTAAATTTTTTTAACCAGTGAGGTTAACATGTACAATAGTAATCATTTAAAAAAAATGTTTGTGCCCAAATTATGTCTGAACCCCAGTGAAGGTTTCATCTGGTTACCAGGACTGCATGCACCTTTTTCTGCAAACATTTGTGCTTCCTGACCAACCTGCCCCAGTGCAATAGAGCCTACAGCTGCAGCAGTGTAGCGTCCCACACCGGGCAAATGTTTCAGCAGGTTATCAACGCTACGAGGCATTTGTCCCTCCAGCTCTGACACCACCTTTGAACAATAAAGTTAGTCAAACAACATTAAGTAAACAACCTGTGCAAGTTTCATCACTTTAAAACATGTATTGTTACACAGCATTTTACTAAATGCTACCAGTTTAACATAGAAGCACAAAGAAAGGAGTAGATGAAAGGAAATACAGGTGTTACACTAAAATATGGTCACAAGCTGCAGGGATGACAACAGAAGCACTGACCTTTTGAGCTCCCTCATGTAGTCTTCTACCACGGGAGTAGTAGCCAAGACCCGCCCACATCTGGTTCACCTCCTTACACACCAGAGAAATCAATACTGTTAACAGCATGATTTTAAAACCATCTCCATACACACGGATGTATTAAACGTACCTCTAGTGTAGCTGCTGCAAGGTTCTGCACTGTGGGCCATCTCTGTAGCACAGAAGTGAATTGCAGTGCGTTCATTTCACAGAACACCATACATTCATTACATTGATCACTTCAAAGACTACAAAGTACTCGAATAATGCCTACTTTAATCCATCTGTTGTAGTAATCTATTACAGTAGCAACTTGAGTCTGTTGCAGCATTATTTCTGAAACCCACACTAGAAAAATAGCAAACAAGAGCAGTTTTAGAGAAGTTAAAGTAGTTGTTTAGGGGGCAAGCAACAGAATAACCTGTGTATTATTTAGCTAGAAAACACGTTCTTACCTCCATATGTCCTAATGTTAAGGTCTGACTCCGTCATTGCCTGCAGATAATAAAAAGGGGGCCAGTCAGTACTGGTTTTAGATTTCTTCATGTCAGAATATGAGCAGTATAATCACCAGCCTGCTTAAATTTTCAAGCACTTTATATCTCATGATCCACCGTGTATTTCTGATTGTTGTAATTAAGTTGTGCGTTTGTGTATCTCTATTAGATTCTGCACAAATAACCAGCGTGAAATTCCTAGATTTAAACAGAGTTGTGGACAAGGCCGTGGCTTCATTTCACATGCTGCAAATATGGAGTGTTGTATTGTACCTTTGCACAATGCAACACATTATTAAAAGGATGCATCAGTCCCATTTTACTTTTAAAATACTTTACTGTTGTTTTAACTGTTAAAATAAGTGATAATAAATATGAACAGCACATCCAAAAAAAGGAGGGTCAATGCAATAACCATACCTATGAACCTAACATGTATTTATAAACAAATAAAATGGCATTTATTTAAGTTTTGGTGCAGCTGCATTCAGGAACCAAGTAAATGTTTTCAAAGATTGCGGGAGAGGAGTTGTCAGAAGTGGTAACTTTTTACCAGAGTCCTCCATGGTAGCTCTCTTTTCTTCTTGTCATACCAGTTCAGGAGCTGAGAACGAAGCTGCAGGACATCAGCTGGATTAGGGAAAGTGTGGTATGAAGACAACTCTGTAGAGTCACCTACAGGGAAACAATCAATCAATCAACAGATGAATCAATAAAAACAAATAAACAAACAATCTCTTATTCAAATTAAATATATTAATCTTTTGCCTATGTCATTAATCTTTATATCAAAGGAATCTAATAGTGTATGCATATTAAGTATACATATAAATGTGTGTTTATACATATTAAATGTAAGTGAAATGTGCTGCATTACTACTAATCTCCATGCCATTGTAGGGCGTGAAATGAATAGAATTTGGAAAAAAGAAAAAGCTGTGAAATAGTTTTGACAGATCACAGAGTCCAGGCCTGTTCTGTAAACTATCTGGGCCAGATGTGGCTAAATGTCATCCTTACAGCAGGTGATAGGACGTCCAGGCATCATCTAGGTAGCTATATCAACAGCTGCTAAACTATCAATGAGAGACCTATGGTGACTTAAGGCACTGCACTAAGTCATTCAAAGTAAAATCTAAGTCGTAAAAATAAGCTAAATTTAAACCTATTTAGGTAGTTTGACCATTAAAGATCACGGTGATTTTTGCTTTCCATTATCCTCATGTTTGTGGATTTTTACTAGTCATGGTTAAAAGACGTTAGTTGTGAAACTGCTTTTGCTAAACTATGCTATGATTTTTAAGTGATGTTTAAATATGGGAGAAAACTCATAGGTTGAATCTTATTAAATTAAAATACCATTTTAATACAACTGCTTAATTTAAACGAGTAAACGGAGTATATTTTTAAGAATATCTTGATACCTTCATTCAGAGCAGTTTTTGATCTCTTCCGCGTTGGTGGTGTATTTAGAGTCTCCCCTTTAACCCTGACTGAACGGAGCCTGCTCATTGTCAATACCCAGCCAAACAAACTTATATAAGCAATAACTATACAGCACGACCAGCCTGTTTACTTCATTTTAGCTCCCGCCACGTTCAGGACGCGCAGCCGTCCATTGTCCAATCAACAGCGAGGGCAGTACAGACGTACATCTGACGTCACTTCCGAAAGGCGGGTCAAAATGAACGAATACACTCTTTCAAGTAATAGTGCCATCCTGTATTTATCTAATTATCACCCTTTTCAATGTTTGCTGTTTTATTACCATTATTACCAATAAGTAATCTAAAAAAATCTCTAAAATATTTTATTGAATTTGCAGAAATATGCCCTGAAACATAAAAAATGTCCGAGATTATGTGTTAAATAGGCTAGCCTATATCTTAGATAAAATGATTCCACGTAAAAATACTTATATACTACTTGTAAAACTACTCATCTAAAACAAATTTTACACGAGAGACAGATAGACAGGAAAATCTGTATTTATCATTCTTTTAATCACAAAAACATTTTTAACCAAACATTATTTTGAAGTCTGATGTGAATCCCTCTCAAAGTAAGATTTGTTGCTGTCCAAAACTGTAAAACACAAAAAGGCAAGGATCAGATATTACTCATTTACAAAAACAGGAAAGAAAGCAACAAAAGAGAAATTTTAATCTGGCTTTCAGATGGAGATAGAATAATTACCTTGAGATATGTTAACTGAATTCGATAATAGGCTTTCTGTCTGTCTCTCATCCATATTCATGTAGAAAGTTTCAGCTTTGTTCTGTTGTACAAAGAGTGAAATTACTGCCACTGTGTCAAAGTAATTACATTAAGTACTGGGGTAGTTAATGTGGTAAGTTAATCAAGCTTACCATAAAAGCTGCAAACACTATGCTGCCCATGACCCTTTGGACATCTTCCCTAATCTCTGGGAATGAGTGGAAAAAGTGCTAGGAGGTGCAAGCAGACATTAAGTATTAATATCTGTGCTCATTTGCAGGTACAAGAAGTGCCTGTTTACATATGTAGGCAGGTTTAAATTTTAGCATTGCAGAAAAACATTACTGTAAAGGACCTACAATATATTAGTTCAGTTTGAAGAACTCCAGCCTGAGCCTGTGCCCATTATGTGGTTTGTACCTTCTGTTTTCAATTTTATGTAAGAGGAAAACAACGAGCTTTACTGGAACACAAATTATTGCAAAACAAAACAGACCTTTTGTTGGTACCATCTGGCAATTTTATTGGAAGTATGCATCATTGCTTAATCTCCAAGTAGAAGAAGCCCCTTTGTGGCTTTTTTATGCACACCAAACAGTCAATACATATGTTGGGTAGAAATAGTTATCAACCGCAGAGGTTTGGAAAGCAAGCATATACAACCATATATGTGTGTATGTGAATAACTCAAGTATAATACGTGTAAAGTATGTACCTCCAAGGCCAGGCTGGCTTGTATTTGGGCATCAGTGTGTTCCCTGTTCCCCATAGCGTGTAGCAGATGTTGGATCACTCTGAGAGAGAGAAGTTCTCCAGAAAGTTCTTGATCCTCTTCAGCCAGTAACCTTCAAGACACAAGACCCCATAAAGACTATATATTGTATAATGACAATTCGAATATACTGTATAGTATCAGCGTTCTACATATATGGAAGAGCTAGATGACTTTATGGATATTATCACAGGTTTCCTGACAAATATTCAGACAGTTTGTGTAATAATATTACAGATAAATCCATATAATCTTCATGTGGAGTCATTTAAACTAATGTATTTTCAAATATACCTTATTGCTTTTGCTGCAGCAGCCTGTTGCACAAACACTGGGAGTGATCCTTTCCTTTTGATCATCTCTGCTTTTGCATTATAGGAGACAATCAAACATGAAAAATAAAAATAATATTTGTCAGTCCCACTAAATGTGTTGTAATGGATGCAGAATGCACAGAAATTGTTAACAAAAAAATATATAGAAATTGTACAGATAACCACACACATAGCTGCTTTTCAACATGAACACTGTGAGATATTTATTTAGCTGTAATTCAAAAAAATGACAACCACCTAGACAAAAGTATCACCTTCTGTTATCTGGTGCTGCTCTTCTTTTATGGGCCTCAGCAAAGCCACCAACCCAGAAAGGAGCATTGCTTTCACATCATAATGTTTCAGGTCTAAGATCAAATTAATAGCTGTCACAAATACAGAGAAGATTAAATGTGAAACATTTATAACAGGGTGGGTATAGTAAATCCACATCCACAAGGATTTAGAATGAATAAATAATAGCATGAAAATATTCAGGCATGAACATGTCTTACAAATGATTCTGCTCTTTTACCTTTATGTTGCACCTCCAGGTCCAGGGACCTGAGCAAATGAAGCAAAGGTGCCACAATACTGTGATGGGCTGTTTTCAGCTTCAACTAAAAAATAGATTCATTCGAATTAATCAATATCCTAGTTGCATGCACATGTCCATACAGTTGTATGTCAAATTTAACCTGCTTTTACCTGCACAATGTGTAAGATGTGCAGGATCACCTGCTGGGCTTTAACTGACGTGCATCCCATAATGGCAATCAGACTTTTGTAAATTTGGTCTTGATATTTGGGGTTTCCATGGGACAGGGACTCCAAAGCGGTACCTGCTATCTGCTGGGTGTCAGCTGTGTCTGACATGGCCAAGCACTCTGCTATGACTTTTACACCTGTGACAATGTAGAAACAGCACAGCGTGAACGGAGAAAGGGTGAAGAATTTCAACAAATCATCCTCAAGAGACACTGAGCATCAAAGGGTCTTACCTTGACTCTCACAGATAAACTCTTTGTAACTGCAACCAGCATTTGAGACAGTGAGCAGAAGATGAAGGGCTCTAGCCTTGTCATCCTGTTTGGACACAGGGTGGCTCAAAATGTCCAGCAGAATGTGGATGCCGCCATCTTCCAGGAACTCCTTTAGGTATTGTTCACTGTTAGAAAGCATCTCAGTGACTCACAGGCTTATTTTTATTGAGATTATGATTAAGTATTCAATTTGCTCACTGGTTAGATGCAGACAGGAAAAGCCCAACTGCTTTCAGCTGCAGTCCCAGGAATGTAGGAGACATATACCTGAGTAATGAGTGAAGGACTGAGTGAATTTCATTGTTATGCAAGAGCAAGAAAAAACAAAGTGGGTTTACAGGCAACAGTGAGAGGACATAAAAGATAACTTATGATCAACACAACTAAACAAGGCCCCTGAATTGCGTTGATTAAAGACAACATCAACAACAACAAAAGTCCACTATGGTTCTGCTTTTCAAAAACCAAACACGTAATGCGCTTAATATCTCATTTTAAATACTAATACTATGTAGCCTACATCTCTTAACCATGACTTGGTCGTATAATCGATATGTTCGTAATATATTTTTAGAGAGCTATGGTAGGTTACTCTGACGATACCACAGAAGACAGGATACGTGAGTCTCATCCATGTCGTGATCCGAGCCAGGAAGAGACTGGCAGCTTGCGCAAACTCCACTTCCAGCTCATAAAATGTTTTCTGTGCGTTTTGAATCAGAAAAGTGTTCAAAAGACGAATGCGGACCCCGCTGTCTCCGCGGTCCCATTCTCGAAGGAAACTAAGCACTTTGCCGATGTTTGCTTGTTGTTCTTCTACCGACATGTTGGTTTATCTGCCCTCAAATTTCCTCGAATTGATTTGAAAAGCGGTGGAAGGAGGACTGAGTACTAATGTTGGTTGAAGAGTTACTTATACGTAGGCTACTTATACAAGTATTACTTTTAACTCACGTTTTAAGCTAGCTGTTTTCAACAAGTGAGTGGTCGCCTAGCAACATTGTTCAGGATAGGGACACGCCCCCACCATCATACAAAATAAATACTAATCATGATAAACTCATTGCTATCTGACCCAAGAACATGAGAGCAAATTTAATTTATTGTGTATTAAATCTTTATTTGTCTCTTTCACAAAATGTTTTTAAAAAAACATCTACAAAAATGCGTATATTTTTACATATGTGCTACTCAAACATGTTGTAATACTAAAGGTGTCCACAAGGGGGCAGAAGAACATATTAGACTGTACACAAACAGTTCAGAGCATTTTCAACTATAAAATTATTAAAGTGTAATAGAAACCTGTATGTGCATCTAAAACGATGCACATACAGGTTTAATGTTTTATTTTAGTGTCCTACTCTAAAAGGTATGAGGAAGCCCTTGTTAATAAGTTAAAAATCCAATTTGACACTTCAAAATTGTTGGAACAAAAAGTAGAATCAGACCAATTTTTTGCTTTTACTTTTCATTTGAGGAAGGCACACCTTTAACAGTTTGGGTGTGGTTATTACAGATTTATTACCACCAACGGCAAATTTGGTTTTGATTCATGCTCACAACTTCTCACAAGAGATTTTACTTGATGAGTTTTTCCTATTTTTTACTGAAGAAAATCCATTAAAATGAATGGAAATATTTTGTTTATAGCTATTATTCTGCAGAGCATCATTTCGGTGAGAGGTGAGTAAATTATTAATGAATTTTGCATTAAGAAGTGGCCCTGTGATTTAATGTCTGATAAATGTCACACTTGGTCTTCTGTCATGTTACTGACAAGGAATGTCTCCAAAAGGACAATACCATAAATACAAATATAAACATAAAAATACTGAAAGGATCTATAGACCATAGTCTTCGGATCTGTATGACCTTGTAGAGCTCTTTAGCTTTTATGTTCATACACTTTCACTCAGAACAAATTAACCATAAGTCTAATTATTAAATTAATAAAATTTGTTATTAGATGTAGAATAAACCAAACTCTTAGTCTTTTTGTATAAGAATCCAATTTAGCTTGTGCAGATTCAAACATATTTATTTACAGATGTCTAAATGCTCAATTTTTTCCCTTTAGGTTACGAAGAAGGTTTCATTAGACTGGCAGGAGGTCAAGATCACTCTGAAGGTCGAGTGGAGGTCTTTCATAGTGGCTCTTGGGGAACTGTGTGTGATGACAGTTGGGACATAAATGAGGCCCATGTGGTATGCCGACAGCTTTTTTTCCCTGGGGCAAAAGAAGCTCTTGGAGTTGCTAGTTTTGGACTGGGTAATACAAAAAAGTCTGCACTGCACTGTGTGGATCTCAAGTCACTGCAACACATTGTTTGGTCAAATTCTTTCCATTTCACCATCTATCTTCTCATTTTGAACTGATTTCTCACTAGGGGATGGCAAGATATGGATGGATGATTTAGACTGCAATGGAACCGAGACAACTCTGCTGCAGTGTACTTTTCCTGGGTGGGAAATCCAAAACTGTGGCCACAGTGAAGACGCTGGTGTTAGATGTGAACTTGGTAAGGCAACATATTTCAAGAAAGTAAACTGCAGGAGAATATGCTCTGATATCCTGCTGATACTAATTGATCTCTCTCAGGGGCAGAGCCTCATAACATGGACCTCAGTCGTGAGTATTCTTTGGACCATAATGCAAGTCTCGCTCATCAGCTGGGGGAGCTGTTTGACAGTGGACATGACTGTGACCTAAACATATCTGTGGTGGTGGAAAACAACACAGTGGATACAATCTGTGCTCATAGAGTCATACTGTCTCTTAACCCATCCCTCAAAGTTTTACAGTCAAACTTCAGCGGCCTCAGCATTAATAGCACCTCTGACTGTGTCCAACATGCCATCGCGTTCATCAGGTAAAATGAAACTTTTCTCTTCAGCAACTCGATGAGAGTCCTCTTAATCTGACACATAACGAATAAAATGGTTTGTTTCAGGTACTTTTACACAAGAAAAATATACCTCTCCTCTGCCTATTGTATTCTGAGGATGGCTTCTGACTGGCGTCTGACAGAAGTCCACAGTGAGGCAGCAAATATTTTCCAACTGTATCTGCTAGAAGACCAGAGTTTTCTGAGTCAGAGTGCTTTCTGTCAGTATGCTGTTCATACCGCTGACATGGCTCTTCAAGAGATTTGTCTCCGCTACATGGCGTGGAACTGTGAGGCTCTGATCCTGTCTCCAGCCTGGACCAGTCTTCCATTGTATCTGGTCACAGCTCTCCTGTCTCGCTCTGATCTTGTAGTACATAATGAAACTGTTGTCTTCCATGGAGTGGAAAAATGGGCGGCTGCCGGGGGAAATGCAACCATCCCTGAGAATCTTTCGAAGCTCATACGCTTCCCAATGATACCAGCTGAGGACCTGTACAATCTGGATGTTTCACAGTATTATACTGGCAAGTTGCAGGGCTTTCAATACAATGCTCTGCCCTACAGCATCCTGGTCAGTGAGCTGACAGAACAGCAGAATATCTACAAATCCAGGATTTATATAGGACAACCATGGAGCTTCATATTCAACACTCAGGAGATCAGAGCTTACAAGCAGTCTGGTAAATACATCTTTCAGGGTCAGAGCATTAATAGCCTGACATCTGATTTCCAAACACATGTTCACAACAGCGCCTACTTTGCTTTTCAAAACATACGCTGGAAAACAAGGGTATTTATTGAAACTGAGGACTGCACAAGAGAAAGGGTCACTTGCACCTCTTTACCAGCAATTAGTTTAAAGATTCAAGAGAAACAAAATAATGTTCCTAGTGATATAGAGGGACGTATTCGTTACAGCAATAAGCTGATTTTATGGTGTGAAGGAAGATTTGTGGTTCATGTTGGTGAATTTATTGATGCTGATAGCGACAGCCTTTTATATTTCCCCAGCTCTGCAGAAAGGACCTATCCATGCCATTCAAATCTATTTTCCTACCAGGTGGTGGTATGTCCTGAGTACTCAACAGATTAGTTTCCTCAAGAAGCCTTTGCAAAAGAAGTTTAGCATGTTACGCAATATGCTAAATTCTCACACCTCTCATAAGCACAGCCAGCTTCTTGTTCAGGGAATATAAGCATGCCCAATCCTGTCCTACATCTACAAAAATGCTGTGCAATAGTTAAGTTGCTTGGGAAGTTTTTGTGTTTGATGCCCGCCTTCATCTTCTGTGTGTAGTTAATCTCATGAAGAGTGAAGGTCAAGTGGTTTGTGTTCCTGAAAATAGAAAACACGTAGTTACTGATCTTAATGCTCTATGTCTTTGGAGCAAGTAAAAACGGATTTATAGTAAATAAAAATGACTGTCATATGATGTAACTTAAGCTTGTATTAAATGAGAATAAAAACAGCTGTATTACAGCCAGCTGGGAGGAGCACACCATCATTTAGTGCAATGTTGATGTCTGAATGCAAACAAAACACATTAATAAGGAAGAACAAACAAATTAAAGTTAAAAAAATATATATACAATGTGTGTTTCTTAATTGATATTTCGCTGTTTGTGTATTATTTTATTTTCCTTCAAATTTATGCATCTTTTTAAATAACGTTGTGAATCTTTTATCATTTACTTTTGATTATTTTTAGGATTTTGTAAGTAAAAACGTAATTATATAGTACAACCAAGTGGAAGAGCTCAAGTATGTCTGTGCCTCAATTTATCTATATTCCTACTCTCCACTAAATGGTGACGAGCTGTGGGTAGCGAACAAAAGAGTGACATTGTGAATACAGGCGGTCAAAATGACTTTCCTGCAGGGTGACCTGTGACTCCTTTAGAGATAGGATGAGAAGCTTGAAGGCATAAGAGGTGTTCACGTCTATAGCTTCTCTTCTTAATGCTAAACCAGAACGGTTTGTGAAACAGATTTCTGGGACCTTCAAGAGACCCTGGTGGCCCAAAGAGTGAAGATTGGGCCTTGAAGAACAGTACAGATCAATAATTTGATACTTATTTTTTCATGTTAATCTTTTTGTGGTATTCATACCATTCCAAAGCTTACCGCCTATGAAAAAACATTTTATTTTGCTTTTTATTTTTCTGTTTTTCATATTAATATTTTTTCTTGCAACTCTAGAGGACAACTTTTGAAAAGAAAGAGGTTTTTTTTTAGGATTAAGGTTGTATTAAAAATTAAGGTCAAAACAAACATTGATTCAAAGTTTGCTTGAACTCCAGCACAAACTTGTATTTATATACTATATTTAAATTAGTTTGTGACTGCTGTGATGAATTAATGGACAGATTTCTTGTTTCCCTTTGAAAGAATGAACGGTAAAATGTCCTTTTCCCTGAGAGTCCTTTTGAAAAATATTGATGAAACTACAAGTAATTTCAACAACTAAAAATAGATGAAAGTACAACTAGAATGTACTGTAATATTATAAAGGGTATAACACACTATGATGGGGCATTACCGTTACAAAAACTGCAAAAAGACCAAATAACCTAAAATTAGATTATTTGGTCTTTTATATATATATGCATTTATTACATTTTTCAGTTAATATATCAACTTTTCTCTAGTTTTATGAGTCATTCATTTATTATAATTTATGTTATCACTTTAAATTAGTTTGTTTTCAGTCAACCTGCAACAGAGAAATACAGATTGTGAAACCAAATAGAAAGTTGTGAGTTCCAGAGTAACCTTGAATCCGAGATAATTATCCTGCCTTCAGGCACCTTGGTATCAGGAGGACATAATGCAGAATGAGTAAAGGGAGTGTGGGAAATCCCACGGATGTAGCTGGATAGGGAGGGATTATTTTGCAGGTGAACTCATTCAGACTGGCAGTCGCTGGAGGAAGAAAGGCTGAGCCCAGGAAGAGAAGTAATGCCTACTATAAGAAATACACATTCACATGAGTTTTGCAGAACATGCACAAAGCCGCAGGAAATGTTACAGTAGGCTATAAAAAAGGAGGTCTTTGTAGGACTTGCAGGTCTTCTTGGCTGAACCTTCAGGCTCGACACTTGATGTATTAGAATTTAGCAGCTAAAGCTAAAATGACCAAAAAAGCAATAAATAAGTGTAATACTGATATCTTTTTCATGTCTAATTAAACATATACAAACTCATTACAAAATGCTAATATGTATGTGATATTTTTGAGGCAAAGCTTTAACAGCAACAAAAAATGGTTTTGTTTTTTGCATGTCACACACTAAATAAAGGTTCATTTATTCACTTTAGAAACACTGGTCCACATTGGGCTTTGTTGCAGAAGGATTGTGAAATTCTTTCATTTGATTATTTAGCTCCATTTTTGAGGGCAAACAAAAATATTCACTTAACCACATTTACATCTTGATGGGTACACATTTGATACCACTAAACCAGACTTTGTCATGAGGCATTTCCTTCCTGTTCGGTCTCTCCTCCCTCTCCACCTGCACCTGCACCTGCACCTAATCAGGACCACACACCTGTCCGTCATCAGCTGCCAGTATAAATCCATTATAGGCCTACATGTCATGCCATTTTACACACAAAGCAACATCTTATTGCATATGTTGAGTTA
>JBAMIG010000015.1:16679849-16690527 GCA_037177335.1 Kiunga ballochi
CTTCTCTTCTCTTCTCTTCTCTTCTCTTCTCTTCTCTTCTCTTCTCTTCTCTTCTCTTCTCTTCTCTTCTCTTCTCTAATAATGTCCATCTTCACTATGTTACAGATGTTATGGTTTCACGAAGGACTGACAGGGAGAGGATTCCTGTCAGGTATTGCACTTTGGGTACCAGGGATGCTGCCAGGTACTGCTCGTCTCCCAGTGGCATTTCCTGTATCCAGTGTGCATGACATGAATTACAGTGTGACAGGCACTTGTGACCTTGTATCCTCAGAGATCCGCACACGCTGGTGGAGCTGTCGGCCTTCTCAGCCATCAACAGATTCCAGCCGTTCAATGTAGCCGTCTCCAGTAATGTGCTGCTGTTAATGGTAACGCTCGTAGTTCTAAATGATGATGGTTTGCTATTTATGATGAAGGTAGGAGCCACGGTTATCTGCTTGTTGGCGTTTACAGGACTTCCATTGTCACCTGACCACCAGTGAGGTGGTTGGATACCTCGGAGGACGATGGGATACCAACACACAATGTGAGTGTGCCTCTATCCCAGAAATACCATAGGATTCAAGTACATCTGTCGTCATCTTCATCATCTTCGTCTCTGTGTTGTAGTGCTGACAGTTTTAAGGGCTTTCCCTTGTCGGACCAGGCTAGCAGACAGAGACTCAGCCTCTGCAGTTGAGGAGGAGGTAACTCATGAATAACCCATTGTGTGCACTAAAAGCATGTGCCCTTTGTAGCAGGAGACTTTAATGTCTTTCAGGAATTTTCAAGTATCATGTAAAATATATGAGCTGCACGGTGGTGTGGTGGTTAGCACTGCAGCCTCACACTGGTTTGAGCCTCGGCTCAGACAGTGGTCTTTCTGTGTGGAGTTTGCATGTTCTCCCTGTGTTTGCATGGATTCTCTCTGAGTACCCTAGCTTCTTCCTGATTGGTCAAATTTGCTTTCGAAATGAATGTGTGTGACTGGTTGTTTGTTTCTCTGTGACGGTCCTGTGATGGACTGGTGACGTGTCCAGGGTGTAACCCTAACTCTCACCCAATAATTGCTGGGATAGGCTACAGCAACCTGCAACAAATAGTGGATGGATGTAAAAAGTTTATTTAAAAAAAACCCAAACAGATTCAATAAGATGTACTCTACCAGCCAAAAATGTAGAATTACTTTCCCACAGGACTTAATGGGATATTAATCACAAACTTTCCAGTTGCTGTAGTTTCCAAATGCTATAATATTGGGAAGCAAAATAATGCTAAATGCAACAAAACTGCTAAATATTACATTTAGTATTTACTCTCATCTGTAACTGTTTTAGTTGCCTCTCATAATATTGCTGTGCTTCCTGCAATATTAAGTTTTTGAATTATTTATAACACACACTGTTGCTTTTTATACCTCAGGAAAACTTTGAAACAGTTATAAGAGAATCGACAGATCAGGAAATTTGTCTAAATCTCTGTTCTGTGGTTGGGAGATGCAGCTCAAAGCTTGTCCTACATACAGCAGCTCTGAACATATTGACAATTAAGTTGAAAAGCCCTATCAATATGCTTTTTTCCTCTCTGGCCTACCACTCTATTAATCCTGTCTGTCATGTTTACTTTGTCCCAGATCTGTCAGAACCTGTTCATGCGTGGGTTGTCACTGGTGGGCTGGTACCACAGTCACCCGCGGGGACCAGCCCTGCCATCACTGCAGGATATCGATTCCCAGATGGATCATCAGCTGAGGCTACAGGGCTCCAACAATGGCTTCCAACCCTGTCTGGGCATCATTTGTGGTCAGTGTCTCTCAGAGACTGGTCAGACACAATGTGATAGGGTAGTGATGTCACAGATTGATCTGATTCAGTGATTACTTGACTGAAGTATCAGAAATGGTGACTCACAATTATGACCAAAGTAAAGACATGAGCTACAGAGAGACTAGGAGCAGGATTAGGTATCATCACAGTGTGCAGCACCATCACCATAGTGATTATCTGATAAAGATAATAAAACAAGAGAATATAAATGATAACTTAAACACTCTTCTTTCACTCATGGTTAGGGTTTAGGGGAAGCATTTTGTTATCAAACAACAGTATTTACACTTTTTAAAATTATAATAAACTACAAATGACCCTGATAAAAGTTTTCCTACTCCAGGTTTTAATACTGTGTATCGCCCCCTTTGGCATCAATGAGACCTTGGAGTGTTTTGTGGTAGTTGTGGCTCTTTGTTGTGTCCAATGATAAAGCTGCCAATTCTACTTGGCAAAAACAGGAATTGTTTCTGTAAATTCTTGGGATGTCTTGGATAAACGACATGCTTGTGATCTCCCCAGAGTGGCTCAATGATATTGAAGTCAGGAGACAGAGATGGTCACTCCAGAACCGTCTCTTTATGCTGCTGTAGACAGTGACTGGTCCACTTGGCTTTGTGTTTTGAATCATTATCTAAGTACATCACATAAACAGCTTCCAGGCTGATAGGAGCAAATTTTCCTCCAGTATTTTTTGATAACATACTGCATTCATCTTGCCATCCAATTTGACCAAGTTTCCAGAGCTTTGTAGCACACCAGCTCTCACCAGCGATGCACCTCCATGTTTCACAGCAGGAATGGTGCAGATTTCATCATAGGCCTCGTTAACTCCTCTCTAAATGTGACGTTTATGGTTGTGGCCATAAATGTTGTTCCAGAAGTGATGAGGCTCGTCTCTGTGCTGGTCGGCATGATGTAAGCAGGATTTTTTGTGGGATTTGCATAAAAATTGATTTATTTGGCGACTCAACCATTCTTTTTTGATTATGCGCCTTAATACATCCACACCACTTTTTTTTCAAGAATCCTGTATTTCAGCCTAAGTCATCCGTGGCTTTTTATTTCCATCTCAAACAACTTTCCTGACATCTCTGTTGGTTGGCCTGATCCTGCTTTGGTTTCAGCAGAATCTCCTTTTCAATTTCTTCCTTCGGTCTTTTGGATATCTTCTTATTTCCCTTTCCTGTTTCATACAATTCAGTTACCTTTTCCTGTACATCTTTAGACAGCTCGTTTGCTTTCCCTATGACTCAGATTCCTGAGAAGTCATTGCAAGGGTCTGTCAGGAGCCCAGAATCTCACTGAACCTTTTTAATACCAAGCAGACAGATCTCAGGTGTGGATGGTTAACTTTTTTATTTAAACCATTTAAACCAATTTGTATAAACTTACGTGCATGTTACCAGACCAAAGTCTCAAGGGTATGTAAACTTTTGATCAGGATCATTTGTGCAGTTTCTCTTGTCATGATTTAAAAGTTTAAAGACAATTTGATGATAAATGGTTTCATCTCATCATTATCAATGAGTGAAAGAAGAGTTTTGTGTCACTAAAATCAACAAATAAACTGGAAAAGTATTACTGTAGTAGAACCTAATAACCAGAATCAGTCCTCGTTCAGTCCAGAAAAGCTCCTTCATTACTATTCCTCTAACTGATGATCTCACATCCATTGCTCCTCTGCCCACCCCCCTCGCTCCAGAGAGTTGCGCAGAACTTCCTCTTTCTGTGGAAAAGTGGAGAGATAACGGTCTATGCTGCTGGACAAACACATAGCAGAAAAACTCACATCAGCTTTTGTCAGATGACACAGTTTGACGTAGGACAGATGAACGGGAACAGATGTTGTTGAACATGTGGGAAATCTCATTTTCACTTCAGCTGGATAAATTCACAAGCAGGATCTAAAACGTGTTGCTTTCTTTAATGTGTTGAAAGAGATGATATTATGGACAGATCCATGGCGCTGGTTGCTGATTACCCAGGTCCTGAGGGTGCCCTGAGCCTTTTTTTTGTGTGTGTGGTTTTAGTCTACATAAATAGTTTCTTCTCAGCTTGTTCATCTCTGATGCTCCTCACGGTTGTCTCCCTGTGGGGTTACCATGAGCAGCATTGTGGTACAGGTGTGGCTGTTGGCCCAGTATCTGTGGTTGGATTGCATTGTTTTCTACATGGCGTATTTCTGTCTCCTCTTTGTTCTCGGTTTACTTTTTCTTGCTTTAATGCTGGACAAGTGAGGAAAAAAACACATCCTGCTCTGGAAAATAACATGGGAGGACGGTTTTCATTGAAAACACTGAGCTGTTTGTGAGGGGAAATGTTTATCTGTGGATGAGTCAACCAAAAGCTTTTTGGATTGTTTAGGAGATACTTGATAGAAAAAAATGATTTCACAGATGGCACAAAGCTGGGAGGTGACGGAGATATTTAATATCTGTTTGGGATTTCAGATATATGTAGTTTGCTCAAGGTAAAAGGACGTTCACTCTGTTTAATATTTGGTAATGAGCTCATGTAAGATTCGCTAGTCCATAGCTGATGCAAATAACCCACTAGTATTTCCTGCAAATTTTTTAAAATATAATTTTATTTATGCAAATATTGTTTTCACCATCAACATTTGGCTGGATGGGTCACTTGGCTTTACTCAGACTTTAATGTTTGTAACACTGTATGATTAAAAGAACATGATATTTAATGACAGTATGTTAAAAAATAAACTTTAAAAAAAGTTTTAAAATACTATTTAGATATATCATTACAAACCAGAAGCTTATGAGTACATTGTAGTTGTTATTAGTGTGGCTGCTGAAGCACATGAATGCATCACTGTCATCGTGACCTCCTGGCCTTAGGCAGATTCAACACAATTTTGCTTACCACCTTTTTCAGGTCCTTATTACCATGGAAACCAAGGTGTGGCATCTACAATTACTCCGTTCTGGGTTGTACCACCACCTGAGGTGAGGACAGGCCTTTTTTTGTCTCTTTGTTTTGTAAGTTTCTTATGTTTATTCTGAAATACATCTGTTCCTCCAACTTCCTGTCTCCTGCAGCAACGTCCTAATGACTATGGTATCCCAGTGGCAGTGGAGGTCACCTACGTACAGGACAACTTTCTTACCAGTGATGTTCTTAATGAAATGGTAGGGATACTGGAGCTTCAGTCATATGAAGCGACAGTAGAAAGAACTCATTTTGTGTTCTACATTTACATTAAAGATGTAAATCAGGATTTAAAATACTTCTATTTCCTTATTAGATGCTACTGGTTGACTACTACAGGGCAGCTCCCGACCTCGTCGCGTTCAACCAGTACTGGTGTCCCGATACAACAATGATGGATAAGATTAAGGTAGGATGAGTTAAAGATAAACAAATCCTGCTCACTTTATATGTGAGCAAATATGAGGAGCGTGCACCTGATGTATTTCGTCTTCCTCCACAGGGCTCACTGAGTTGTCACGCCCCCAAAGATCAGGCCTACTCTCAGATCTTAGAGCACGTCTACAGTCAGCTGAGCAACACGCACTGAGGTGTTCTCTGCATGCACGAGTCGGCCTCGCTCCGTCCCAAGTCGTTCCATTTCAAACCCTATCTTCCGAGCGGACAGTTCAGGTGCGGCAGACTTCAAATGTAAAATCTGCTTTTTAAAACGTTTAGATGCCTTTGATGCCGTCATGCTTGAGTCGTACTTCATTTTGATGCATTGTTATTGGGAGTTAAAAATAAAAACCTAAGTCACGATGCCGGTGCCAAATCTGTGAAAATAGCTGCTCCTGGAGGTTGTACTGTATTTACTGACAAAGAAAAACTCCAACTACAACACAAGAGTGTAGAAAAACAATATCTGACTTGACATCATGTGGCCAGATGTCCAATTAGAAATGAGTTGATCTGTGTAGCCTCCTACCTTTTTGGACCTATGTACCAATCTGTGACTGTCCTGTGGTCTGATGATCAGACATCAGCAGATATGGATAATTAAACTGTAATTGTCTTGTAATTGCCATTAAAGACCAAACCAATGGAATAGTGATGGAGAAAAGTTTAAACAAGTAGTGCAAAATACAATATAGTACATTATCAATGTATGCAAAGGTTGTCTGTATTTTAACTTAACTGTACTCCTTTAAGTTTTATTCATGTTTTTGCTACTTAAATTGAAGAGTTGTTAAAGTAAATCCACTAGTCCAATGAAACAGGTGAGTTTGCGTGTTGTGAATGTGCCTATCTACTGTCACTCTATCAGGCTCTGTCAGACATTTGTCCTGTTAGAACAGGTATTTGCTTCCTTTGTACTGTATTTATTACTGTGAACTGTATGATATACATGTGAGGACAGAGCAATGCCTTAAGCCTGCTGATTGACCCACCAAGCATTAAAAAAAACACACTGGAACTATTTAAACAAGTCTGTTCTTCATTCTAGAAACACACCTGAAGTTTTTGTTGGTTTTTCCCACTTTACTAAAAGTTATAAAATACAGGATACAACATTTACATATGATTTTTTTTTATTTACTGTAAGAATGGGGAAGGCAGGGGACAAGAAAGCATGTACAAATACTGTGATGATAAAAGACAAAATATTGCAGTTAAATTCTATATTCATACCAAAAGTATAAAGACAACTTAAACCTAAAATATACACGTACAAGGTGTAATGTAATATAGGACTACATGCAAAGATAAATTTAAAGATTTTAAGGTCTTGTATATAAAAATAATACTTTAGAGAGTCATAGTGATTTGATGGTGTTTAAAAGAGAATTTAAGACTGAATAAACAAACACATAGCCCTTTAGGAAAAGAAAAAAACTGGGACTACTTAAAAAAAAAACATGGATTAAAATATAAAAGGACCCAAAACAAAAACTAAAAAATCCAAAAGAAAACTAGTTTCCACTGGTAGTCTGCTGATAAAAGTCTAGTCTAAACAAGCTGTAGTGTCATTGATGTGCAGAAATAAGCACCAGACATAGATTTTCTTTAACATTGTATTGCCAATGCCTAGAAATAAAACACAAGTATAAAAAAGGAAGCGTTCATCATTTCTAAGACGCTGGGTTAGATTTGGTTGCTGTGTTAGTTTGGATACTTCCCACATTTTCTTTTCCACAGGCACTGAAACAAAGCAGGTAGAAGTTTTTCCACAACAATATGATTCACACAGCACATCTTACTGCCCTTAGTTCTCAACTACATACAAGAACCGAGGCGTACTAAGGTCAGGGATGTAAACACAAGATGGAGTGACAACAAAAAGATGTGAAACAGAAACACTGCAAACATAACGGCAAATTTCTGACATTTACAGTTATTACCGTCTTCTTCCAGCCCCCTGACAATAAAAAGAAAAGGTAAATGTTTGGCAACAAATGGTCCAGACCGATCCATATCTATCACAGCTTACAGGTATGTTTCCCTTGATGTTTTCCCTTTTCATTCACACGCCCTCCCTCACAGTGTAGCTTGGAAAACACTCCTCCTGCAGGTGTGGACTGTAGCAAAGTCCAGAACAAGAATCCAGCCTTGTCTGAACTGATAAAACATCTGTGTCTGTCACATGTGAATTTCATTAGTCATTGTGAGCAAACAGAATTACTTGGTGAGACTAAGACTAGTTTCACATTCTCTGAAGACACGAGAGTAGACGGTAACAGCAGGACAGTTAGTGATGAATATACAAGACCGACTTGCTGCCAGCAGCTTAGTCTATTCAGGCACTATATGGAATTAACAGGTGCCTAAAACAGGGCTCAAAAAGCTGAAAAAGGGAAGACCTTAATACAGCGGTAAATAGGTAAAAAAACAAACAAATTACATGAATATATGGCTGTGCTACAGAATCAATAGCAGTTTAACAAACAGGAGCAATAAGATATGTTTCTATTGCATTCAAAGTATTTTTGGCTCCGTTTCCTCTATTAAACAGACAGACGACAGTCAGACACCTTTTTTTCTCCTGTCTAGGCATCAAATATCCGCTTTAAGTAACTAAAAGGTGCAATTTCTGCAACTGACTTTGGGTCTTTATGTAAAGGTGAAGTAGCTCTGTCACACATCAATCTAGTTTTAAGACCAAGGTGCAAGTACAACATGTTCTCACGTTTCTAACATGAACATAAAAAGGACAGCAGTACGTCAGGCCTTTTCTGTGGCAAATTTAAATCCTTGAATAAAAATATGCATCGCAATTAGACCAAAACTTCAAAAATGGTCCAGATGGCAAAGACGAGTCTTATTTTAGCGGTTTCCCATTAGGCTATAAATCTAGTTTAACTATGTAGTTGTGCCAGTTTCCTTTAAGGTGTAATTCTCAATCCGGCCACAAGATGGCATCAAGAAATAGATTTCAGTCATCTGGAGGCATCAACACAACTTTCAGTTTTAAAATCGCACTATTCAGTCAACATTAAAATCACTATTCATTGTAAATGTCATCCTGGCCTCTGTTGATTCAATCTTTGACTGCAGTCACACAAAAAGGATGACATGAATCAGTCACACCAATAACGGAAATGATGGAATTTAAAACGAACGTTTTTCCTGCATCCTTTAACTGGTTAAAACCCATTTTGCTTATAAATATGTCAGCAGTTAGTCCTCATACATTTTTCTTATTTTCAGATGAAGAATAAAAACCTGTTGTCTCAGTCCTAGTCTGAATACTTTAACCTTTACATGAAACAAGTTGACATTCTGGCCTGAGATAGTTTCCGAATCCGGAGGTGACAAAAAGTGCTCATCTGTGATGATGATGATGGACCTGAAGGTGAAAGTGAAAACTCTGTGGACCGTTCATGTCATCGCTGTTCTCTCTCTATTATTTCTATTTCCTCTCCCCTCATCTTCCATGAATCTCTTTTTAGCCCTGTATCTACATTAGTGTGGTAATGGAACGAGGACCTCGACATAGTTGAGAGGGAAGAATCCTGACTGGCCGTTCAGCATGCCTTCGTACCAGTTTTCATCAATCTGATTGGTCAGTATGATGACATCACCTTCACGGAAGCCCAGCTCCCCCTCGTTCTCTGGTTCAAAGTCATACATCGCCTTGCAGCTCGGCTGCTCCGGGGCTGAGAACAAGTCAGAAGATATAGAGTGAGATCAATATAAACAGACTCAAACAAACCCAAATACTCAAACAGAAAAGCAAAAATAGGGTCAACTTTAGGAAAAAAAGGCAAAACTGCACACCCTAGCTATGTTGTTGTGTGCAGAGGTTTACAGAACACATGTTAGTACAACTTCAAAACAAAATATATACAGTAGGTCGTGGCAAACACCCAGTAAACTAAAACATGCTTCAACATCAGGTTTCGGTAGAGCTGTTAGCCCGTCCTCGTTCTCTGCTTTCTCCTTCTGTTTCTGTGACCTCACATAGATCAGCAGTCAGACAAACTAGGCTTTTTGTTGCCAAACAATTTTCTCATTGTATCAAGATCTCCCAACACACTGCTCAGTAGGCAAGCAATGAGCAAAGCTTTGGTTGCTCATTCTCCATTTGACTTAATTAGTTCACAAGAGCAAAACAATCATGGCTACATGGAAAAATAGTTTGAGCAACTCAATCTGCTACAAGTACATTAGCTACTGCTTCACTTTGTGTCACAGAACTTCTTATATTTTTGTCATATCCTGGTTAATAAAAATGGAAATTCAGGAGTTTTTTATAAGAAATTTTCTTTCATACACACACCGGACAATTCATGTTCCCATAACGATGCAAAACAACAAGGCACAATGAGAATAAAAAGGGTAGAAAAAGAAACCTAAATATATTTAGTTGTGAGAATTTTCCTTATAAAAAAAGTATTTTTCATTTCATTATTCATATGTTTTTGTCACCAGACTATAAACACTGTATATTCATGCAATATTCAGGGTATACTGTGCAGCTTTGTCTGACTCAATTTAAACATTATGGCTAATGCTAACAAGGAGTTGGGCAAATAAAATGTCAAACACATAAAAGGCATTCAAGCTTTATCACTTCAGGCTCAGAACGTCTGCATCTAGTTTACACTATAAAACCCTGTAGCAGCAAATGAGGAAAAACACTTCAGTAAATCTCAGCTGGATGGCTTTCGCATCAAATGCTAGAATCAGAAACAAATGTGTTTTATCATATCCAAAAATAAAAGTAACCAATTCAGTTTCTTGGAGCTTACTGCAAATGATATGCAGAGGAATTCTTCATTATTGTCATAAAGCCAATCACTGCTGAACATCAAAGGTAAGTAAAAGAAAAACAGAAACCCAACAATGATATAAAACCATTTAAATGAATAAAATGTGATGAAGAAAAAAAAGCCTCAGGTTGGGTTAAAAGTAAGTTTTACGACTGGTTTAAAAAATTGTCTGTAAGGAAGTAAATGGGAAACTGCTAAAAGAACGCTCTGTTTTCTCCTAAGCTGCATTTAGATGTGGGGATGACCAGAATCAGCTGATCTGCTGACCTGAGGGACTGGAAAAGAGTATAGCAGTAGAGACGCTCTGATGAATAACATACAGCAAAACCATTTAAAAAGTTAAAAGCAAATGTGATATTTTAAAATGAAGTTTAAGTGCACAGGCAGCAGTGGAGTGAAAACAGTGATGCATTTAATAAACAGGATATGGAATTTATTTCATACCAGATGTGTATGCTTTAAAAACACATCTGTTGGGGTGGGGACAAAACAAAACAAAACTAACCACACCACAAATAAAAAGCGGCTACTTCCTACATTTCTCTTTAGAAAGTACACGTACGCTTGCAGCAGATGATCCCACTAAGACCAACAAATGAAACGGCAATGCTGTTGATGCCACAGGAAAGAAGAACAAGGTCAGCTAGATAACAGCGAGACGAACTCTCA
>JBAMIG010000015.1:16703274-16720598 GCA_037177335.1 Kiunga ballochi
TATATATTCATATCCTATCTATTTACTCTGGACTTAACTCAAAGTCTTGCAATAATTATAAGCAGACAGGGGTAAAATCTTTGATACTTATGTAATCAAACATTCATAAGAACATGTACTGTACACAGTGATCAAGGTTTAAAGGTCTTCTATGTTGGTGCAAAGTGTCTTGCTAGCTTGACTAGGTAGGTCAGAGAGCCCAGCTATCTCCCTGAGTGACTCTAAACGGAAATGCAAGTACAGATCATAAGTTCTGCCCTCTGGACAGTTTTTAAGTCAAAGTACACAGACTCTTTAGAAACTAGCATGGCTAACATTATCAGGCTCTACAAACAAAGTATTGCACTTTGTTACAATCTCTAAGTGCCATCTCACTGTCTCAGTTGATCTGCAAAGAAGTTGTTGAAGTATTTGGTAGAATACATTGTAAATAATGTTTGCTGTGCTGGAGTGCGAGTGAAAATAATGACTGTAAAACATGGCTGCTAAGGCCCAACATACTGAGAACAATGGGAAAGACATTATTGCACAATCCCACAATGCCACTATCTTAAGTACCAAGACAAGGGTAATACCCACTTCAAAATATATGAGATTATGTGGTGTATGGCCAACAGCACTGTCCCAGCAGTGCAAAGCAAAGCTACATATAATATATCACGTTACATCCAAGATCTGTCATGTGATTGTCTCACAATACTTAGGACAGAAATAACAAAATTTTTTTTTATTTGCAGCTACTTTTTCTCGTGGCGTCTTTAGGATACTGATAGGAAAAAAATACTTTTTTCAATAAGAAAAATAATACATCTCCCTACTTCAAATTCAAATGTTTTATCTGGATAAACCCGTGGATATCTCCAGAGATTTTTTTTGATTAAGTACTTTATGTCCAGGATTTCCTGGACCTGAAGGCATAGACTGCTCTGAAAAGACAGAACAGCAGAATAAAACCTCAGCACAAGAAGATGCAGTATTCCTCTCTGTTTTAAATAACTTGTTATAGTTTTCAGCTAAATAAAGTATTTTTTGCAAACATTAGTTGCCATTTTTTAATCTCCTGAAGCTTTCTTGTGTGAATTCAGAAGTATAAACTCAGGGGGGTAGCTGATGGCTCTGCCAACCTTGTGCTGTGTCATGTAGAGTTTGGAGAAGGTGAGGTAGTATGGGATCAGGGAGTATAAAATACAAGATATCATTCTTCAATCAGAACATGTAACCTGCCCAACCTCAAAGTAATGACAGCTGGCAGTGTCAATAGAACCGACAATAGGAGCTTAATAACACCACCATCCATCCGTACACCTGTTCTTTGGCCTTTCATCCATCTATGTAGATGATGATGCAGCTTATTGTCATGTTTCTGCATTTTTCTTTATTCACAAATCTTTTCCATTAGTTGGTTGTGATGATGCTGGAGGTTTGGCCAACAGCACAACTGTGCAAAAGAGCTGAGATGTGGCACTTCCACAGGACGCTTACTGGGAGAGCACTTATCCCCCACAGTGGTCAAACTCCCAGCACCTTGCACATTCAGCTCCTAGTAGCAGGGTGTATCTAGCATCTCTGTCTGGTTTAACAAAAGTTTCACAGGTGGTAGTTTGACTACAAACCCATAAAGCTTTGTCCCAATGGTGTTTTTGGATTCTTACAAGTGTATTTTAAGTGCTGATTAACCATCTTTTAGGAAATTTAGCAATGATCTTTTATGCAAAAAGCCTCAAATTATGGACAGGATGACCTGAGCATAAACACATAAGTCTTTTCTCTTTCATATTTGCTTTTAATTTACAGTTATATAAATGTTTATTGAAAAATATGTCCATGTCCCAGCAATCATTGGCTTAGAGGCGAGGTACACCCAGGACAAGTCCCCAGTTCAGTCGAGATAAATATATTTAAAGGTACAGCTGGAAATACTAATGCTATTTTCTGTGATTCTCTCAGTAGGTAAAATGGCATTTGGAAAAGGAAAAGGTATTTAGACTGAGGTCACTGATTGCATTAAAAAATACTCTCAGTATCTGAGGGTATGCAAGTAAAAATACCTTAAACCGTGTAAAACTGTTTCTAGGTGCAAGGCTGCAGCCAAGCTGAGCATTTGCCAATGACTCACACAGTTTAAAAACATTGCCTGCCTACTAGTTTGATCATGGTCCCTTTAAAACAATTTGTTCACACGTTACACAACTGCAAACTATGGGTGCTACCAAAAATACAGTATGAAACAATGAACTGTGACTAGAGTGAAACTGAAACAGGCATCATTACTGCAAATCTCCACAAAGTGGGTGAGGATTTCAGCTATGTACATTCTGTATCAAGCCTAGGGCTGTGCTGTATGGGTAAGGGAAGAGGGGAGTACATTCAACAATCGCTTGCTGGAGCTGTGAGAACAATGACAATTTTTTTTTGTTAAAAGGAATTCAACTCAATGAGCAGTTAAAGGTTAAGCATAGAAAAATACTTTTTTTTTAATTACAAATGTTGTAGGCTACTCTTTAATTTTTTTAACTCTTTTACAAAGTAGGCATCATGCACTGAATCCCCAGCAGCAGTTCGTAATAGTGTTAGGTTTAAAGGACTGGCTTGCAGGGTAATGAAAGCTACTCCACAGAGTTTAGAGGTGAGAGGAGTGTGTGCTAAAGTGTAGCGTGCAGGACTGTCATTGGGCTGCTGGTTAGTTTGCCACTGCCGGTTGCCACATTTTTGTCCTCCTCTAAATTCACCTCCATATTGTTACACGAACCATTCCAGCTACCTAAGTGCCTGAACTAGCCCTCTGTGGAATCTGGGAAGGTTATTTCACTGCCAAACACTTCCCTGTACAGAGGAGGAAAAGTATATGCAGTTTCGGGGTGAACCAGACGGAAAAATTCCAGTTTGTCAATGTGAAGATTGCAAATGGACCTCATTATGGGAAGCTTGGACACCATCTAAGAGGAAAATTCAGAAAAAGGAGAAAATTAAAAGAGAACCACACAACTAAATTCATGATGAGTGAGTAAGTTGATCAGACTGGTACCTTAGCCAGCTTCTCTTCTGATTCGCCTTCTTTTTGCAGGCAGCGCTGCAGAGCCACATACACTTTCTCCTGCAACTTCTGAATCTTCTGGACATCTGTCAGCCAGGGCCGATCTGAGGGAAAACAGCACGTTAGTGACACAATGCAGTTATTCTGCTAAAGAGAATCTCCATCTGGTTGAGCTTGAAATATTTAAACATTTTGCACTGGAATGTAAAACATAACATTTGATCCAGGTGGTTTTGTTTTGCTTGCAGCTCCGACTGCTCATACACAACTGCAAATAATATTACTGAACACAATGCAACATTTAGAATAGACACCCTGCTTTCAAATTTAGCTTCAATAGAAACCGACTGGAGAGAGCTAAATTTCATCAAATGGTACAATTTAAATGCTAAAACACTGAGTGGTAATATAATTACACATTATAACACAATTTTGTGGAGCAGTTTTTGATAGGGATTTGTTTTAAAGCTCTTCTTGAAGTTTGAATTCCTCCCTTTAAGTATATTAAGCTGCCAAGTGCTTCTATTATTGAAGGCAACTTTTCACAGCATTATTTCAGAGCGTGTTCTTATGGGAACCTGCATTGTAGGAATATAATTCCCATTTCATTTGAAAAGACACCAACATAAATGTTGGAACTTAAGTGTTGTAATATGCACATTGTGGGCCTGGCATAGTTTATAACATCATTTCAGTGATGCAACCAGCACAACAGCACATCTGGCATTAAGTTAATTAGGAAACAATAATCAGTTGTTGGATATGTGTAATTACCTTAAGAGCTTAATTTAGTCTCTTTAAAAGACTTTCCTGCATAGATAAATACCAATGAACAATCTAATGGAGTTAAGGTTAATTACAAAATTGCGAGTATAACTACTATATCATATTAAATTCTATAACTTTAATGTCATGAACTGCTTATTTTTCATGTATAATTAATCCCACATATTTATAGACTTAATGGACCATTCCACTAAATGGGTGCCATTTCTGTCCCAAGGAAATTTTATGTATAAATGCACATGAAAATTCATTGTAAAATGTATTTTCTTATTACATAACTGTCCCGCACGATAACCTAATGCCAAATCTATGTGCTGGGGATATTAATAAAAACTACCATGAACACTTTTAACACTGCATTTTTGACCTGTCCTTCACTCTAACCTCACACTCTGGAATAAAATAAAATAAAATATTATGAATAAATTACAATTCTAATTGAGTTTTTTTTCATTTTGCATCTTTTTTGTAAAAATACACATTTTAGTCATGTCGCTGCATTTTCACTCAGTTCTGTTTTGATCAATTTGATCTTCTGAAGGCCATAATGAGACCAAAACTAAGATCTCCTTCATTTTTCTGTACATTATCAAAAAGGTCAATCTCAGCAAACTGTCTTGTTACTTATATTATGCATTATTTATTAGTTGTTATTCTGAAAATAAATATTTTTGGTAAATCTCTAGATTGTGCTTCGTCTCCTTGTGCTATTAGCAAAGATGCTTTGAGGTTATATTTGATGCTAACTCTGTGCCAGAGTTGCTTTCAGCCTTGTTATTCATTTTATGTGTATGGCTGAGCATCAGTAACAGGACGGAAATACCCATTTACATTTGCAAAATGAAAATGGCTCCCATTCATGTATAATGAAATATAGTGACAAAAATTGTTCCTATCCTGAACTTCTCTACTCTGAACATTACAGAGGAGTAACTATGATTTCCATTTGGGCCTTTCAGTATAAACCAAAGAGAATCAGGGGATGAGGAATTGGAACAACGTGTGTCGTGTCTGTGCAACAGCTGCCTTTTACCTTGTTTTGCCTTGTTAGCAAAGGAGCTCTGCTTTCTTTGAGTTTAGATTTAGTTGGTGCAAAGATGGAATTATTGAGCCCAAATTCAGTTTTGTTGTGTTTGAAAGGTTCTATTGTCTGAGAACAACATTAAACTGAACAATGAACAAATGTACAGATCAGTTCTGTGCAAACAATGGCTCCAATCAGGCTAATTTTATTTACACCCCATAAAGGCAGAAAAATAAAGTGATAACTAAAGAATTGTGGTCCAGTAAAGGTAGTCACTGTATGAACTGTTTAAATGTAGCCCGCTCTTCATCCTACATGGTATATTGGAGGTATGGACTCTAATGGTAACCTCAGTTAGTCCGGCTTAACAAAGGTATCAAATGGCACAGAAAATACTGTTCCACAGTACAACAGAACCTGCCTTTGTTCCATCTGTTGTCTAAGAAAGACTAGCTCCACTTCCTTTGTTTCCATCCAATTTAAACTAAGATTTGTAACACTTAGTAATTGTAAATTAGTAAGAGTCAAATTTCAAGATGTTATTGGAGTAGACTGAATTTTGCATTTAAGTTAAATCAGACACATTAATTCAAATTATTTGACAAACTGCAAATATTTAAAGGAAATAAACATTAGATGTAAATATGTGTAACTGGGAGATATCACTAATTTAAAGTTAGTGTGTAAGATAGTGTGTGTGAAACCTGTCCAACGACTTTAACAGTGTCGGCAAATGTTACGTTTTCTGACGCATGTAAATTCCCTTTTGGATTAAATAAAAGTTCAACTGCTTCAGCACAGCAGTGAAGGTCATTTGTTTAAAGAGTTTGTCTCACCTGGTGAGAGGAGGACAGCAGCGCTGAAGAGAGCCATCTCTTCGTCAGTCATCTGTATGCGGCTCAGGCTTTTAGCTAAGTCAAACACGGCACTCACAAGGTCATCACAGCCTGGAGGGGAAGGGGGCAAAATAGAAGTCATCAAAACAGAAAGCACTCATGTGATGAATGTGACAGAGTTGCTAAACAGCTGAAAGGTTGACCTCACATTGCCTGGTTAGTTTACATGATGAAGAGAGAGGAAGACAGAGAGATTCTGACTGTGCTGACTCACCGAGAGCTTTGAAAAGCTGAGGAGTGGCAAACTTTCCATCAAAGAGCAATGTATTATTGATGGGGTTATAGGCCCGACACATACGGATCAGAAGAACGTCCATACATCCTGTTGACACAGAAAAGTCATATTTACTTATTTGAATGGGTGCTGTTCAGAGGAGATCTGAGAAAGACATTTAGGCCTTTAAAATAAATACATAAATAAACCAGTATATTAAATAAGATCCTTTTTGTGACACCATACAGGTAAACCACTTAATTACATTATAACTATAATTAAGTAAATCCTTTAAATCTCATTATCCCTTAAGGTGTTAATCAGGTTTGACAGATTATATAACGGAGTTTCTTTCTGCGTGTCCGACTGACCTACTGTATGAGTTTAATGTCATGACATGTGATAAAACGTTTGTAAAAGTTTGCTTAAAAAAGAGAAAAACAATCCTGTAAGTGTTAGATCATGTCTTGTCTTGGTAATCAGTTTAAAATTTTAAATACATATAAATACTAATAAAACAGAAGCTTTTGGCCCAGCACGGTGCACACAAAGCTGCATGATTAAAACAAAGCTAACCATTATTTAGATAAGATTAACCATGCACCTTTATAAGTCCATCTCCAAGCATGTGATACTGGATGAAGTCAGTTACCACTTGAGAGTAATATGACAACAACTATATTTGTCACGACTGAAAGTGTGCAGGGTGGTAAACAAATCCAGGCACTGGCCATGAAAACTGTGGAACTGATTGTAGCCTGCAGTGTGTGCTAATTAGTGTCATGCACTGACCCGCTTTGAGGAGGATAATCTGATCATTCTGACAGAGGTCCATGAAGCCGGAGATGCGCTTAGCAAACTCTACCACGTACTGGATAGCATTGGTGATGTGAATGGAGCATTGTTGCCACATGACCTCAGCTGACTGTAAGAGAAAGAATCAAACATTAAGACTCTGTAAAGCACCTGACAAATACCATAAAAGTTTCACTTCATTCTTTTATTTGGCCCAAATGAATGTCTGATGAACTGTCCGCATCTACAACAGCTAAGCCTGATCATTTCTGACATGTCTATTTAAGGGTTTCAACCTTGAAAACAGAGACAAAAAGCCATGTCGGAGACTTCATGATAACAATGTTTTCATCTATAGACGTCATTTTGCTGATGATCTATGACAAGAAAGGAACACTTCTGTTTGTTTTCTGACACTACCTTGTAGATGTTTTGCTGTTATTGTTTGCACAATGCTAAAACCAGCAAACATTTCTAAGTTAACATGTAGAGAGCAAGCAGAAATAATAAATATATTGTTATTTTGGCGGATGCTTCCTATGTGGATTTAAATTGAACTAAAAACGTATTCATGATATGACACACAGACATAAAGTCTGCTCTTGAAATACATGCAGATAAAAATCTACCATCATCAGTTAGTTGTGAACATTATGAAGCCTAATGTTTACCTTGGTCTGGTATGAGCGCGTCTCCTCTGGACTGTACAAAGTCCACGCCATTCTCTTCAGCTCCTCTGTGCTGTACTGGCTGGTCTCAATATGGGACTTTATTACGCTCTGGGTTGTACGTTCTGAATGGAGAAAGGTATTATTTAGCTTTTGTTTGGTGCAGCTTGAAAAAAGACAAGTTATGTTTAAACTAAGAATAAAAACAGATATGTGGCATTATAAGGGGTAACTACTGACCTATGTCAAGCAGGGAGCAGCCGTCTGGCAGAGGGTTGAGGATAGCATGTGAAAAGAGTCCAGAATCGTGCAATAGCTGGTACTCATGCTTGATGCTGTGGTTACCATCAACAAAGTCCAAGTTGGTCTGTTCTGGTGAGCTTTGAGAGGATGAGCTGCTGCCTCCACTTCCTCCCAGCATGTCCAGGTTACAGTACTCTCCACCTGCATCTTCTGGGGTTAGGGGCAGATCAAAGAGCAGGCCTTCCGGCAGCGTTGTGATATCGTCCAGGTCACTGAGTGTCGCGCTGGAGCCCCTCCGGTAGGTGCGGCCGTGGTCAGCCATGTCACTGTTCTCCTCGCGGGCACCAACACCTGCACACTCCTGCGACTGCTGGTGTTTCTGGACCTCTGCGTACAGGCTGTCACGCTGCTTCTTGGACATACGACCAAACTTCACGGCTGCAACAGGAAGGTAGAGACAAACTCAACTTCACTTGCGAAGGAGGGATGAAGAGGACGACATAACTCATTTAGCGTGATAAGAAAAGAGGGGAGGTGGAAACTTCTGAGTTAATTAAATATAGATCAAGCAACTGAACTCACCGTCACGGCTCATACCCAGAGCGAGACACTTCTGCAGCCTGCAGTGCTGACAACGATTACGGTTGGTCCGGTCAATTAAGCAATTCCTTTGCCGTGAGCAGGAGTACATGGCATTGTTCTGCTGGCTACGTCGAAAGAAACCCTTTAAATGAAAGCAGAAACAACATGGAAATCTGGATGCTAATTGTATATTGATTGGGCTAAAGTTATTATACTTGTTTCTCTGTTTTTTTAGCAACATGCTAATTAGGGATATACTATGGACAATAACTCACCTTGCAGCCTTCACAGGTGATGACACCATAGTGAATACCTGATGATTTATCCCCACAGATTTTACACGGAATCACTTCTATTTGAGCTGTAAAAAAAGAGGACAATGAAACAAATATGTTAATAGAATCATTTAGACATTTTTTTTATTCACAGACAAAAACTTGCATGTGTAATAGTAATACTAATAACAACAATAATGATAATAAATACAAATACTTTATACCTAATAATATAGATACTGCTTTCTCTGTAATGCATAACTGCATAACTATGGAACAAACTAGAAACAAAATATAAATAAAAACAATTTATTAGACAAACTGCTGAATATTTATTTCATTTTCCAAAACAAAACAATTATGACCTGAAAAAATGCTTTATCTATTTTATAAAAAAAACATCAGTTAAATGCAACCTTGCAATAACAGAATAAAGTGCAAGAATTATTTCCTGATGTTGCATAAAAGACAAAATGATGTTAGCATTAATATGCATTAAAAAAAGTCCAGCCTACGGGTAGATGTTAGATTGAGTTTATGTAATGCCAGTCTCAAAACATTCAACATAAAACCCGTCTACAGTGTCACAATGAGGTGGACAGCTTCTAACAAATCAATATTGAATTGTCTCTACAGCCTAGATTCAAACAATTCACACATCCCACCACTGAGCTATTATGTTCACATGAACTTCAACTATTTGACAACTGAAAAAATATACATTATTTGATAGCAGTTAAATGCTGCTTCCACATTTAAGTGCTTGAAATGAATCCAGGAGTTATGAGATACGACTGTGATTCTGTTACAGAACTGTAAAGAAACCAGAGAAGTGTCTGAAACACAAGAGAAACTGTGTGTATACTATACACCTTGTGTTCATTGTGGAAGCCTGAGCCTTCTTACTCAAGAACAGCCTGTTCTTTTCATTATGTTGTTTATCTAAGTAGCTGGGCCTCCTCGGGCTCAGAATAGCAGGTCAATTGCATTAGCTGAGGCCTGAGGTTATAAAGTTTCACAGCTCTCTCTTGTCTTGCCACTTCTTCTCCCGAATGAGCAAAATATTAGCTGCTTAACAAAGGCCTACTGCCTTATTGAGTCCTCCAAAGCGACTGCAGATGACACTTATTGAGTATGCAACATTTTGCCACAAAGCTGAAAGATACCAGACAGCGTCTACTAAGCTAATGTTAGATCACACAGGGTATTAGGTAACCGGTTGAAACACAGAATCGACTTCAACCCGTCTTCACGCTCTTTGGAAAATTGCGATTTTCTAAAAGCAATTTTGTAAACTACTCTCAACCAGCCAAGCACATGAGTCACTATACTTGGGGAAAGATGTGCGTCACACATTCAGCCAAAGCAAAAAAAAAAAAACAATTGACATTATCCCGATCATTTTCACAGAGGGAAAAGAAATCTTTCCATATTTCCTGCTCATCTTTTGCACTGCGGCGCATGTGGCTTATTTAAGCAACTTTGTGCGCTAGAATAAACTGACAAATTGCAACTGAGGGATATAAATAAATAAAGGCTAATGGAAAAAAAAATCTTTCGCCGTTGCTCCCTTAATCCCCACCCCCCTCCCTCCCCACTCCTCATCCTCCTCTTCAACCTGTTATATAACCGCCGTCTGGCCGCATTCCATGAATACACTCATTCAAAGGTGGTTGTCATGGCAAAAGTGTGGCAATCCACCCTCGTCTTCTTGCAATCCAATTGGTTTCTAAGCGGGAGGCTTTCGCTCGGTACTCGCTGCCTCAACTGCCAGTCAGCTGAGGTGGAACAGTCAAGTCCAGCAAGCAGGAACTGCTCCACTGACACAGTTTCCCATTCGGCAGAGGAGGCGGGACCGGTGGTGGCAGCCACACAAGCAACATGATTTCTTACAGGTTTAAAGGTGAAAGCAAATCTAGCCGTCTTTAAAATAAGAAGCGCCCCGATGCCTTGCTTTAGATTGGAAATACAACGACATTGAGAACCAGTTTAAACTGGAGATTTTAGAAGTGGTGCGGATCTGAAAATATTTTTTCCACAAACACCCTCGTACAGTAAGCTGCATGTAGGGGGCAAATATAGCTCATAGTAGCTCCTCAACCTGTTGCTGCATGTCAACTATTTGTGTGTAATTTCAGATGTGTTTGAGCAAGACCATAAATCTATTTTTATTCTGGTGGAGTGCACTGCCTGGAAATTTCATCTGATGTTCTGGGCTCCCGGAAAAAAAAAAGACTATACCACTTGCGGCTATGTACCCAGTGTTTAGTGTAAATAACTGTGCAAAGTAGTTATTACACTTGACTCAGATATTTAAAACAATAAATTGCAACTGCTTTATGGATATATATCACAGCCAATTTGTTCTCAGTGGCTATTTGGAACATTTCCATTAACCTTTGCTCCCATTCTAAAACAGGGAAATACCACTTCTGTCATATGTGCTGGAGGCATATGTATCCTTTTTAGACAAAGAAAAATCATATTGTGAATGTAGTTACCTCATGAGCATTTTAACATTTCAACAAGCAAACAAAATTTATTTAAGTATAGCTGAATAAAATACATTTTCTAATCTCTCTTTGTGGGACAAACATAAGTTCTGTCTTATCCTAATACTGCTTGATTACCAGCTCAGTGAACATGTGACAAATTAATTATTCCACATGCTGGATACAACCTGGGGGCAGAAATCTTCGTCATATTGATGGTAAATACTTCAAAGAGGAACCTTTGCACAGTCATTCAGTCAGTGTGCTGTGGTGCGAGCACCTTTTTTTTTTTATCAGTGCTGTAAATCCTCAGCTAGGAAGACTTTGTCCTCTCATTCAAGCTAGTCAAACCGAGTCCAATGTCCTATTTACCTTACACTTTACATTTACCTGACTTACTGTATGCTTAACCTAAATTCAGGAGGGCTGCAGAGATGTGTTAAGAAGAGTTGCACACATTTCTAAAAGGATGGCTTTCCAGCAGCTGGACTCCATGCAGTAAGATGTTATTTCTACATTTCCTCTCTAACTCTACCCCCGGACCTACCTAAAGAACACAGGATAGTATGCCCCGACACTAACTCCAAACTCTAGAAATGCACTGCAGGTTAAGAAATTTACTCAGCAGATGTAGTAGTGGAAGAAAGGTTTCAGTGTACACTGTGTTCTTTGCACGCTCCTGCCTCATACAAATACTTGAAAGTTGTGAAAGTGAAAAAAATGTGGAAAAACTAACACTATAAACAAAAACTATTTAAACAAATAGATTAAACATCAAACAGCAGCCAAACCAGATGAACCACTTGATGTACATCTATGAAAATCATATGCTGATCTGCATAGACATCCTAATTTCTCACTTTTTTCATATTTTTCATATACATGTAGAAAAACAGGCCTGCCAAAATAACCAGGCCACATCCTGCAATCCCACATTGCTGATCTAGAAAGACAAAACGCATTCATTTGGCAATGCTGCATCTGCCGGTCAAAGTTCAAACCCAAACGGGTTTCACAGCATGAGATGTTGCAGGCTCCACCCTAATCCTAAAACAAGTAGGAAACGAGTCACCTTGAATTAAAATCACTGTGACTTTTTAAGTGTCAGTATCTTCATGCATACTTTTAAAAGATACAACCTATCAGAGTGATACCACACAGAGACTCAATATCATGTCTTGATGATGCGGAAGAGGTAAATATTATGCCTTGCCAAGCTCACAACACAAAGTAGCACCCAGATACATTGTAAGATTGCAGCGTTTTGCTTGTATTCTCACAAGCAAGTTGTATGAATGATTAAAGCTTTACATTGTGGTAAGGGGATCTTAGGATCCAGTTGTCAGAGGAAAAAGGGCACCTTGACACATACAGTAACTTGCTGTACATTCCCCAAGGCTGTTCTTTCAACAGATAGTGACTTTGAGGCTGAGCTCAGCACAGCAGTGTCCTTGGAAAGCAGAGAGCAAACTCACGGCCACATATCTGTCAGCTAATCGAGTTTCACTAAGCACAAACACTAAGACAGCTTTGTTTATTTAATCCACTGCCTCACACCTGCCTAACCTTTTTATGCAACAGTTTACTAAAATAGTCCCCCTGATAAAGAAGTGCAGCGACACGGTTAACACTTGTGTCATATTAAACGGGGCTCTGCAATGCTGCACGCAAAGTTCTCATATTTTTCTCTCACAATTTCTTTTGACGTTGCAAACAGCATACTACTTTTTACAAACTCAGATTGAAAAGCCATACTTGGCTGCAATGATATACAATCTAGTTGATGTCTGTAACCTTAGCTGGCAGAGGAAGCTGAGCTCAGCTGAACCCTGCTGTGCTTCACTGTTAAATGTAAGCTTGCTGTGCCCATATCCGGCTTGTTACAGAGGCAGGCTGCATGATGGTCTTACATCATGGCAAGTCTAATCCTTTCAAAGCATATACATGGCTGGAAATCAATATTATTGAGGTTTACAAAAATATATAGGCCTACTGTGTGCAATTTCTAATTATTAGTGATAACTTTAATACTTTTAAAGAAAAACAGTGTAACTAATAACATTCAGGAAGTCCTTCCTACTGTATGTTTAAGATTTTCCCTGAATCACTGTATGCAAACTATCAGTATTGTTTAATCAGTAATGACGACAACACAATATTCCTACACACACACTTATATACACACTTGCTGTAATCCTCAATGACAGAACTAGGTCAATGGAGCACCTCCTCTCCCTCTCTGATCGCATTGACCACCATACTGCTGATACCAAAAACAAAAGCATGCTGGCTGATCACTTAGCTGTGATAGTTAGACAACATGAACAAGAACAAACCGAACATAAACGCGTTAAAACATTAAAAAAAATAGATACGCAAAAAATGAGTGTTTTTTAAAGGAATCTGGAAGTAGAAATTTAATTAGATTACACTAAAGTTATATTGGATACTTTAATAGTTGTTTAAATACAAGTTAAGAACATAAAATAGCGAAAATGTGCAAAAATAAACAACTTATTCAACACCAACAGTCCGTGCCAGCAGATTATAATGCGGGTTGACAGCCCATGAATCACTCCGCTCACTACCCCCCCTCCCCCCCAGTCTTACATAACCGGAGTCAGCGGCTCACCGGCGACAATAAAGTAACCTGACCATCAAATAGCCTACTTTTACATCACACAAGCCAGAAAATTTAGCAGAATGCGCAAACCGTTGCGAATAATGACCAATAAGTTGATTATTATCTTACGCGTATGCTTTTATAAAGTGTTATTTTGAAAAAGTCCACTTTTACAAACTGCGAACCTTAAACATAACCGAATAGCATCACTTCAAAAGTAGCCTATAAGTAGAAGAGGTTATTTTAATATTGTAAATGCACAATAAACCTTTCATTCCTGCGCATGCTTTGTAGGCTGTCGCTGCGAGGCTGCAGTCGACGCACTTTGACTCCTCAGCGCCTTCTCTGTAATGCCGCAGAAAAGTTGCTTTGCGAACAAGCCCCAGTGAGTAAAATCTAGCAAATGCAACAATTCCCCCACAAACTCACCTCTCATGTCGGCGGTGAAGTCTAACCAGTTCTAGGGGACATGTATCTCCAGGTGGAAAAGAAGGGCTGAAGAAGAAAGACTGACGCGCAGTTATTCGCTCCAAACAGGAGCAGCAGAAAACTGTCACAACAAATCCTCATATGGATTCTCTACACTCTTCTAACACGCTGACCTTAAACAGGCGCAAAAGAGAAATCTGTCTCTACTCAGTAGATTCTCTAATCTCTTGTACTAAATGACAGATATATAATAAGAAGCATCGGCTCTTCTTCCAGCTCTCTCCTGCTCTGCGGCTCGCTCTAACCTAGTTTCAGCGCGTGGACTACACATGATCCTTACCCAGCGGTCCGCCCGCCTCGTGCCCCGTGAGCTGACGCGCGCGCCACCCCCCACCCCCGCACTCGCGCACTTTAAGGAGGCTCTCGCGTGCGTGGGAAAGTGTGGCAGTGTGTCAGTTTGGACCAGCATACACTCAGCGTGGGAACTATTTTATAATAAGCGCTCATTTATTTTCCGGGAGGATTGTTTTTGTGTTTCATTCTCAGCAACGCTGTCACAGAAAATCCTCCTGGCTGATAAATAAATACAAAACCGAAGTTAAATGAAAAAATGTCATTAAAAAAAGACAAAACAACAATAACAAAAAACAGAACAAACAAACAAACAAACAAAAAGTTAATCTCGTTAATTTATTTATTTTATTTTTTAATTAAAGTAAAAAACATATTTAGGCCAACATTGAATGTAAATACAAATCAACCAAAATTAATTATATTTACTAGGCTATATATTTACTAATAGTAAATATAATGACTGTTTACTGCCACTGTTTACTATATATTATACATACTTTTAAATTAGGCTGTGGTGTGCCAAAATGCATGACCACATGTTAGTTTATTATTAATATTATGATTTATTTCATTTTATTATTTTTAATATTATCTTATTAGTTTATGATAGATCATGTTTATTTTACTATGATGACGTAAAATATTAAGCCTATAAACACAGTAAAATATATTTTAATATATTTTATATTATATAATATATTTTAATTCCTGAAATATATCTTTCAGCATAGCTTTGTACTTTAAATATGAATTGTATGACATAAAAATGATAATGTATACAGTCCTTAGTTTGCAAAGGAAATATAAATGTGACAAGTGGAGCCAGGTCCTTCGTTTTCATTTGATGCAGGATTGCAGGAACTTGTAATTATATCACAGGATTAACTAAAACTAATCTTGGCAGAGGAATTAGTGTGCACACAGGTTGTTTACTGTGTTGCTTTTTTGCCTTTGATTTTAAGGTAAAACTGGACTTTAAAATGTTTAACCCCCAAACGCCTGTTCATCCTATGTCCTTTTGAGAGTTACACCAAATATCAGTGAACAAAAACACCAACCTGAGAGCAACAACTTGTAATAATTTAGCCTAAAACATACTGCAGTTCACCAGGTACGTTTAAATGGCTGTGGTTTTTGTTTTTTATATGAGTGTGTTGATGTGTACAAAACAGAACAGTGAATCCCAGATGGTACACAACAGCAAAACAAAAGAGAAACCTATTGATAAGAGTTCTGATGAAAATAAATGATTTGCAGGCGAGGGCAAGATGACAAATGTATCATGTAACTTGGGCACAGTTATGAAATGAGGAGAAGAGAGAGATTAAAGTAAGTAGGTTAGTAGAGCAACACAGCGGTTTCACACCCCTCCCTCTCTTGTCCCTCTAGTAGGCATGCGTGGTAAGTCTCCTCATGTCTTTTTCCATTATGGACACTTTTGTGTCCTGACTCATATCAGCTAATGCAGTCTCTCAGCACCTCCTATGCATGCTTTATTTTCAAACTTTTCTGTATTGTTCCAGAGAACTCCAGTGCTTATGTACATAGAGACTATTGTCTGTTCTTTTGGGCCTGCCTCTCCCACTTGCACAATTCTTGAAACCGACAAAGACAAACACATAAAACGCACAAACAAACATTAGAAGATAAATTCAGAACAGCAATGCATTGGCTTTCCTGAATGTAACATGAATACAATCTTGGGAAACTCGTGTATGTTTTTCTTTCTCATGTTCTGCAGATGTAAACTTCCTCTTCCTCCTATTTACTGGGTTTTGTCAGTCCGATTGTTTCCATCCGGATCCTCATCTGCTGTATCTCTTTGGTTATATTATGTCTCACATCATGTTCTACTGTCAGAGTGAAACAGCCCCAGATCCATCTGGTATTCGCTGGCAACGTCGCCGACCCCCTGACCCCCAATCTTACGTAACCATGGCAATACCCAAATTAGAACATGGAGCATGGAAAGACACAGGCGCTTAGAGCTTCATATACAGGCACGTAGCACTCAACCAGCTTTCCAGATTAAGGCAGATGAACGCGTACATGCATGCATGTGTGCGTGTGCGCTCTGAGGGAAATAGACACAGAAACCACAGAACAATGCCTCAAACTTTCTAATGTCTGAGACACAGTTTACTGAAATGATCCTCTGACATGTAGAGATGTTTTCAAGACTTTCAAACTGTTGTGCTTGAATTTAATAGTCCAAACTGGCCTCTGCCCCACACTGCATAAAACCCGGAAAACCGAGAGGATTATTTTAGGATCCAGGCTCTGGCTTCCATAATCCTCTCTCCTCTCCCTCATCCTGATAAACCCTCTCTCTTCTCCTCTTTCAAATGCTCACTAATCTCCCTCAGTTGGACTTTCTGTGGGGCTGTAATCTGGTTTGTACCCATCCTTCACCTGAAACAAGTTTGAATCAACAGGTCAGTGTGACTACTGGGTACCTCCACGCTTTCCTCCAGTTACAACTGGTAGTAATCTCTGGAGTTTCCTCCACAACACAAGGAATAGCCCTACCAATGTTTGATTGGAGGATACTGACTTTCAGACAAAGGCAACAGAAATGTGAAGGTTCAAGAGATTTCTTTAAAAAAATGGTTATAAGTAGCCAAAGTTCACAGGTCCTAAAATATGTATGCGGTAGGATTTTAGATTGTTTCTGAAATGCATTAGGAATCAATATGTGTGTGTAAGGCGAGCTGGTCTTTTCAATGATGGGACCTGAAATGGGATTTATCATCTGGTAATTAATCAACTTTAACAGTGCAAGTTAACAAGGTCGTCAGAATGCCATCACTTCTACTACATATTGACTGATACAATAAAATAAAATAAAATAAAATAAAATAAAATAAAATAAATGTATATGGAAGTTGACCAAAATGCTTAACAATGTT
>JBAMIG010000015.1:16725228-16776169 GCA_037177335.1 Kiunga ballochi
AAGATTGGCTGTAAACAAAATGTGTGTGTGTGTGTGTGTGTGTGTGTGTGTGTGTGTGTGTGTGTGTGTGTGTGTGTTTAGGGGTATAGGACAGTGATAGGAAATCTTTTGATTAGTTATAAATACCCTGCTGCAGATTTTTTTACAACTTTTTTTCCTTTTGTCTTTATAGAATATATACTTGTCTACATACTCTCTCTAAAAAACAAACAAACACAAGAACACAAAACTTATGTTATTAAAGACACCCAAAGGAAAAAAACAACAATCTACTGTCACGGGTGCCGTCTTCATGTACTTTTAATTTGACATAAATATGTCCCATTTTTGAGGAAATTTTCAAAAACATTTTTCCTTTGATTTTAGAGCATTTACTTTAAAATGGACTTCTTTTTTTTACTTGCTCCTAAATTTATAGAGTAATTAGGTGTAATTAATGGTCTGAGCCCATGTTGCCTTTTGTCAAAAGTCTTCTGCAACCAGTAAACTGCACCAAATGACACCCTCATGACACCTCAGACTACTTTACTTAATTATTGAGGAGTTTTGGCTTGTCTGCATTTTATGGAGCTTGTGATTTTTAATTGTACAACAAAGAGAAGATGATGCAGAGACGAAGACGTGATTTTAGGCAATCTGCAATAAGAACCCTTTTCCTTTTAAAATGGGGCATCAGCTAAACCAGCTGAGCTCCCTGCTGTCCCATATTGATCACATTCATAATGATAATTTTATCAATACCGACTGGAACCTGTAGTAAGACAGCGGTCTTCACTTTGTGTCCCACATTTCTGCTGCACTTAAAAGGTTCATTAGGATCATGGGCTATGTATCGGCCACCATGCTGTTGAGGATTTTCTTATCACTGATGCATCAGAATGATATTCCATGTGTTTCTAACCTACTTACAAAAGCATGACCCAGGTATATACATGAACCCTGAAGCAGCATGCACAAGCTAAACAAACCAGACAAGAAGAGTGTCACACCCAAGTGCACACAAAACATTAATGTCTAAAGTCTTTGTTTAACTCAGTCGTTGTGTCACTTTTTCTCTCTTCTGTCGACCCTTTCTCTTTTTCTTTCTGTCTTTCTTTGTCTTATTATTTCTGTTATTAAAGCTAGGACTGAGTCTGTAAGTCTAAGTCTCTATGAATTCCTGCAGTAAATAAGTGTGACAGCGTTTCACAGTGCTAGATGGAAAAACAATGATCTAAAAAGAATAGACAAAAGATGTGAGATAAAGTTGAAATTAAAACAGCACTGTTTAATTGTTTGTCTATTCCTTGGCTTTTTTTTTAAAACTTCAAACAATATTGTTCCTCCACAGCCTGCAATGATCAAATTAATCATTTGCATCCATCACTCCATTGTTTTACCTTTCAACAGATAAAGATAGAATAATTGTCTGCAGCTTAACAGCCAAAATTGCTCACATGCAAAGTCAAAAGAACAGCATAGCTTTATAAAACTGTGCCATAATAAGGTCCTGTTAGTTCAGCAGCAGTGCTTTAAGAGTCTTTGTACCTATTTGACATCTGTAGTAGAAATCACTCTTTGTTTAGGTGTCTGCTGTGCTTATAAAATCCTCTAACTCCTCTTTCAGAAATTTGTTTTATTCTGTTTTTTTGGAAAGTGACCTCTTGGCACAATCATCGCACTGATTCGTTGATTAAAATGACCTAATATATCTTGCATTTTCACTTTAATTCAAGTGCCTTGTAAAATGTCAAACCACATTGTTAAAATCCTTTTCTCATAAAAAAATATTCCTTTTTTCTGCTAACTTTTGTTGTTGCAGAATAACAGATTATTTAGCTTCTAATCAATTAAGACATTTGTCATCTTCAACTGGTGAAACATGTATTTTTTTTATTCAATTCAGTTCAATTTTATTTATATAGCTCAGTATAAAAACAAAGTTGTCTCAATGGGCTTCACACAGAGTCAATCACACATCAGACATAACACACAATAAACACAAGTAATAACTACACTAAACTAAGCAGACTTGGGACATCCCTGTGCATTTATTGGCACCCTCTTTTGCCTCTTCAGATTTATGATTCATGTGGTAGGATCATCTGTTTAATAATCCCTTGCAAGAAAACTACGACACCTGGTGGTGGGTCGTTGCCTTTTTGCGTAACATGAGGTTGCGGGTTTGGCACAGTGGCTCTCCAACGTAAATGTAAATGAGAGCTTATAGAGTTCAGTGATTATAATGAAAGCATTATAATTCCATTCATGTGTGCACGGGAACTCAGGCATTAATATTGTCTCTAAGCCAGATTAATCAGTGGAACACACAATTACAGTCAGCGACTGCTGTTATGCAACCGCTTCTGCATGCCTGTGAGGGTTGTTTTTGCACCCATCCTGCTTTGTTTTTAACCGAACGCAGGTTTTGGGATTACAATCTAATATTTTAGATTAAGTTACTGGAGACCAAATTGTCAGGAAAACCAAGTAGGAGTAAATAATGGACACTGTCAGAACATAGAAACTCACACAGACCAGGTAAAACAATGACAACAATGATCAGGTTTCAACCCTTAACCTACTTTTGTCATTACTAATTGTTTAATTAAACAAATAAGTGAAATCGTAATTGTGTGCCTCCATCATGCCATGATGAATCACAGAGAGATTGCTTCCTGCATGCATTGTGGTACATGGATTTTATGGATACAGTGACTCCACCTACAGAAACATTATATTCATGACATTATTATTTAGAATTATATATATATATATATGTAATTTGTCTATTGACCCGGTGATGGGTTAGTGACCTGTCCTGGATGTATCCCGCCTCTAACCTGATGTCAGCTGGGACTGGCTCCAGTGAAATGCCCAATATTTTTACACTGGCTTCCTGTTGTTCATAGAATTGCCTTAAATTGCTGTGAGTTTTTTAAGCAATGAATGGTTTTGTGAAAAAGTATTTTTAGGTTCTTCTTGTTTGTTGTGAACCAGCCAGATCTGTCGGGTCATGAGGAACAAGTCCCACACAGAGAAGCAGCGTTTAGTTTACATAAACTCCCAGAAAACTGCAGGTCGACCGAAACACAGACCAGCTTTAAATCAAGTGAAAACCTTTTTTTTATTTGCCACATTTCATCAAACCACTGAGAATCCCTCACACTACATTTCCTTTCATGCTTTTTTCTTCTTTATTCTCGCTCTTTCTGTTTTAAATTTAACATATTTATTTATTTTAATTAGGATTTTCAATGCTTCTTCTGCTCCTCGTTACACAGGAACCTGCCCCCAAAAAAGCTCCCCTTCACACATTCTGCACACTGTACTGTATTTATACTCAAAGTCCCTTCTTCTTAAAAATTAACACCACCCGTGAAACAATTACCTGCAGCGCCAGCCTGTTTTTACGAGCTGGACGCAGTGTTCAGTTTGTTAGTTTGTGGAAATGTTTCAAGCAATCTCAAGTTTGCAGGACTGTGACTGCTCTTCTTACTAACTGCTGAATAAATGATGAAACTGTAAAGTGAGTAATGAAAATGCTCGTCTCAGCACAATTAACAAGAAAGAAAAGTAAACAACAAAAAACTACTGCTGGATTCCTTGTTAGCTGCCTGAACTGAGTTACAGCAGGGATTTAACCAGGGGTTTATGATTTCCTGCTCATAACCTTTCAGCAATATTCAGCTACATCCTCAGGAGCTTTAATTTGATCTCTGCTTTCAATAGAGACAGACATGAGATTAGATCAGAATGACACTTTATTGTTTCTCCTTGAGAGTTTCTGGGTTACTTTGGAAAAGGGAAACATAAAATCTTTTGTTGTAACTGAGAGAAGCTTAACAAAAAAAAACCATGAAAGACATTGTTCACCTGAGTCCTGAACATAGCAATAACAAAAAGCTGCTGCTTATGTAATTTATCTGAAAATGGTTGCTGTCAGAAGACCTTTATTTCACAGCTTTTTATGGGAGCTGCAGGACATCCTCCTCCTAAAATAATGGTCTTAGTTGTTTTTTCAAGGTAAAAACTGGTTTGTTTTTGGTGCAGTCTTTTGTTTTTAGAATATCCTAAAAAATGGTTTATGCCATTCTTTAAGAGGGTGATGATCAGCCTGTCATACTGAGTTACTTAGTCTGTGATTATTATTAAATCTATTTACAACACAGCAGGTCTTATTTCTGCAAGTGTTATCACTGGGTTTCCCCATGCTGCCATTACTTACTTCCCTTGGTGTGTCAGATTTCTCATTACATAAGAAAGTATCAGTAAACATTACCTAATTAGTGTGACCTGATGCAAATTGTGCCAGAAGTTGTGAATAATGGATCAAACTGCCATTCAATTGACCCAGATCAGGATTTTCTTAATTTATTACAGTGGCATGTGTTTGTTATTTTATATTTTTTTCAGAAGACTATACACAGTTGCAAATCTTGAGGCATGTGGCTATGTGTTTGAAAAAGCAAATCAAATATGTACAAAAGTGAAAATGTAGAATGGAAGACACAAACAGAAAACCAGGATATTTCTGTCTTTCAGACATTGTGATCTTTCCATATCTTGTGATCACAACTTGTGATCAGCTGTGCAATCAGCAGATGAAGGCAAGGAATGGGTTATAGTCAGCCACACAAACAACTGAAGAAAAGGGGAGACGTATGTATAAGCCAAGACAGATAGGTGTGTAAACTGTTAATTTAAAAAAAAGTATATATATATATATATATATATATATATATATGATTTTTTTCTCAGAACAGCAGCAGAATAGATAATAACCATAACCTAAACAGTTGAGCCAGAAGCCTACATCTTAATGGTACATACATTATAATAAGAAGAGGGAAAATAAAGTAAAAAAAATAACATACAAATAAATAAATAAAAAGAGCACAGTGGACAGTCACTCAAGTGAGTTTAGATGACAACAGGTTTTACATATTTAGTCCACTGGGACCAAATCTGGTAAAACTTTTTTTTCTAATTTAAGGGAAAAAAACCATTCTTTTAGATGTCAAATACAATTTTCATATCCATTTATTAGTACAAGGTAGTTCCACCTTCAGTCATTTCCATGTAATAGGTTTTTTTGCTAGCAGCTAGTCATGTTTAGTTGTTTTCTTTCAGTGCTGTGCCATTTTTTTATTATTTATATCATGGTTACAAACATAAAGTGGATATTTGAGCCAATATGTTTATGTATATCTAAGGATCTCTTCTGAGTGGGTCTAATAAACTGGCTCCTCAAAAGGAAATGAGTGTGCCAGGCTTCAGTAGTCTAAAGCGGGGCTGGTTATAGGAAATGACAGGCCTTTTACAACAAATCTGAACAAAAGCTGGTAAAATTGGGTAATGCTTTAGTCAAGGTGATGTAAGAGAACACTGGCAAATGGAAGAGAATAAATTATACCTAAAACTATTCAAAATACAAAACATTATCAAATAATTAACCCATTTCAGCTGACATCGGGCAAGAGGTGGTGTACACTGCACCAGGTTGACAGTCCATCTCAGGGCCTTCTTAAACCATATTTCTGGCAAAACGTTCCTTTCAGCAGCTACAGCACCACGAGGATAGCTATAATTCTATAGTAGTATTAAATGCAAAATACATAATTTGTCATCAAAATTTGATCTGCGTAAGAGAAGAAAACAGTAACACACAGTATATATATATATATACATATGTGTGTGTGTGTTTATATATATATATGTTACACAAAGACTGCAGGGATATGCTCCACTACCAGCAAGACTTCACTGGAATAAGCGGTACAAATAATGGATGGGTGGATGAATGACTGAGTTAATTGCATTTTAATCTCACAACAATATTTGGCCCACAAAGCAAAATGTTTTATTTTTTTTTATTTAAATACATTTTAGTGTATGTCTAAATCAAATAATAGACAAAGATATGGATTTAATAAACTCAGGCTCCATTAATGTCTGGTAAAATACATTTGATTTAATTGCTACTGAAAATAGTAAAAAAAAAAAAAAAAAAAGAAAAGAAAGAAAGAAAAAAAACATCCTGTTTTTTTTCTCTACATCTGTAATGCTTTTGTTTCCATGTAAAGCACTTTGAATTGTCCTGTATATGAAAGGTGCTATACAATTAAACTTGCCGTATAATAATATAAATAAAAATTAAACAATAAACATTTCCTAAGTAAATAACTAACATTTCCAGTCTACAACATGTTAAAGTGCTTTTAACTATTTTATTGTTTTTGTCTACTTTCTTTCTTAATGACATTAAATCTGACAATAAGCCAGACTTGTGTTTTGACTGGTAAAATCATGCTGCAGAGGTGATGACCTTCTAGACTGCTGCATGATGCTGAATGCCTCAGGACCAAGCTTCTCTACCATTATTGTGCTGAAGCTCCCTTCTGGGCGGGGGAGGGGCTACACAGCAGCCGCTTCCGCTAACAGAGAATGGCAAACAATATGTGGTTTCACGTTACTCAAATACCACTAGCATAAAAAAATGGCTAACCTTGCTGATAGTTGCTTTTTCTTTGATTGGAGTCGCATTCGGGATTTGAAAAATCAGTAAAAATAGGCATTACCTGCTAAGTTTTTAGCGGATGTCAACAGTGTGCACACCAGTGTAATCAGTTCGCCAGATAATTAAGGACTGACAAACGTTCCGTAATTAAATACGTTAATTTAGATCTTTTTATGTAGTCAATATTTTTTAATATAAGAAACATATATATTTGAAAGCATTTATAACGGTCTTGTACAATAAATGTTATATAGAAAAAAACTCGCCTTGCCTTTAAGTGACATATGAAAATGAATAGTTAAGTGAATCAAACAAAATCAGTGCAAGTTCTAATGCAGACATTTGTAGATGTGCTTAGCTTTAACTGTGTATATGAGGACATATAATGCATTTTCAATTTCTAATCACTTTAGCTCTCTGTGATGGACTGGTGATGGACTCCAGCTTCCCTGTGATCCTAAATTGGATTAAAAGGTATAGAAAATGAATGCATGAACCATTTTAGCCACCAGCCCTTTCAAATGTAACATTTGTAATGACATTTGCGCAACAAAAAATGCAATTCCTTTTAAGATTAATGTTTGGAGGACAAGTCTTTTGGAAGGAATATTATTTTTGTACATTTCAGAGCCCCTCAAAGTATATTTCTTACATAAAAATAAAGTGTCCAGGCCTAAATCAATGTATTACTTTAGGGATGTTATTAGTCCTTTCAAACTAAAAATACATGCATTTAGATCTTAACTAATTGACAGGCTGAATAATTTAAAAAAGATATTCAGCTGTACGACCATTACAGAAAAGTATTAGGGCCGATGAAGAAAAAAATTGTTATTTCTGACTTTATTCTCAGAATTATGACTTTCATCACAGAATTCTGATATTTTTTTCCCTTCAATATTTTGTAAATTTATGAACAAAACAGTCTCTTTAAATATACATTTGCACATTTTTTGCTAGCAGATACAGTTGGGAAAAATATATAAATTCAAACTTATGTTTGTAAGCTCGCTTTTACAAGAAAAATACATTAAATTTGCATCTTGCTATGTGGTACTGTCAAAGAAAGAGGCTGGTTGTGAAAAGAGATGGCTCACTCTCCAGCCTTTAACCAGTGTTTGAAATTGTTAAGTATCTCCAAGCTGATTATTCAGCTTTCACTTATTCATTTATTTAAATTATCTTTTGTCATTAATTAATAAATCACAGAAATATATTAGGTTGTATCCAAGGTAACATTTCCAATTGTAAAACCTTAAAATCTATGCTTGCCCAGTGTTACTGATTCCAGTCCTACAAGAGTTGCTGTCCACAGGTTTTCTATGTATCCCTTCTCCAACACACCTAAATCAAACTAATGAGTTATTGTGATAAATTAGGCTTTTAGATCTCATTAATTTAAATCAGCCACTGAAGCGGAGATACATAGAAAAGCAGTATAAACTTGTATAAGCTGAATAACCAACCCTCAGTGTCATTTGCAAAGTTCTGAGATAATAAATTGAAAAGTATAATATATTAGAAAGGTTTCGGCTTGATCTCCCAAAGTTCATAGATGTAAATTACTGTGCAGTGAGATGTTTAGAATGAATAGATCTGCTCATAACCACTTTCTTGTGTACAGGTTTTATGCATTAACCTTTCAAGAAGAGATTTAACCCTTGCCCTGAAACCAGTTGATGTAAATGTAGCATATCTCTCCTGATCCCAGCAATATTCTACACAGTGAAAGAAGCCTGGTTGTATAACACTAATCAGTAATTAGGGTCTAATCTGCAGCGTACAGCAGTTTGTTTTTAGCTTGCCTTTTCAGAAGCAAGCTCAGAAGGACGACAGAAAAACACATTTACAACTTAATATAAAAGTCAAACATTGAATTATTCTTATCAAACATTATCACACTATCAGTTATTTACTTTGTCTTCCCCATATTTACTGGTGTGAGTTCATGTTACATCACAGATCAGTTTGAGTCGTTAGGTCATCTCCATTTTAACCTCTTGGTTTATATCTTATTATTCATTTGATTAACTTTACTAATTTGTGAAGTAGTGGAAACCTTTAGACAGAGTCAGACAGTTTTATTCTAAACAAACATGCTGCAGTTAGAAATAATTAACATAAGGGTGTAATCTATCATGTAGTTCATTAACAGAGTGTCAAAACCAGCATAAAGAATGCACGTCTGCAGACACGGTGCTGTGAATATATTTAAACAATTAAATTAATGTGTTATTCTCATGCAGTGGTGTGTATATAGGGTAACACGCAATACTTTAACAGCTATTCTGTATCACATCCATTTAATAAAAGATTTAAAATGAAATCCTACATGAAATATTAAAAACATTCATTGTTGTTTGGTTTCCCCTAAATTAAATATCCAGCTGCAATCATGCGTTGCATGTTGAATTGAGTGTAACCTATTAACATCTGAGCTAAATCAAGGACTCAGATTGGATCAGGCTAGATGTGGAGCTGAGCAAACAGCTAACAGGTCAAAGACAGAGAGTGTTCAGTATCTGCCCTGATGGTCTCACTTTCAGTGGTGCTGTCGGTGGCCTGAGCTAAGACACGGCACCGCATGAGACATATCGCAGCAAATCATCTGTGATGGCTCAGAAGAGGCTCGGCCTTCAGTTAATTCTACCTTATTGTGTTACAGCACATCAGCACAACAGCTAATTACCACGACCAGTTCTGACACACTGACACAAATTTGTAGTCACAATATGCACACACATGCACATCCTCGTTTAACTATCTCTGTGAGGAATTTCTATTGTGTTTCTAAGCCCTCTGGAGACATAACCCCAATACAAACACACACACACACACACACACCCAAACATATACACGCTGCACTCATCCGACTGCACAAAGAAAGGCATGTGATGAACCTTTGTGGTTTTGGTTTATTTTCTAGTGTGGGTAAGAGAAAGGTCATGTGATGTCTTTAATCCACTCTATAAAACCATGTTATGGCAAAACCATTAATGCAAAAGGTTGTCTTAATTCCCACCTTTGTATTTTCCCAACCAATGTACTGTGATCACCAGTATTATATAAGCGGATTAGTGTCACTGTACAAGCTGGTGTCATGAATGTGGTAAAAATAATCAGAAATTGGGAAAGTGTTCAGTGTAATGGAAAAGAAATCCATTTTAATTAATAAGGATGAGGGGTTTTCCTGTACTTATCCAACTTTAACTATGTTGTGTTTAAAACAGTTTGCTGTGAAACAGAGTTATAACAGGTCAATGGTTGGTTTTTTAGCTTGACAGTAGGGTCTGTGTCACACACTAATGGGGAACTTTTTTCATGATACTAGCAAAGAGTGTATTTCCACTGTTAAAAACAGGTTTTACCAGTTTAATAAATAGTTTTTAAAACAAAACAACACAAAACAGAAGTTATAAAACAATTAATTAAAAAGCCTCAACTTGCAAGCTCCTGTCAAATGTCCCATTGAACTCAAGAAGGAATCCAGTTTGATCAGCAGACTTGGGTCTGAAGTCATCACACTGTTGGCTAATAGCTATGGCTAATACCAACCACACACTGTTTGCTGGTAACAGGTAAGTTTTAAGCAAGGCTCCTTGTCAGCCATTATCAAATCCGGTGTCTGGGGGATGTGGAAGCCTAACTTAAATCAGCGGGTCTCAGTCATGTCCAAGCTTTTACCCTCATGCAATGAAAAACCAAAAAGGAAGAAATAAACCCAATGAAAATCCACACAATGCAAAATCACACATAAAAATCACATAAATCATGCAAAGTTATAAAATAGTAAACAATAAAAAAAACTAAAACTGATCTAGCATTTTGTTTGGGGTAAAGGTTATGCCAAACTGTATTAATATGACCTCATTGCATACCTGTCTCACCTGTCTGTAATAAAATATCTCCAATTTTGTTTTGCTTTCACTTAAATAGAGTCGGTCTCTGTAGACACGCTCACATATTATAATACGAATTGAGGTTTACAGCTACATGTTCAAGGGGACATTCTTAATAAATCTTTTTCTTAATTATGAAGAAACAGACTTTATCCATTAGTGCTTTGTGTTTTCTACATGACTAATACAATGACACTCATCTCAAAGCTGTTGCCAAAATCTTCTATTTACTATATTTTCAAAAGTATTTAAACGAATGTAGTTGTTACAGAAATATACTCATTTCTTTCATTTTCAAGCACTCTCATAAAAAAGCCTAAGAAAAGACTCTTTTCCTTTTTATATGCATTTTTAAAAGTGGATCCATAAAGACAGATATGGCTCAGGGATAACTTTCCATCATTTTTACTGTGATACAATTCAGGTTTGCTCTAATCAGCATGACAGGACATTAAAGGGTTAAATATTATTCAATTATTATTTTGTGATCTGAAAGATTTGATTCTCAATCAGCATAACTGTCTAAAAATCCCACCATGCATGTTGCAGGTACACAAACTTTGTGTCTTCCCTTATCATGCTCATTGTTCATCCATTTTTATTACAGAGCCACTATCTGAACTTATCTACATGTCCTCAGGCTTGCCAGTAAAGAGCTTGATCAATCCTCTTCCGGATTATCAACATCTGAATTTATTATCCAGTCATTAAGTCTGATTGACACAAACACCTAGACAAAAATAACAAGAACAAATTTAGTAAATTTCACATCAAAGAACTTTCTTTTTGTTTGATTTTCCTTCTGAAAATCGGTTTGTGAGACCTGGTTGAGTAGAAAAAAATGACGAACATCTATATAGGGCACAAAGACTCAGGATTTAGCCAAAATTAGCTGTAATCTTAGCGTTTTACCAACGAGCATCTGCAATTTTCTGACCCCTGAACCTGGTTTCCTGGGTGATGCCTGGTTGCCTTGCCAACACGCTCACATTGCACGTTAACACTTTTGTTTGTGGGAGCAAAGAAAATAAGAAGGACAGTTTAGGGGAAAATAAGAAAAGAAATTAAAGCAAAAGTGGAGGCTGTATTGAAGAGAATACAAAGGCAGGGAACAAAAGTCCCCCAGACTTTAACAGTTTTCTGCTCTACTGCCCCAATAAACTCTGACATTTACAAATTGACCATCTTTTTTGTTGTCACGTCACACAGGCGCCTCACAATCACATAACAAACAAAAACTGTTATTTGCTTTCATACTTTGTCCCACATAAATGATTAAATAGGTATGAATGAAGATATATTGGCAGGTAATGACTCTTCTTTATGTGATGTAAAGTTGAGATTTCTCATTTTCATTTAATCTTCAAGAAAAAGGACATGAAAACTAATTTTCATCAGATCTTTTTCCACCAAAGGCTCTTTTCAAATACAACAAAACCTTCCAAAGACCATTATTGTCTGCCAGAGATCTAAAAATAGTACTTTAATGAAAATGTTTTTCTTGTTTTTATCTTGGCCACTCCTGTGTACTAATGACATGATGTCAGACTGCTGGATAATTGGGAAAGTGTGCACTATGGGACCACATTACTGCCACTGATGCTTTGATATGCAAAATCCTCAGTTCTGTGCTGCTAAGCTGCTAAATTAATTCTGTGGTCTGTGTAAAATTGCTCTGTCTAAGAAAATGTTCACCCTAATGAGAAAAGCACGGCACAGTGGGGAAACTGGGAAGGAGCAGCTGTATTTTAGATAAAAAAGTCTTTATCAAATCAATTTCTTCTTTCTTTTCTTTCTTTTACTTCTGTGTCTGTATGAAGCGTCTAACAGCTGGAAGTATTTTCTGCTGATATCTCGAACCTAAAACTTAAAGCTGCAGTTACATAGAGATGAATATAGGAGTTGTGTTAAGTGAGAAGAAACGTTTAATAAAACAGACGAACACACAGAGCAGAAAACGCGACCAACAGGAGGACATGGTTGTGAGATGCTCCTGTAACAGGTCAGATGAGTTGGTGTGTGAAAATAAGTGAATTCTCTTGTGGCCGTCTCTTAGAGCTGATAAACATATTTTTTCTGCCAAAAAAAACCATGATTTTAAAGCTTTATTTACATCCTTTCTCTCTGCTTCCTTTTTGGGCAATTTATTTTATAGCTATACGTTTTTGTTTCTTTTCTCAGCGTTTCCACCTAACATCTTTGATCCACGAGCCCTCTCCATGCATACATCTAACTAAATCCATAACCCCAACAAGAATTTCTTTTCTATTATGATCTCCCCCTCATCCTCATCCCCAAAAACATCCTGATGCAACATTGTTTTTCAAGGCAATTACTCATAAATTCACACACATCATCCTCTAATCCTTGATGCTTTAAATCCAATCTTCTATTTACAATTTACAAACCGTATCCATCCCTGCAGTGACGACACATGTGTTAGATGTGTGTATCTTAAAGTGGTATGATGAGCTACAGAGGGAAAAGACAAATTAGCATCAAGATGTGGATGCTGTTTGTGCTCAAGATGTTTGTTATGTGCTGCCTACACTGTTTGCTCAGGGCTCAGCTGCACGCTGTGCTGGCTTGCCAATTAAGCCTACACATTTAGTCATTTACCCTGCTGATTTTTCAATTACACCTACCCAGTCACACACACTAGCGGCTGTAATTAAGCCTGCACACCCTCTGCGACTCACAGATGTGCAAACACTATATGCAAGCTGATAAGGTTATTGCTCATAATGTACAGTTGTCTATATTCACTCAGAAGCCAGTCAAACTGAAGGTGGAAAAATGTGTCTGGATGAAAAATGATGTGATATCAAAGGAATACCCTCTCTTTCAAACAGGCAGTGCTTTCTAAAATAAATATTTAAACATATCAGTTTTGGAGTATTTCGAAGTTGAGTATATTTAGCTGAATGGAAAAAAAAAGTACCTTGATGCCTTTCTGGATTATTGTTGCAACAAATTCAAATGTGTGCAACTTTGTTCGTTCCACTCCTGTACATTTTTTCCATTTCATCACATACAGAGTAAAAGTCTTTCATATCTTCTTCCACCTTTTATTGCTTTCAGACTTTTACATTATTCATGTTGCCTGAGAAGTACCTATCAGCTGATAACTGAGGCAGTGCCTGAAGAATCAGAGAATTTATGAAGCTTTGACATGTGTACGAAGCCTCCTTCTATCCCTGACTGTAAAGATTGTAGATCAGAGAATTACATTAGATTCACAAGATTAAAGTTTTTCCCCATAAACTCCCAAATTTTCCCCAACAAAGTTTTTTGTTTTAATATAACAAAACAAAATAAATGTGATTAGACTAGCATGCATCATCAACATCCTGAGAGCATGACTGCACCCGGTAAAGGAGCTTGTCCCCGTTTCTCAGCTATGCTTCAGCTGTTTGCAGCTTTCAGCAGTAGAACCTCTGTATAAGTCGTGATTTAAATTATTATTTAAAACTCAGGCTTTTCCTGTGAACAGAACAACAACAAATGACCCGGTAAAGAAGAAATGTGTCCTTAGAAAGAGAAATCTTTCATCTCTACTGCTGGACATTTTAAACTTTCCTTTTTTTCTGTCTTTTCAAACGGAAGAGTAAGTCAAAAGCTTTTTCCTATCCTTACTGTCTGTAATCCTCTATGTGTCCACTTGAGAGCTCTCTTCTCCCACTTATACCAGCAAAGTTGTTGGACTGGATCAGCTTCTCGCCCAATGCAACTGCAACACAATCTTCCTTAATGTCTTTTTAAAATTTTCATATTTCAATAGTCTTAGTTTTAATACAATAATCTCCCTCTTATTAAAGTATTTTCCCTCTTTTTATGACATAATTGCAATACTTTTTCACCAGACAATTAAAAAAGTGATTTACTAGAATAAGCTTCTGTAAAGCAGCGTACAATATTAAAGATTGCTTTAATTTGAATCCAGTTTTTAAGTGTAATTTAATAACAGCGTCTTAAGTTTGTACCCTTTGGTGGTTGAAATTGTTATTGCAGGAATTTGCAACATTTTGTAGAGTCAGAATGCTAAAACTATTTTATTTGTATTACCTATGTCAGCTCATTAATGTGATGAAGTTTCTGCTTTCTCACAATTTCTCAGAGAAAAACTCCAATAAAGCAGAAAATAATTGTCACAGCTACTTTTATATGCGATGCAGGACGCCTGTGCATGACTGGTTGGCACCATGCACAAGGATGACAAGAAGTATTAATTCAGGTTAATCTCATGAGCCATACTGTATCTACTCACCGGTCATCCACATTCAGCCATGTCTAGCAATCATAATTTAGTATCAAGATATGCAGATTCCCTATTGTTTTTGAAAGAATTGAAGTATTTGGAGAATCTACTGATAAGATGATGAAGTAGATTGGAGGTGGTGTTTCGAGGGCGCAGCTGTGGATAAAGGAGTCAAATCAAGGGGAGATCTCACTGGCACTGTTTCAACCTCTTCATTAATCAGGTTCATCATATTGAGTGTGTGTCCCTGCAGGACGGGGATACGAGGGGACAGAGAAGACGGCTGAACAGATGCAGAAATAGGCAGACAAACCTGATGTCATGTGTCCGCCTCCTTCACCCCCTTTTGCTTTTGATCAGATCTGACAGGACATGGGCCGGGTGTAAACAAGCTGTAAATTATCTCGAAGCGGGCACATGAATTCAGTTTCTCCATTCCTATCAATCGAACACTGCAGCACTGGAGGGCTTCACTCTCATAAAACATTGGTGAATGAGAACCCCTGACAGGTCCGCTCAGCCCGGCTCCACTCAGCAGATGTGAAAGGAGCTGATAGGTTCCCCAGAGAGATCCAGAGCTGGAGAGGATGGAGGGAAGAAGTAGAGGATGGGAGGTGAGGGTGGGTCAAGAGAAAGTCTTTACTCGACTTTCTGAGCTGACAGGGACAGTAAATGTCTGTTTCTGCAACTGATTTAAACTTATGTTAATGATTGTGATATGGTTGTTTCACACAATGTGCCTCTGGGTTATAACTGTCACACCTCATAATGATCATTTTGGGGGATTTTTGCCTCCATATCAGCCCATCATTTTGTCTGTTAGTGCATATGGTACATCCTTTTTGGAACAAAGTCTTTTTTCACGTTAAAATTAAACTTTGACTCTTTTTAGAAAAAAGAAAAAAAATCACAACAGAATGAGCAACACTGGAAAATGAGCAGTAGATATGAATGAAAAACAAGAAGCAAACCTGTATGAGGTTATCAACTTTATGTGAAATCAAGGAAAAGCCCACTGAGTGGGACATACAAAGAAGATAGAGACTCAAAATGACTTAAAATGATTACTTCATGAGCTTGCTTAGTGGAAAAATGCAATATGAATGTGCAGGGGAATATGAATCCACTCTAAACCCTTCACCTCCTATGATCTATCCAAATGACAAATTATGATAGCTGTCTTAATCAATATGCTTCCATAAGGGGACAAGTAACCTTACAAACGCACTATGGGCTGATTTCTCCACAGGCAGGAAGGTAGATACCAAGACCCAAGGAAATGTTTACACTGAAGCTTTCACACCTAAACTTACGGCATCACAAAATCACAACATGGGTCACGATTTGCCAAAACCAGGTTGATTGTTCCATCACAAAGACATAAAAACAGAATGAAATGCTTCCTGTAAGTAGAGCAAAAACTGGAAATGGTGGTGGTGGAAATGTTAATGAGACCTAAGAGAAATGTTTGAATGTTTATGTTTTTATTGAAAGTATAAGAGAGGATTTATGTCAGTAAATAAGGAAGCAAACTCAGCCTGCAGTTCACATAAGAGCACAAGGTGCTTCTCAAAGTCAAAGAGGATCCTCAAGGGCTACTATTAATAGAATGTCACATTAATACACCCACAAACCCTTTCAGCTAATTGTCTGCAAAATAATGGACAATTCCTAAAACAGTGTGTGTGTAAGCGTGGGGCTGACTACAGAGGACTGAAAATCTGTGGCATGTTCTGTGTTTTACTCAATATGTCTTTTAAACTTTCCAGATAAGGAAAAAGAACAGTAAACTAAATAAATAAATAGTTTTCCTAATGCTTAAATATTCCAAGTAGAGTTAAAATCTATTGGAATATCTCGGCTCCACAACATTGAATAATAGTAAAATAAAGCTTAAGCATAAAAGTTGGTCTGCCAATCGGTCGGTGGTATAAATCCTGCTTTCCCAGTCTATCTGTCATTGTGTCTCTGGGCAAGGGCGCTGGTAAATGAATGTAAATGAATGTTTTGGTGGTGGTCTGAGAGGCCACTGGCACGCATTTGCTGCTAAATATTGTGCCCCAGGGCAGCTGTGGCTACACACATAACCATCACCAAGTATAAATGATGGAATGAATAATGCATTCATTGTAAAGCGCTTTGGGTGCCTTAGAAAGCACTATAAAAATCTAATCCATTGTTATGATTATTATTAAGCTTCATGCATGACTTTTTAACCCCAAACCAAACAAAGGCTGGAGCTCAGAGCAAGTACTATATTAAACATTTTTTCAGCAGTTTCAAATGGCTGTCTGAGGTTCAACAACATCATTTAGAAAGTGTAAAATACCAAATTCAGGCTTGGTCCTTAATTACAGCCATTCTGAAAGTCATTCCAACTAGAAAGGGCTGTTTCAGTGCCTGAGGAGATGAGCATGATCTGGCTTAGCTTCACAGAGACGAAGTGGTGCTTCAGGAGGGAGCGTGCAGAGCGTGGCAGATGAGGCGCAGATGTATGTGATCTGTAAGGAACTGTCTTTATCTGCAGTAAGGTGACAGGACTTATGGAGAGATCCAAGAAGTTGTCTGTGAATGCCAGGTTTGGGAGAGACCAGCAGAGAACTGTTCCAACATGATGCGCTCTGTGCAATAAACCAACCTAACCTGCTAATGTGTTTGTGTTGGCTATGTCATAGAGACAGCCAGGAGATGTGGGAGCTCATTTATGAAACATTGTGTAGGATCTATGCTAATAGTGTAAGCATGTTCAAAACCCCAAGAAAGCAAAAATTAAACTATATGTGGACTTTAATTGTTTGTGTACAAGGTGCTCTGCCTTCCACACGCCTACATTTTACCATGAATGGTTCATACATGGCAATGTGTTTTAATGAGCCAACAGATTATTGTTATTTCATGGTTTATAATGGCAAACACAGAGAAAAGAGGAAAGAAACACATTTACACCAAGGTTGAAACCATGAGGTGGAGGGAATAAAATGTATTTAGTTTTACAGCTACAGTAGGGCTGTGGCTAATAAAAAGAAGTCTTGTTCTCTTCCCAGCACCAATTCTCCACAAATGCATGAATAAAATTGGAACTTTATTGAGTAATTTCATTCATTCCACCTCCAGTCTCTATCTCACATGTTTCATTGCAGGTTGTGTAGCCCGTTATTCACCTTGACGACCTTGAACAGTGATGGTGTGGTTCTGGTGGGTCGGTCTCTCCCATACTGGATCCAGTTAAATACATAGTACAAGTACATAGTACAAGAGCTCTGGAAGTGTATTTGAGACAACAGCCAATCATCATCGTGGACCAGGGATTCTTTGTGATCCATGAAAATTTATTCCCTCCTAATTCTCTTATTTGCGAGATTTTCTAGCTGTGCCAATGCACCCGTTGCAAAATATCACACACACACACACAAACACACACACACACACACACACACACACACACACACACACACACACACACACGTGCGCGAGTGTGCCCACCATTAATAAATGTTGCAGTAATATGTCTGACTGCCTCACATGTTGGGCGACTGTGGTGCTTGTAGTAGAGCAGGTCATTCCTAACCAGTGAGTTAGTGGTTCAAGTCCCAGCTCTGGCGTCCACATGTCAAAGTGTCACTGAACCCCCAATTGCTCCCGGTGCTGTGTCACCGGTGTGTGAATGTGTGAGCATTTGTGTGAGCGAATGGGTACTGTAAATGTGTCGAATAGTGTCGAAACGCTTTGAGTACACTGAAGCGTAGAAAAGTGCTATACGAGTACAAGACCATATACATGTTGTCACAATGTTGTGTTAATCAGTAGTACACATCACCCAGTTGACCCCAGGGAGGAACATGATGGTGAGAACATTGATTAAATGTTATTTAAACGTTGATTTACAATTTCACTAGTCTTTTTCGCCATTTTTATATAATTTAACAAGTCTTAATGTGGAGTTATGACTCATCAGCACAAGTAACACTGCTGTTTTTAATGCTTATAATAAAATTGATCCACAGTCAAAGTTTGATACATAGTCAAATTAAATATGTGAGAGGTCTCATGATGCTATGTGGCTTCAATCACACCATCTGCACTGGCAGTTCCCCCTGTCTTCAAAACACACGAGTCAGAGTTTGCATGAGGTACTGCACATTCTCCCTCAATCTAGTTTTTTATAGATCACAATCTTTGTGTGAAAAGTGAAGTACGCCAGTTTCAGGCCTTGTTTTGTGCGTACGCAACGGTAATAAATGAGACCCCTGGAGTGTAGCACATCTGCAGCAGTCTGAACCTTTAAATGTTCATGAGCGGTGCTTGTTCATGTGTACTTCATGCCTCTCTCTGGGAGAGGATGTGGCTATTGCTGGTAACCAATTTGTAATGTTAAAGGGCAGGCTCAGCTAGTTGAAGGGTGGATCAATGCCAACATTCAATATGGGAGGATTTTTCTTGTTGAGGTCACAAAGGGAATGATGTCGGACTCACTCGTCAGAGCAGATATTTGCTAAAAAGTGGAGCAAGAAATCCTTCCTTTTGGATTAAATTGGAGCTGTAACAGTCCTCCTTAAGGCATGTTAAAGTCAAATAGTGTCTCCCTCCATCCATTTTCTACTGCTTATTCCCAAACGGGGCAATAGTGTCTCTTAGTTAACTAAATGTATATTTAACCCTTCATTGTTAAATGGCTTTAACACAGTGGTCAGTCAGAGACTCCTTCAGGTCCACTGTGAAGCATGAAGACAGACAGACAGACAGACAGACTGACTGACTGACTGGCCGTTTGGCTCACTTTCTTACTTACTTAACTTATCCAAACTTGGGAAATTGTGGGAAGGTCATTCCTGCCTCCAGAAAAAGAAGTTGAAAATATATTTTGAGAGTTATTAATGATTTATTATTATTTTATTTTTCTCTGTAACAAAAGCAGAAGGAAGGTGGGTTGTTGTAACCCTTTATTTCTCTGTAAACAGCTTAAATCTACTCATTAAAACCATTTCTGTTGATTCACTGTGAAGATGATGATGCTAAGTCAATTAGCCGACAGAATACACTACTGTGAAAATATACATGATATACTATAATGAGAAAAAAAAGTAATAATAAAAAGTAATAAAAACATGTTTAAACCTCTCAAAGTTTCAGTATGTTCATTTTTATGTGTGTCTGAATGAAACTGTGGGAAGTGATCAATCAGAGGAATGCAAACCATCTGCAGGATGGCCATCAGCAGACCTGCTAGAAAGATGATGCGTTAAGCTTTAGACAAAGGTGTATAATACTCAGAGGTGTATATCCCTGGTCCAGACAGGAGAAATCCTGTCCAGTTCCAACTGGTCACCAAACCAGCTGAATTTAATGAGCACAGTTCATCTGCCAGGGAAACGAGCGTTTGTGTGAAAACACTAGTTTGAAATGTACAGATAGATCTAAAAACATGGAAGAACTTCTAGCACAAAAGTAAAGTTACCTAATTTAAAATAGTCCAAAGCAGGTTGGCCATATCTTGCATTTAGTTTATGTGAGTTTGAGGTTATAACATTTATAAATCAAGTGAAAAATAATTCTGGCCTGAATCATGTTTTACTATTTGGGTTATAGAAATGTGTATAAACATTAGAAACAGACACAAAATACTTTTTAGTTCCACAAAGACACAACTAAAAATGCTGATTTTGTCTCTTTTAAGACAGAAAATGAATCGATTTATGTAGAAAGCTTTCGTTCTGGTGCTCATTGGGAGAGAGTTAGCAGCCTTAATTATCTTTTTTTGCCGTTTGTTCTTTTCAATACGAGCTTAGAAGAGTGCTTTTTGCTAAGTCAGGGGAATTTGAGGAAATGCTGAGAGGTAGAGCTGTGTTCATTCCCACTCACTGAAATAGAAAGTAGCTTGGGAGTCATACCAAGTGCAACATTAAGGCCAAAGTATGGAAAAACAAAAACCCAACAACACGCTTTGAATTAACATTAACCTTTGAACTGAAAAGGTTGTGAAAGGTCACAACATGACTGGGTTTTAGGATGGTGTTTGATAAAAGTTCTGGTCCTGCATAAAAATACTGAACTATTTAAATGAATCAGAGATACCTCATGCCATTTCTGAGTGCTTACTCGTGAAAACAAAGACACCATATTTAGAAACATATTTCATCGTTTTTCTTTGTGAAGCAATAATAGTTTTGTTTAGGTATGTTGAGCATACTACGCGTTTTTACTGCAGAGGAAAGTACTTTTAAATGGCAAAGAAGCTGCAGGAGTCTGGTCATTTTTATGGAAAGTAGTCCAAATTCCACTTTTGTTTTCCACGTTCAAACATTATAAAACGTGTCAAAAGTGTTGGTGGACAACGTGAAAGAAAAATAGAAGGCAGTCCAGCATATTTCCAACAATTGATAAATCTGTTACTTCACATGATGGGGGTAGGCCATAGATCAGATGATAAAATGATCATCTTATCTTTTTTCCATTATCTTATGGTCATCTTATCAAGTCCAAGTTCATTTGTGCTGTACTTGAGCAGGATGTTGTCAGGAAAAATGAAAAAAAATGATAAAAGCCCTACTACACTATACAGTGGATTTGCTGTATGTGGATAAAGTACTTTTTAAAAATAATTTTCCTTCTCATTTTCCTTCTTAATGAAGAAGCTGAGTTGTAGCCTAGCTGGTGTAGAAAGCTTACTGTGGTTCTATGATTTCATGCACTAGCCTGTAGAACAATCTTGTATGAAGGAAATGATCAAATATGGTCATTCGCTCAATGTTATTAAATAAACTTTTAGGTAAACTTTTTCTTTTAACATTCTTATATCTGTCCCTCCCCCACGGACTAAATACAAAAATATTATCAACTGCTGACAATCTGCTAAAGAAAGACAAGCAGTCCTTTTATTTAGAACCAAATGCTAAATAAAAGTTATTACACAGACCACATTTACCTAGTTGAAGCCCATTGCAGTTCCATCTCTTGCATCAGACCCACAGATGGCTCTCTTATGCAACTGTGGAATAATTTTTCACTGCTCATTGGTGGGCTTCCATCTCCCACAGTAATTTTGAAATTGAAGTGGCTATAAAGCCCCTGCTGATAACTTCAACCAGACAGACTTTCCATTCATGTTGTTGTCCATCTGCAGTGAGATAAGACTACCTCAGCACTCATGGGCATCCTCTACCAGATTTTCTCATGACCAAATGAGTTGGAGTGATGCTGATCAAAGCGCAAGGTTTGGACTCCCCCGGATAGCATGACATTACCTTAGGTCCACAGCTATTTTTATTTTTTATTTATAAGGACCTTGTAGCTTCCCCATGACTAATTTTGGCTGGTATGTCATTCACCTTCACAAATAATGGGATAAAGTGGGAGAGAGGCCATGGATGGGGATGCTCCAGCTCCATTGCCAGGTACAATAAGTTGTGCAAACAGGTGTATTGATTCTGGGCAATGATGTTTTTACAACCCACTGGGATTCATTTTAGGGGGAGCAAGTGCAATCTTTCATAAACAACCAGCTGAGATTAAATAAACACAGGTCAACAATGACAACTTAGACATGAACGTCTGAGTGGTTTATTAGGATAAGAAAGTTGACACAGAGCAAAGTCTCCATGTGGAGTGACAGGCAGAGCTCAGGACATTGTGGAGAACGATGAACAACTGCTGGAGTGTGTAAGTGTGTGTGTGTTTTCAGTGTGTGTATGAGTTAACTGTGCAGTTGTCAGAGGGTGCATGCAAGTGTTGGTTTCTTTTTCGTGACAAATGACAGATTTCTTTGCAGACACAAGCACACACACTTGCATGTACTGTACAAATTAACACGTAGCTCCTTCTGTACACACACAGAAGCCGTGTTGTCATGCAGCTACTGCACTGAAATTACATGTAAGCATTAAGGTTATGTACACGTAGCAGAGCCATGTGTCGCCATCTGATGACAGCCTGCCTCAAGGCCCCCTGGGCTGACTGGGGGCCAGCCTCTGGTAAGAGCCACAGTAGAGTGGGGTCCTTCACAGTAGCAGGAGACTTCATTCTGCATTTTCTAGCTCAGTCTTCAGGGTTAAATTCACTCACCTTGCTCTTTCTTTCAGATTCTGTGTCCAAATAGGACACAGCACTTCGGTGCTCACAGTACTGCTCCATAATAACAATAATCATGATAGTCAACATGTTCAACTTCATTGTCATCAACAAATTCAGCACATCAGAGAATTCAAATGAAATCATATACATCAATATTACATATAAGCCTTAAACCAAATATCTAGCACAAAAACAAACCATAAAAAAACAAATATGACCAAAATGAACAGATCTGACTAAGTACATCTACTACTTTACAAAAATGCAAAAGTTGATTTGAAGCTTGTTTTGTGCTTATTTCACTCATACATTAGAGTGAAGGGGAGCAGTTTCATGTCACAACTTCCTTGCGTGTTGTTGGATTTAGCACAAGATTGTCCCATTCTCTGGACTCTTTCTGGGGCATAGAGCACATTTACTACAGGGGAACACTGTGGGGTAAAATGGCAGTGATTGGTTAGGGGCACACACTTGCAGGGTCACATGGTACAAACAACCCCAAAACATAAAGGCATGGTCTGTTTAGTGAGCAACACAGACACAACATCATAAATAAAATCAGAGGGGGTCACAGAGGCCGGGTGGGAAATTTGTGCAAATGTACGACGATACATAAAAGACAAAGATAAAGATGAAGAACGTGTGTTTTTTTTGTGTGCCTGCAGGACTGGAATATATGCTACATTTAACTATATTAATAAAAACTCCAAACAAAATCACTTCCAAGCAGGGGATAAGCAATCTACCACACGAGAGGCTCCAGAAATGTCTAAAAAAAATACTGTTCAACAATAATGTTGCTTTGATTTCTGTTTCTGACTCATTATGTTAACCTTTAACAGTGACAAACAGAACACAGCTTTGGCTTTCATTTAGAAGATTTAGTATGAGACGAAAAGGGATTTGAAAAAAGAAGTGGACAAAGTGCAGCTGGTAAAAGAGGAGGGAGAGGAATGACATGAAGTATGTAAAGAAGAGGGAGGATGATGGCCTTAATAAACAAAACTGCTTCCAAGAGGTCAGAACTGAATTTTTTAGATGCCCTGTAATGTTGAACTAAGCTAATTAAATTGAGCGGTCAGTAAGATAACATCATGATATGCAGTACCTTCAGTTGAACCAGTCAGAGCCCACCGATATCAGGCCTGAGCCCCATTTCTGTTCTTAATTCAATTATGTTGCCAATTGGTTAAATGGCCTGATTTGTGTGCAGTCATGCATGTGTGTTTATGTGTCTTTGTGTGTGGCTGTTGTTCAGCAAAGGGTCAAAAAGAGCTGCTTGAATGGGTAGATCTCTCTCAGGGCTGATGTGTCTGCAGGAATCTTCTCAGGGGCACATCAGGCCATTAGATGGCCAGGAATGCACTTTGCCTAATCAAGTATGCTTAATCAAACACCAGAGGAGATGTGGAGTGGGGATACGGATGGGTGGGTACGCAGGCCAAGAGGGAGAATATCACACACACAAACAGCACTCAGGTCAAGATGGGGGACACAGGATAAAGATGAGGGGGTTTTGCTTGTGGAGCACTCCACATCCACAATACTAATGACCTGTTTTAGGGTAGAATGTGTAGAGAATACACTGTACTAATGTGGCAAGACAGTAATGCAGTGACATCACGTTCGTCTGCCTGACATCCTCCTCCGTCCTTGCTTTTATAAATTGCTTTCACTGGCTTGTCTCATATATTATCTGTAGCACTGGCTGTATGTTTGTTGGAGGATGTGTGCAAATGTGCAACACTTTACTGAACATTGTCAGCTGGTATCTTCTTCGAGTTTTATGGATATTTGCATTTCTCTGATCAGAGTAAATATTCACACCTAAACTTTGACAGATTTGGGGCAATGTCTTGTGGAGCAGTTCCTGAAAAAGTAGCAAATTGAGATCGATCTTTATTCTCGCGCCAGTGCAAAGCCGGTTGTACGGTTGTACCTTTCTGCCTTTTAAAAACTGACCTGCATGCAAACAGCTGTGGAAATAAACTTCAGATGCCATTAGTATGGTAAAAACTTGCACTGACTTTCTACAAAGCCACTTTTTTTCTGTTGGTTTTCATTTGGTCTTGAAGTAATGGAGTTATCTGACATAGCAGATTCACAGATTTGTTTTGGTTAAACAGCAAACGTTGTGTAATTAATGTGATTTTTTCAGCAATGGATTGGCTTTTACCATTTCTATCTAGTTTTTTATGGACAAAAACAAACAAACAAATAAAAACATCTTAAAACACTAGGGAAGGTTCCTTTGTTTGGTAGAAGTAAAAAAAAGATTCATGTATTGATAAAAAGTAGATGTGAACCAGTGCAGTTTAAACAAGTTCAGTTGATACATGATGATAAACAGCAAATCAAAGAGCTAGAATTGCACAAATGGCAGTGAGCTGAACTCCTGACTGTGATATTACTTGCCTAAAAGTCTCAGTTTCCATCCTCTCATGTGGTCTTTGTTGCCAAGTTTTTCCTTCATCCTGCTAATTTATCTATTTTTATTCAAGACAACCTTCTACGGCTCTGCCTGGAGAATTGGCAATGTTTATTGCTTATTTTGACAAACCCTCCCTTATTAATTGCCTAAGCGTAGAGCATTGAAGTGGTCTTAAATTAACCTTTTTTTGTTGTTATTATGATTAAAAATCACAACATGTTTTGGTGGAAATCCAACACTCCCCAGTATGAAAATGTTAACTATAACTGTTTCAATTTAAAAAATATTGTGGATAAATGTCTACAGCATTTTTTACATTGTGACCTTAAGTTTTTACTGCATATTGACTGTATCTATGATCTAAAATGAAAACCAGCTTCTTCATTGTGTGCAGTATAATAGTTAATGCACTGTTCCCACCAAAGGATCCGACACTTATGCATCTGTGAGTGGTACACACTGATGGAGAAAAGAAGGCGGGTGAATAGAGAAGGTGTGAGAATAAGAGCAAAACTGATCAGAGCAGCTTTTCTGCACAAGTAACTCGTTCATTAATACCAGTCCTAAGAGACTCTCTCTCTCTCTCACACACACACAAACACACCTATAATAAACTATGACCGAGATGAACTTGAACTAAGCATATCTACATCTGAATCAAGAAAGGATGGGAGCAGACAAAAACATCAAAAGATCAGACAACGAAATGAAAGAGAAGCTCCACACCCAAGTATACCGATGCCCATCTGTTTTCTTTATCTGGCTTTTGTTGGGAAACACACTGAAAGAGAGAAAAGGGTAAGGCCACCAGGGGTGACCATTGTGACAGTTATCTGTGTCCCAACACTGGCCTCAACCCCAGCTTCAGCCCTGAGCTCCTCCCTGTCTTGGTCAACATATGATTTGCCAGAGCTAAGGAATCACAAGAGATGCCCAAGCCAAGTGTATCTTTCTTAACGGGATGGAGCTGCTATCTTCCTCATTGATATTCTGCTAGGTTGCGATGGCGGGCTAGGTCCCTGTGTCTTAATGCTTATTTGTTGCCGCAGTCTCCTCCTGCTCTCGGGGCACAAAGAGGCCCAGTGTCGGGCAGAGTCGGCTGAATGGAGCTCCCAAGCGGCTGAGCTTCACAGCCTCAGCCAGACAGCCAGAGCTCACATTCCCTCCTTCAAATGCACTGCGGAGCCCAGGGAGGGCTTGGGTCAGGTCAGACAGACCCAGGCATACGGAGAGGCGGCGAGGGACAGAAGAATGGAAGGGCGATACTGTTCCTTTTCCCAGAGCGTTGCTTTATCTGACTTCTCTAAACGTCCGTTCACTTTGCTGAGAAGCATAATAATATAAAAATATCTAATTAAATTGGCTTAATCTTCATTGTCATTTGTTTTCTTGTTAATTATTGCTGTCTTTTACTTCATCATGGCTCCGTACAGGGTGAGCCTCAGCCCTCACTAGCCACTGGTCAATAATTAAAACTTTTGATTGGTAAACACACAGAGCTTCAAGTAGACACATAATAAAATCACCTCTCTTCTGTATAAACACTGTTTTCACCGACTTCATTATATAGCCATACTTCACAGTTAAAACAGGACGCTGGTTGGGGTTGTTGTGGTCACATACATTCATACGTATACACAACATGATTGTTTGAGTCACTGCCAGTTTTGTCCCACCTGAAATCCAAAGTAAAGCACGCTATTGTCCGCTGGATGCCACTGGCAGAAGAAAACAAACAAGAAACTATTTCACTCCCTAAGATCCATGGTGTCAAAACACTGAACAAAAATGGCGGAGGGAGACCTTTCGCTTTTGGCGCTGCAAGCAAAATTGTTTTTGAAACGTTTTAATCCCATTGTCCTTTTTAAGTAGATTCATCTTCCGTTTGCACATCTTTCATCATCCGTCTGTGTGTCTCTTAGTGTGAAAGATATGATCTGTGGGTGGTACCACTGCCAGAGCAGAGGGGGCACACTGCAGATTGTGAGAAATACCTCTGATTTGAGAGTTTATTCCTCTTTTTTCAAACTCTCTTTGTTTCTTTTCTCTCTGTCTTTAGTCCGCTGAATGACGTCAGAACACTGAATGACGGTTCAAGAGGACAGACTGGGTATAGTTGGACAAGGACAGTGAGTCTGAAAGGTTGGTTTAATCCAGTATTCTGGTTGTGGGAATGGGTTTGAGAGAGTGCTTGGTGTCAAAGCTCACTTATGTTATCTCACTGGCCATTGGGGGTGCGCTCTCCAATGTTCTTCCCCAGAAAATGGCTGATATCAGCCAAGTCTCCCAGTCCTCGAGGCCCATGAACATCTGGCCTGATGAGGCCCTGGCGCTGAGGGTGATATGTCACGCCATTGTTGCTGTTGTAGTTGAGCGCCTCGTGACTCCAGCGAGGCTCCCCATAGTCCATGTGTGGAGTTGGAGCAGAAACCACCCTCCGTCGGTCAGGTGAATCCTGTGGTGTGGCAGGGTAGAGGTATTCCCCTGCTGAGTTCCTCAAGGTGCCAGTTGGACGACTGCCGCCATGTTCTCCTCTTTGAGTAGCAAGAATCAGGTAACGCTGGCGATCTGTGTGTGGCGGCAGCACAACTTCCCCTGGGTCCTCTATCCGGACCATACCCCCACTACCTCCACCTCCATGCAAAAACTTAGAGCTCAAGTAGATAACAGCATTGTTCGGGCATGGAGTTCCCACAGAGGTGAGGAAGGTCTGGCTCTGGTCCCACTCTGTGTCTGGGAGGCGCATAGCTCGTTTTTGCTGTAGTGGCGTTTGCTCCGGAGTAGGCAACAAGCCTGGGTCCATCTCTCCTTTAGGCCAACCATTGGGTGTCACAAATGGGTTGTCGGCCTGCGAACGTCGTCTTTCACCTCCACTTGTTCTTGTTACGCTCATTACAGACCCACTGCGACCCTGTCCGATCATGCTCTGCTCTTTGTCACTCTTTCGGCGAACGCCATTGGCTCCAGAACCACGAGAGTGGCGGTGGCGATGACTCATAATCCAGCAGACAGTTAGACCAGAAAGGATCGCTCCCGTTGAGAAGGCTGAAACCGCAGACACCACCAGCAGGTTTACAGACACGAGGCCGTCAGGCTCCTCGATGAAACTCTCTTGGAGCAGCATTCCTGCACAGGGAGAGATACAATCATAAAAAGAAAGAGGGTCATCAGACAACTAGTCGAACCATTTTAATGGTATAAGTATTTCCTGCATTAAGCACGTGGGAGTTAACTAACGACCATACAAAGTGACCCATTTTCTCCTCGCTGTGGGTGGGAATGGATATATGCCTTTCAGTCAAGGTAGCTGTGTTAATTGCTTTCATTACGTAAAGTGGATGGTGATTTTAATAGCTATAATAACTGTCTTCCTGAAGAATAATAGCTTTTAAACATAGTATGTTTCACAACATTAGCTTTACAGGAAGAACAGCCAAGTCTGGCAATAATGGTGAATAATAATCAAATGTTTTCATGCCATTAAATTTAGTCTCATTTGGATATATACAACTGAAGTGAGTGCATTCCTGTGCAATGCCACTTAAAATGTAAAATGGTTAAAAACCATTCTCTCTCAGTAATTGCACTATTTGTGGTAGGTCATTTCTTTATATGAGCAACAAAAAAAAGATAATATTGAAAATAATAACATGAAAGGAGACAGTTACTGCAACAAAAGTGAACACCTGTGATTGCTATCTCAAATGATTCTCAACAAGCCTATCTCCATAAAATGAGTACAAGTGAATCGTGAACAGCATAACTTTCTCAGTTTGTTGGTTTCTATATTTATTGCTTGACATTGTCAAGGCTCTTCCCCCTAAAAAAAAATTCTGCAAAGAATTTAAAATTAACTTCTGATTTTGATCGATGTATTCACAAAATTAAGAGCTGAACGAGATGGGCAATGTTAAACATAAATGTTAGCTGTTGTAACGATTATCACAAGGCTTTGCATTGCAGTTCCACTTTTCAGAGCAGCAGTGGGTATCCTCCTAAAATGATGACTTGAAAATGATAATATCTGCACAAGGTAGCTGACACACTGACAGGTAAGTGCATCAGACCTGACATCGGGGGTTATTGGTAGACATAAGAGTTTCTGTGTCAACTCAAATAGTGTGAAGGTCACAGCATAGAATTCCTCTATAGAGAGACTATAAAAATGGTCTTCGTCATGCTTCACCACAAAACTGAGGATTCAATATAGCTCAAATCATAAAAAGAAGCCTGATGTACTGTATTTGGTCAGATAAGATTAAGTCAGCCTGTCACATGTTTGGTGTAGTTAGTACTACCACAATAAATGGACATTGCCTACAGTGAAACACAAAGGTTGGTGAATGATTATATGGGTCTGTGAGAGCGCAAAATGCAATTTTGTTACTTGAAAATTGCACCCTGCATGTTGATATGAATAAAAGATAAAAACAATAACATAGCAAGCATGTCACACAATCAAAATAATTAAAAGAACATTTAGATAAAAAAGGAAAAAAGTGACAACTATATGTCCCCCTGTTAAAATGCTATTGGAAGGAATGTAAGAAAAAAACTTGTAAAAAGCTAATTAAAGTATGAATCCTATTTAATATAGTATATCCAAATTTCTGTAATAAATAACAACAATATTTATTCGTAGCCATTTGCTAAGTACAAGTAATGATTGAGCTTTTGTGCAAGACATTCATATGACAATACATCTGCAAGAAACATCTAAAGCCCCATGTTTAGAAAAAAATGGAACCAAGTTTGCTGAATAAATACCACGTTTTTAAAGATTCTTTTTGAACAAATATATAAAACTAATGATTGAAAAACCATATCAAGTAAGACCATAATACAGGCTGCTGTGGATCAATTAGGAAAATGCCAGAAGTAAAGTTGTTTTTGCTGCCTGAGCTCCTGGGATCATCACCAACAAATACAATAAAACTGTGCCAAAGATGGAGGATAAAGAAAAGAGGAGTGTGTTACAGAATAATAAAGAGAAAAGAGATGGAGAGTTGCCCAAAGCAAACTTAAGCATTTGGGGCCTTAGACAAACAGTTGTAATAGTTGTTAAATTACAACAGCGATAGTGGCAGAGGGAGTCTTTCTCCACAAGGACAGCAAAATAAATCCTCTTTTCACAGATAATAAATGGATGTCATTAATAGTCATTGAGAGGCACTTTTTCACTCACAAGCTGCAAAGAAAAGAATCTGCAAAAAGTAAGGGGGGGGCTGAATATCAGCAAGAGGTCTGCAGTATGTTTTGTGAATAAATAGCATTTTTTATTTCTAATAAATGTGTTTTTAATAAGGTAAAGTGTAGCTCATGTGATACCCACCTTTAAGTGGAGAATAGTTTAGCAAGTGGTAAATGTGACCTGCAGTTGTGAATGGTAAAGTGTGCAGATTAAACAATGACCCAATAAAACCAGTGAAAGATAGTTTAACTATCCTGATGAACCAGAAGTGACCCTCAACATGTTTCAAGGCAAATATTTACAAAACAGAAAACAACTTAAATAAATTAATGTTTTATTTCTGAGTAAAAATAAACAAAAAAAACTATAATTAGACAAAGACGCAACAGATGTAACAACAGTCTGAAGAGAAAGCATAATCAAAAGAAGCGATTAAAGGAAGGTAAACATTTCCCCTCAAGCAATTTACTGCAATTACTAAAGCCGCACCAAGATATACAGTAGCTTAGCCTAGCATAAAAACACAGCTGCATCCTGTGGGCTGAGACTTAACTCTCTTTCCAAACAACTTAAAAGGACAAAATAAATCAATGTGTCATTAGTAAAACAGATTACAAATCTTAAAATGTATGTGGTAGATTTGCTAGTTTTGACATTCACTCTTATATAGTCTACTCTAAAGTGAATAATTTAACCCACATTTTCAGATGTAGTGAACTACAAACTTGAATTTGTACAATACATTAGTAGATAAAGACAGAACATAACATAGATTCTTTGTAGTAGCCTGGAGCTAACAGTAACTGAATTAAACAGTCAGGCTAACGCTAACATCTGTAGCTTTTTGTTTTTCTACCACACACAGAGAACGTCAGTAAGCAAGAACACTGCTCATCTTAATTTGGCCAATATTATACTCTGCTTGAGTCACAGGAGATTAGAAATGACTGTAAAAATGGCAAATATTAAAACGTGTAAATAAATAAAAGTTGAATAAACCTTATGAAATCATACTGTGACCAATTTGTTGCTTACCTTTGATATCTTGGCTCAAAAAGTTAAACCAGTAAGCCAAATATAAACAAATGACAAAATAATCATTTAGTTCATTCAGTTGAGTTTTGAGAGTAATTTGTAATTACCATTTAAATTTTAAAAGAGCAGTCCAGGCTTGTGAAATACAGTAAATCCAGAATTATGTTTTTAAGCTGTCATAGATTATTTTTGTGAAGAACAATGTCAATTATAGCTAAAAACAGGAAACTTGTGGCATCCATCACCATAAATCTGGCATGCATCTGTGCTGTTAGTGTTTGTTCAAATAAGACATCACCAAATTTACATGTCATGAGATTTAAGCACGGCTGTATTCAAATGGTGCCTGAAATGTATCTTCTGCTTTTTACTATTGTGTCATACAATGTGTATTATGAGAATGGAAACAGCCTCAGTCTGAAGTGATACGTTTTCCTTTTTAGATATTTATAGGTGCAAACACAACTGAACTACCCCCCCCTCCCTCCCTCCCCCATTCCTACATAGTTTGGATGCTGCCTAAAATACAACAAAAAGTGTATTTGTAACAACAAAATGCAATGATTTGCAAAAATCAACCCCTTTTCAGTCCTAATTAAATGTAAACATGTCTGATTATAAATCAGATTTCATCATTCAATGGAAAACATTTTGAATTTAAATCCCATTTTACAGAATCACAACTTTTTTTGCTTCTGCCAAGGAGGTTATGTTTTTGCTTTTTTTTAATTTGATCTATTTGCATTTTAGCAGCTCTAAACAAAAAAATACTAAATTGATTTTTTAATACTTTTTTCTGAGAGTATGTATAGATTAGTTTGACTTAGTTTCCATTGAATTTTAGGAGTGATATGAATCATTATCAGGATCCAGGTCATTTTGAAGGATAGTTTATATTTGTGAGATAGAGCCATTTTCTGTACATATGCATATAACTTCACAATAATTGGTCATGGTGCTTGGCCAAAAGATAACAGCTGAAGATTCACGAGTCATCATGACATATCTGGACCCTGGCAAATTACTGGAGATCTTTGTAAATTTTATCTGCAAAATAAACCACAAGATATAATCATGCAACAAACACTACAATATAGCCAAAAACTGGAGTTATTGTTATAAATTTAGGTTTCTAATAACATATACATACAAGATGAATGTAGGACAATAACAGGATGAGAATTACGGTTGAAATAGGCTGCTTGGTGAACTGTTTTTGGTGCTTTTCTAGTTAAATGGGTGGTTGTATAAAGAGGAACTAAAGGCTTGGTTGCATCTTGTAGGATATAAGAAATGTATTTGCTTTAACCAACAAAAATATGGAAATGATTTTGGAAGTAGCTAAATAAAAAGGAAAATAATTGGCCCAATATAGAAAAACACAAACTCATCACTTTAAACAACAACTTAGTCATGGTGTTTTAACTTCAAATTGAATCCGCAGCATTTCTAAAAGACAATTTTAGGGGTCAGTAATGGTGTAATTAGACAGATTTTTATGCAAAATAAAATACAAACATATGATGTGAATGCAGGAACGTTTTCTAAATGAAATCAAAATGTTTTTATACTGTTTTCATGGTTGCATTGATTGTACTGATCCCAAACAGAACAGAAAACAAACTCGTGTCATTTTTAACAATCCAGCCCTCCTAAGAAAAAGTGAAACAAAGAAAATAAGACTGAGTAATCAGACAACCTACTGCCGGTAAACTCACATTTTCACATCACATTAAATTATTCTTCTCTCAACATTTTTGTTTAGGCCTTGAATTAATTACTTGGCTCTTTTGTCTTTACTGCTGCTGCCTCACAGCATGACTGCCCACTAAAAGTCAACCTAACAATGAGCAGAAATTTATTATACTATTTATCCATCCTCAGTTACACCCTACAGCTCAGACAAAAGCTCTTTGACAGTATCAGTGCAGGTCCATATTCTCAACAAGTTTTTCGTTTCCATTGATTAAGACCATTAATAAACTGGCTACGTTGGTAAATCAATGACCTTTTCAACACTAATTAGTCTTTTATCTCCAATCCAATAAGCTCAGAGAGACACATTGACAGTAGCTGTACTTACAGCATGTTTATTAGGTGACAGGTACATTTCACTTAAGCTCACTAATAAACACGTCATTCTGAATCATTTCGATCACATCTTTCCTCTAAACAGATTCTTTCATTTCTTTGAGTGATGTCACATCCATTAACTGTTTGTAGGTAACCCTTGCTTCTGAAAGCCAAGATAAAATATAAGCAGTTTTTCTTTTTCTTTCATGTGACACGTGAATTATACATTTGAAATTTTTAACTTTTTGTTCTGAGTAAACAACTAATCACTAGTTTGAAGTTAATCAGGCTTACCAGCACGACTTATGGATTTGAAGCCACCATGTTTTCCTCATGTTTATACTGAGTTCAGCATTGGTTCATTGGGAATTCTTTTTCCTTCAACACATTTTTGCATTCTTGCTGCAGCCTCCAAACTCTAGTATTGGTCTCACGTTTCTGGACAATATTTGGTTAGGAAAAGAGTGTCAGCTTCATTTAACTTAAAGCTTCTCTTCTCAATAAAACAGAAGAAAAAAAAGAGTGTTCTCAATGCTCCGGCTGTGGCAAAGAAAGAAGCATTGGGAAGTTGCAAGCGTGAGCACACACGCCAAACTTCCCAGGAATTTGAAAGGTCAAGTTATAAAATGACTGACCACAGCCATGGTGACTTTGTAAACAAAAGTGAGGTACCACAACCACAGGAAAATTCGGAAAAGTCAATAAGCACAAATCTCCACTCAAACACATCTCACATCTGGAAATGTTCCTGCTGCACTCCGCTGGAGAGGTTGCAGATAGTTCTCTGACATTTATCTCCACTGTGGTCTGGGCTGCTGTGTGGCACTTTGGATTAAATTCTGCATAGTGTAACAATACTGCTGTCAAATCCATGCAGGAGAAAATGTCCTGACAAGTGTGTGTGTGTGTTAGCACTACATAGCTGTGTGTACTGATGCTCTGCAGGAGCAGGAAAGACTAAATCTGGCTCTGAGGCTCTCTTTCTCGGACACTCAAATACTGTAGTATATTATGTTGCCAGTGTCTTTTATCCAGCACTTATGTCTTGCTTGGATCCTACAACATATACACTCAGTGGGAGAAAGCTGAGAAATGGTTAGGATAAAAAAACAAAGGATGGACAAAAATTTGATCGTATGATTTGTGTTTTTTTGAGGTGGCAGATAGGTTTTTCTGCATCCTACCAGGGGTGACAGTAAAGCAGCTGCTTGGGCACTCTCCCCTCCCTTCAACTCCTCTCTTCTCCGATCCTGCTTACTTATTAAAGCTTAATAGAAGCCAACAGGCTGCTTGTCAGCCTGACGAACACTGAGCCGCTTGTCTTGAGGCTTCCAGCTCCAATTACAGTTTAACAAGGAAAGGAGAGGAAAGAAGAGTGGAGAGGTAAGGAGAGGAAGGAGAGGTTTACAGAGCATGTTGAAGGGGAATGAGAGGACACGTGAGGAAGACTAAATGAAGTGAAAGCACAAGAAGGTAAGAGTAAAGGATCCATCCATCCATTTTCTGCCGATTATCCGAGGTCGGGTAATGAGTAAAGGATAAAAAAACAAAAGAGGGCCTAACAAGATTAAAAAGGTTAAAAGAAGGAAAAGAGGCTAATTAAGAGAAGAGACTTAAAATGCTAGAGATATAACAGCTTTGTTGCAAACATATAAACAAACCAATAAAGCAGTCAACTACAAAACTGAAAGCAAAAAGAGCCTCGCATGGAGTCCCAGTTCCTTTTGCTAGTCCGTTGCTTTTGTCTTTTTTCATCCTCCTTTTAGCGTTTTTGTAGCCATTATTGTGCACCCTGCATCTCTCACATGCACACTACTTCCTTGATCACAACAGCATGATGAGAGCAACGGCTTAGAAATTCAAAACTGGAGCAGGAAGCCTTTACTGGCATACCTTCAAATCAAGGTTGTCCCCTGAAAATCAAATGTTGAAGAGGCAAAGTTGCTCTTGCTTGTTCAATAGTAATTTCTTGTGTCAACCCGCACTTTCCCACTAAGCTTCTGCTCTTTTCCTCCTCCTCTCCTCTTGTGAATTTGGCCAGCAAGTGTCAGAAATCATCGCAGAGCCCAGTTTCTGTAGCTCCATGCTGTTTGAGCTCTGACAGAAGAGAATGTGGCAGCTCGCATGATGCTCAGTATTACTGCATTTTTACAAAAGCCTTATGAACATATATAATGAAGGGAAGCTCAGTCCTAAATTTAGTTTCATTACCCCTTCTTCTCACCTCGTTCTAATATTTCTTAATTAAATTGAGTTGTGCACTATACTGCGGTGGGTTTTTTCCCTCTTTTTGCTTTTTGGCCTGGACCTTCATCCCAAAACTACTTGGTTGGAGTTAAAAAAAATGGTTTGGAATAAAATACACTACATTACAAAGTAAATCTTACATGGTAAAAATAATGTTGAAAGAAACGGGATGTGTTACAGTTTGACACAAAGAAGTCCTGACAAATTGTCATTACGTGAATTTGCACCTCAGAAAAAGCCTGGGACTATTTACTAACCATAATGATGACCACACCTGCACAGGTTGTAATAACATGGCTACGTTCTTTGAAAAAAAAGACATCAAACGGCACAGGCCTCACCGGTTTACCTTCCATACTGATTCGGATAGCACTATGGAGGTTCTGGCCTTGTTAGATGTTAACCAATTAATTTGGGAGCTACTCTAAGGGCTGCCTACGGTTCGATAAGCTTCTTAATCAACAGCCAAGCCAAGGAACCTTTATGCAGTTTGAGAGTTAGAATACATGTATTAGAAATAGGGCACATCAAAACAGAACAAAGAGACTTCACAGCATCCCAGCGGACCTGTCGATGGCACAAGCACACATTTCTGAGCTTGATAGGTTATGACTGTGTCAGTGAACAGCCAGTGATCTGAAGGGCTTTCATCTCCATTTCTCTGTATAATGCTAATGTATTTATATACACAGTAAAGGAGAAATGCACGTGGCAAAGCATGTGCGCTGTATTATGAATATGTTTGCATAAGAGTATGAATATATGTGCTAATAAGTAAAAGCACACTGCCTGCATCCATGCTTCAGTGACTTTGCTCATTAGCTTCTTCTTTTAAAAGACTGCAAGTACATTCTTGTTTTTAGCACCTTTTCCTCCCCAGCACCATCTTTCTTCATTTTTTTTTTAGTATCCCAGCATCTATTTTCCATACTGCATATACTTCTCTGCCATACTCACACATACATGTTGTGCACTATCAAACAAACACTGATGTGTACTTGTATTAGCCATGGACAGAAAGAAACTAAAAGAATAACGCTTTAAAAAAGGAGCACAGTTCCTTGCTGGGACTAAACCTTGCAAGCATATAAACCGTGTTTATTCTCCGGATGACTGTAAAACCATTTACAGCCTCTCACTGACAATATTTTCAGGCCATAGCGAAGGAAAGTTGCAAGAGAATTCAGCACAACTCGGGAGGGGAAAATAGGAGAGAAAAAAAACTAAAACCTTCAGCCTTGTGTCCTGAGGGTCTGTCAGACTTGCCAGTCCTGCACTCGGCTGATCAATATGTTAAAACATTTATGAACCAAAGCCATGTGCTTGTAATTAAAATTCCATAAAATCTCTCCCCAAAAACCCACACGGCTGGATTCGGGTTTTAGGTAGAGTTTATTAGCGAGGGCAGACAAAGCTGAGATTCAAGGTTAGCAATGACAGTAGTCTGAAGGCACACAGACATGAATCCCCTGGAACATAAACACTTCTGCACATCTCCCTCACTTAACCACAATATCCTCATTTTTACCTCCCCCTCATTTCAGTTGCCGTTTTTGTGCTTATAGCGTAGATAATTCTGCTTTGGGTAAGTGAGGTAACTCTAGCTCTGCCTTGGGGAAGGCAGTGTGTTAAAATCATCAGAGGGGGGGCTGACTGCATCGACTGCTGTGTAATCAAAAGCCACAAGTTTTTTTTTTTTTTTCTGACTTCTCATTAAAGTTTTTACCACCTATGCAGCAACCAGAATGATCCTCATTGAATTTGTGGATTCAATTATATCTACAGACCTTTTCTTTCCCCCAAATTCAGTCAACCTTCAGCAGAAAGCAGTCTAACAAGACTGAATCTGTTAGCAGTTTGAGCTGCATCCAACCCAAACACTGCAAGAAAAAACTTTTTTTGGAGTGGATTTTTTGTGTGCATGTGTGCAAAAGTATGTGTGGGTTTCCCCATTGGGATGCAGTTTTCATCTTTTCCTCCATAAGACTTATAAGTTACGGTGTTGGCTCTGCTTTAGCTTGGTAATTGAAATTCCCATTTTAAGAACAAAGCCAAATGTATACCATGGAGAACAACAATAAATACATGCAAACATGTTGCAGGCAATGAATTGGAGAGTAGAATTAGTCTAATGATCTGCCCAGAGGGCTCACATTTCTTATTCTCGACTCACGAACCAGGCAGTTTTAACTTAATCTCTCTCACATGCTACAGCCATATATCACATCAGAGCTTTGCATAGTGCAATACTATACGCCCACCAGCTGAAAACACACCAATTTGTTTTATGTTAACACCCCAGAGCTGAAGCATTGGACTCATTCCCAGTACAAATTTCTGAAGGTTTAACAAAATGATTAAACCATCAGGCCGCATGTTGGGGTGGCACACCATCTGGATGACTGATTGAAACTTCGCTCCTCGCTTTTGCTTAGCCATCCGTTGCTTCTGTTAATTTATGACCAGTCTCCACTGTGACAGAGGCCAAAGCCCTTCAGGTGGACACTGTCAGAGCACATCCTGAGCTGAATGATCACTTGCAACCACAGTCTGTCAAGACCTTGGACTACAGAGAGACTGATCTGATCAATAGTGAGGCGTTGCATTAAACTCAGGGGTTAAGGCGATAGGGAGAATATGATAAAAAGATAGAGGGAAAGCGGCAGATGGAAGTGACAAAGGCAGAAAGACTGTCAGAGAGATAAAAAACAAATTAAATGAAAGCAAATCAGACTTTGGAAGAAAGATTGAGGCAGAGAGTGAGTGGAAGTGATAGAAAAACATTGAAAAAGTGTCACTAATGTGTTGCAGAAAGGAAGGCAAATTTTGTTTGATGCAGCGTTGGGAAGACGACTCACCAGGGTCTATTTTTGTTCACTACCAGTCAAATGTTTGAACACACGTTCCCATTAAATCCAACAGGAAAGTGTGTCCAAATGTAGGACTGGTAGTGTAAATTATACACAGAAAAGTACCTCAGTGAGGGATGAGCAGAGAGCAGTTGCACCACTCTGGGTGTCATGTTGCTGGACTTACTGAAGTATGTTCAAGGGAGTAAAGCATTGAAATTGTTGCATCAAAAACTAGCAAGACAATCATGAACAATTTTGCTGGGCTTAGTTGATAATTTTCCTTATGTTTTTTCTGCTTGATTAAATCTACAAAAATCAAGAAACTCCCATTTTCAACCTCTTCAGTCACAGTTTGAAAAACAACTTGCCAAAAACCTTTTTTAATCAGATCAAATCTGTGAAGCTTATTCTGGATGCTCAAGTGTGCACCTTTCTGTTGCCTGGACGTTTCATTGCAGGATGATATATATATGTATAACAGAAAGCTGTTTCTACAGAGAAGAAAAGATCCACTGAGCTCGCCCATAATCTGAGATGAGATGACACCCTGGCCATCCAATATTCATCTTAGTCATGTTTGATGTGGGAACTTGAGGCGGCCTCCAGTGCGTGTGGAATAGATGAGGTGGGAAATAACCTTTGTCTAGACATTAAAATTAAAAAGGAAAGATTTGAATATAGATTGATTTTGATTTTTAAAAGAAGTCTGTAGAGTATCTGTAATCCTTATTTTCTTGTGGGTATAGAAGGAATTTTTCCACCATTACTTAAAGGACAAGTTTAATGTTAATGGGGCCTTTGAATATTTTGGTGTAGCGTTTTTATCTCTTTGTATATTTTTTTTTTATTATGCTTTCAGAACCTACAGCAGGATACAGAAACATGCATCTGATGCATGGACTGAAGGCAGTTCTCAAACAAATTGGCAGAATTGTTGTTCTCTGTGAGGAGTAAACACTAGTAGGTCCTTAATGTGCGGGAATGTGTCAATCACAGCGACATAATTCAAAACGTGTTAAAAAGGAATAGCGGTCATATGCAACAGTATTATCCAGAGTTCAAACTTAGTGGAGGACTTTATCTGTTTCCAAGGTTTTTCAAAATAAAAAAAAGAGAAAATGTGGGTTATTTCTCTACTTATGTGCATCTATCAGGAAAAAAAAACATCTTTCCAATCGTTGCTTACATCCACATTTCTATGATCTGATATTAAACAGAAACTTGTGCCTCTCTGAACTGCTCGGCCCTTTGTTGTGTCTGGCAGGATCATTTTCAATGAATTAACCATCCCATTAAAAGGAATTAACATTTCAAACTCATCATATAAGCTATATGAGGAAGGAGATTTGTGGTTTTATTTCCAGTGATTCAGCATCATCAGCCAATCAACCAGCAAATGTCATCCATCTTTTATTCAAATGTTGCCAAATCTGGATTGGTCCAGGAAATAATTTAACAGCAGGTTTTTCTAGGAGTCTCATCAACGCAGAAAATTGGTGCAGAGGAAGATTATAAACAATCTAGGTCTTTGTGTTGTGCATGTTTTATTCAGACAAAAGAATGATTGAGACAAGAACAAATTATTTTCATTTTAGGGCTTTTAGGTAATGCGTTTACTATTAAAATATGAAAACTATGTGCCATGATCCGTTTATCTGGAAAAATGTACAAAGGACAACAAAAAGTTTTTTATGATAAAAAAAAAGATTTGTCCCATCATCAGTTGAGATGTCCGACACACAGTAGCTTTACTATTAAATGTTGCTAAATCTGTTTTTATATGTTTTATGGCACACAACGGCATCTTCTAACGATGGTTAATATGGCATTTGTCTCGCAGACTGCCCCTTCTCTGCCATCTGTTTATTTCTTGCTGCAATGCTTTTAATACAGCGCACGCAGGAGTCCACATTACCCTGATTTTGAAGTCTCTTCATCGACTCCCTGTTGTCTTCAGAATAATCTTTTACATTCTTGTTCTAACTTGGACATGCTCCAGAGTGTATTTCTGGCCTGATCCAGCCATACACCACTGCTCGTAATTTGAGAGAAGCTGAAAAATATGGTTGACTTACTTCAGTCTTAAATACATCTTGTGGATACTGTCACAAACTAGACGACTGATGTGCCCTTCTTATAATTTTACTTAGCATTTTACCTTATTTTCCCACATATACTAAAAATCTAAAGCTCCTAAAAATCTACTCTTTTCATCATCATTTGTATTTTTTATTTTCTTCAATTTTTTTTTATTTGACCAAAGTAAAAGAATGACCTTAATTGTCCTATATACTGTATACCTAATAAAAACATTGTGAATTAGGCTAGATACATACATTTTGAATTGATTTCACATTACTTGGCTAAAAGTGAGACATTACATGATAACAAGTAAAGTGCAAATAACTTGTCTATACTTTGTAATAATTAGGCTCACTTTTTAATGTTACTTTCCAAGTTTTTACTTAAATATTCTTATCAATCAATTAAATATTGCATTGTTGTGCACCTAATGCATGTAAAAAGATTTATTTAGGTCTAAAGAGATAAGACAGCAGCTTCAAGAAAAAAAAAAATCCACAGCTGTGTCCAACTTTACACTACAGACATATAAATGTAATATAACTAAAAATATTAATGCAAGCTCCATGTTATAAGTCATACCAACTTTCCTGAAACTAAACATCAGTGCAGACATAGCAGATATAGTGGAGGCAGGTGTTTCCCATCTGTGGCCTTGTTTAAGCAAACTGTTTAAAGCCTAGAATAGTTCCAGGCAACAGCATTATATCCAACAGCAAAACTTCTCACTTGTAAACATGAATTGCAGACTCTACCCATTTCACTTCTGCAGAAGTAAAAAAAGAAATCAGTCCTTTCATCAGGTTTTTCCATAACGGTAATGTTCTTATGAGTCAATATTGTAAATTTGCAAACTTTAACAGAGACCTCCAAAAAACATGAGCTCATTTCAACAAGTCCCTGAACATGCTCGTCCATCAACGAGGGCCTGTAGCTTGCTGATGGGTCAGCAGACCTCCTGTGTCTTCAGAGGCTCTCTCTGTGGAGAGGAAGATGTGAGGAGCAGAGAGATGACTCAGAGGAATAAGGTAGATGAAAGAGCCGCAGCCCCTGAAGGAATCCCTTCACCTCATGAAACCTTCCATAAACTCAAGTCACTATTCCTCTTAGAGTTCCTTCAAAACAGAACAAAAAAACCTCAATCTCCGACTTGAAACACCAGATGCTGATGTGATTTTCCCCTTTGCTATGCCACAGCGCATACACATGAGCTTTCCATTGTTTTGAGGTCGAAACTCCTTATATTTCACCATCTGTACCTCAGTATTCACCGAGGGCATCATTCCTGTTCTTCAAGAATCCCTGAAACTCCTTGGGGTGATCGAGATGCCTGAGTGGTTAGCGGTCTGAGCATGCATAGCTATTCACCACATTTTCTCTATCTACTCATTTATTCTCTGCCCCCCATCTCTCTGCCCTTGGTGTCTGACGAGGAGGAATGATGGAAGAGGGAGTTTGGATTGGAGGAAGGTGGCAGCAAGGTTACAGAGCCTTCTCTCCCTCTAAACGAAGAGACAGCATCAAGCATAAAGTTAACTGCTGTGGCGAGTTCTCCGTCTCGTTCTTTCTCATTTCCTGCCTGTCTCTGTCGCTCAGTCCGGGGTCAGGCTACAGGACAACACATTTATCATCAAAAGCCTTAAGATCCTGTTTTTCAACTCAGTGCCATTAAAATGCAAAGAACTCTGTTAGCTTTGTTTAGCTTTGTCGCTTCCCTCTTCTAAGCCTCATAGCAGGCCTCTCTCCAAACCACAGCAATTAGAGAGAAGTTAGATGAGAACACAGCCATAAATTTGGCAACTAATTTCCTTCCCTGCACAAAGCCCCACAGAATATCACAATCAGTCATAGCGTGTCCTGACTCTGTGGTGATCGTCATCAACTCCAACATGACGCCACAACAAGGAATCTCCAATCTGCTCACGCCTCATTGATGTTTTAGTGGACCTCAATTACCGAGTGACTATGTCCTGCTGTTCAACCAGTCAAAACACTGCCTTTTTTTTCAGGAAATATTTTCACTGCACCATAATTGCTTCCATCTGTAACTACACTGCAGCAACACTAGCTATGTCATTACGGCTGAGTGAGTTCACTGCAAAACGGGTGGCGGATGCGTGTGTGTGACTGAGCATTTGTGTGCCAGGCTGAATGCAAGCACTTGTCAAAAAGCCCACTTTGTTTCTCTCAACAGAGATTCGAGAAAAGTGATGGAACAATGAGGGAATAAAAGCAGGCAGTCGCAGCAGCTACAGCATCCCACATACGCCGTTTCTGACTCCTAGTTGATGTCTGGAGTCTCCCACCAAAAGCCTGCAAATAAGAACATGAATAAGTAAAAGATTGAGTTGCTTTTGCAGGGTATCTAAATCTGAGACTCTTTCCTCTAGAATTACAACCCACTCATTGGGAAATTAAAAGAGTGAAGCTGGCAGCATGGCAGACCATTTAGTCCATGTTTAGGCTGTAACTGATTGGCCTGTCAGTAAAGGTCGTGGCATGGAAAACCCAAAGCCAGCCAATCGACACATCGTGATGACCTGCTGCAAGTGGATCTGACATCCTGTAGCCACCGTTGATGCTCAAACCAAATCTAACTCATTACACTGTTTACAGAAACTGTTTATATCAGCTGTCACAAGCACGTTCACACATGCTCATCTCCTGCGCACACTCTCTCATGCATATGCCTGGAACCACTGTGTTCTGCTCAAATATCATTAAAACTGAATCGAGCGTAAATCCAGCTGCAGGTGATCACGCTTACGGCAATGTCTGTTGTGAAAAGTTCAAGTATTTACAGAAAAATGATTCATGGCTCTTTTTCTTTCTGCAGTACCTCAGTGACAAATAACCAGTTGTTGCATATACAGAGCTGAGGGCTAAAGAGGCTGAGGGAGAGTTTAATACATCATCATGAGAGGGCAATTATATAAAATTTGATGGTTTCCAGTTGGGGCTAAAAACTGATTTAGTTATGAAGCACAAAGAACAGCAACTCAGAGAAATCTGGGCCAAGGTTTTTTGTTCCAGCAGAAACAATGTTCTTTTAAATGATGGGGTTTGTGTGATTTCTTTTTCCTTGATATCACTGCCAGTGACTTCTCTAGAGATTCAAATGGAAGATGTGAACATCTGAGGAACATCGTCAATGGTAATAATTTTGCATCCTGTATAGATATATTCTGTGTGCAGGAAAAGAAATGTGTATTTGCTTAATTGAATCCTGGCATTGTATCAGGAGTGCTAGCAATCCATTGTGCATTGATAATGATTGATAACTTCATCCCCCAGAGCCCGAGAACAGAAGGGGTTAAATTCACCTTAGAGACATTTGTGTGAATCCAGGAGGAATTGAACTCAAAGGGAAAAGCCATAAAAAGAAGGAACACTCTAACTAACAAACTTTTTTGTCTTAACGTAAATAATTGTTTCCAACAGCTGATTTAAAAGTTCAGTTTGTTTTCATCCAGAATAAAAGTTTTAAAAACAAAAGAGATTTACATTTTTTTGTTTTAATTGTTGTCAGCCTCATAGTATAATAATATTTTAAGATCAAACAATGTGCATTAAGTTAGCAATATTAGGAGTTAAACAAGAAACACTATTTTGCTAAATATTATTTGGACAATGATACTATAAGGCTAACGCTGTGCTTTGGGGTATCATGTTTAATAGAGGCTGTTAGCTGGATTTATTTAGCTCATTTTGGCATATTACCGATCAGGATCTATGTTCTTTTTTTTAGTGTACATCATGGTCTATACTGCACACAGCTGGATTGAGCCAGGTGTTGCAGTCCTAGTGTGGGTCACATTTATCTTACTGTGATGTAGAAGCATCATTGCTTTAGACCAATTAAATGTTTGACTTTCACATTGTTTAGCAGTAAAAAGCATAATTTCCATTTACACAGTTTTATTTTCACCAAGCTATTTTTAATATGTAAACATAGGGTAATTAACATCAAGCATGATATTCTGGGAAGATACCACAGCTACGTCACACTGCAAGAAAACCTAGATTTTTTTGTTCACATATCTGGTTTATTTGTTACAGTTTGTACAACACAAATGTAATCATGTCAGACCAGCCCCAGTCTGCGTTCATGTGTAGTCGTAATAATAAATCAATACTCTGAGCAGCACGCTGCTCCTCAGTCTCCCCTTAAGCCATTCGACATCAGATCTAGATTTGCCATTGTTCACAATGTCAATCTCAATAAGTCTCAATAAGTATGCCGATTCTATTTATAATATTATTGTTTGATTGTATTGATATTCAATCTAATTTCCCTGAGGGAGCTGTCCCAAAGGGATTATTAAAGTTAAGTTTAAGTCTAATTTATGCTTTAAATAGTATAGGTACTATTGGTTTAGGCGAAAAAGTCAATCACTCTTTAATATTGTAAAATGCTGAACTACTCCTGATCACTGCTTGCATAAAGCACAAGAAGCTGCTTGTTATTGCTTTGAGATGCACCAAATTATCCTTGGGAGCAAATAGGCATGATGACAGGTTTATAAACTATTTTAATCATACAAACTTTAGGAGTTGTTCGGATGTAAGCCACCGGTAAAGTTGTTTCCACAATTTGTGAGGTTACTTTGCTATCAGTCTGAGTTCCCAGGTTTAACCTGCATGGATAAAAATGCATCCGATAATGTACCACACTGCATCTTCTGTGGAGAAATGACTCATTGGTGGAAAGCCTGTATAGCCTGACTTGTGTAATAGTACAAAGAGGAGAAGAAAAAACCTAAAAACCATAATTCATCCAATCCTGTATAATTAAGGCACATTTTAAATTCTGCCGCTGTGGATTTGAAACTAGTACTTGTTCTACTTCGGTTAATTTATTATTTGTCGGGGAGCATACGCACAAAGCATTAATCTCAGAAGAGAAAAGATGCATTGAACCCGATTTAGACACCAACTACTTTCCATCTGCAGCCCCAGGGCAGGTAAACAAATAAATACAATTGAATTAACATAATAGCAATGCCACAAAACAAAAAATGCTCCACTAAAAAAAAGACAACTCACAACTATAAACCTACTTCCCCGTTTCATTTCCCACCTTATAGATTCAATACCAACTTTTAAAAGTCTAATGATTAAAAATAATTTTGAAAAAAACCATAAATATAACAAATAACAACAGATAAAATGCCCATGCACTTATACATAAAGAAAATAAAAAGAAGCACCTACAGCTATGTCAGCTACTTGGAAGTTGGTTTGTATTTTGTGCTTATGAAGAACATCTTAGTATTAAAAAAGTGAAACCCAGAGGCTAACAGGTCTACAGTACCTTAAAATTACACGTACCTATCTTCACACACAAACACACACACATAACTGAATCCAGATATTTCTCTGACCTCATTTCTTTCATTAGGAGTGTCCCTCCTACAACATTTCGTCTCAATTAAATGCTGTGCTGCCGAGCTCTGCTTTGATCAGAGCACGTTAGAGGAAGAGCACGACTTTTCTACATACAGATATGCTGCTGGGGGGGGAACTCTTAGCAACACACAGCTCCCTCAGTTCCCCATTAGGAAGCTGGTCTCACTCCACAGTCTTCTAACACAACAGAATAACAGTCCCTTACTGACACTGTGATGAAAATCATCATCATTTCATCGATTTTATGGCAAATGACAAAGAAAACTAAACTGATGCAATATTTTTAAAAAAGCACAGAAGTGTGCTGATGAAAAGGCTTACGCTGCCTCGACAGTCACATCCTGGCCACGAGCCAGCCGAGGAGGCCGGCGACAGTGCTGTGACACAGGAGATGCTGGTGGCACTCGCAGGCCATTTGTCACGCTGGCGTGGCCAAGCACCCACGAAAACAGATGTTCCTCTCCCCTCCCTGCAGCTTCCTCTATTCTCACAGCACAGGAGGCAGGCTTCAAGAGCAAAAAGTGAACTCGACTGAGATGAAGCAAAAGTACAAAAAGCTGGCCAACAAAACAGTACTTTGGACTTTTACTGGCAAGCATTCAACATCCAAGCCATCCGACCGTAGAACAGGCGAGAGAAAACAGGAAAAGAAAGATAGAAATACCTAAAGGAAAGGACTGGCAAAGGAAATTACTGCTATATAAATAGAAATCCTAACTTTCAGGCACCATCACCCTCTTCCCATGTATTATACTTCACCTCTCTCCTCCTGTAACATCACCCTCATTCCTTACTTTAACCCCTCAGTCCCCTCCCCCCATCTATGTTTCTGAGTCAGTTCCTCTGATCTCTGGAACTACTTCACTCTTTCCAATCCTCAAAGTTTGGCTTCCTCTTATGATCTCCCAGTCCTCATCTTATTCTTCTTGCTCTGCTCTTTACCCCTTAATCTGATTAGCTTAGCCTCATTCCCATCCTTACTCCGCTCGGCCCCATTCCATTCCTTTGCAGAATCACCCTTGGTATCTATTTGACTGCCATCAGTCAGAGAGGAGATGGAAATCGATTCTTCTTCCGGCAGCCGCTTCGTTCTGGTTAAGGAGAAGGGAAAGGCAGTTAGCTGGGCACCGAGTCAGGCTGTTCATCTCCCTTTGAGATTTGAGAAAAAGCTTGCCCTAAAAATCAGCACTCCACCGACTGAGACTGGAGAGAAATAACTTGGAAGGAAAGGCACAGAGAAGCAAAGATTTTATGGCATTATCTTAAACTTGTGATGAGAATTGCTCAAACTTAAAAGAAAAAGACAGATTTTTTTCTTCCCTGTTAAACCTCTGGCACTTTTAGTTTTATTTATAATTCAGTTTAAGAGTTTTGCAGCACTAAAAAGTAATTATAAAATCATTCACAAATCAGGATCAGGATTAAAGTAAAATAACCTAACTACACTAGACTGAAAATGTCATTTTTAAATATTGATATTACTCCTCTGATAGTCTCAGATGTAGCTTAATCATGCAATGCTTAAAGCTTCATTCCTAATCAAACGATTCACCAGTAAAAGGAAGATTTGCTCCAATTACAAACCAGTGAATACTAAAAAACATTACACTAAATCTATAGCAGTCTCCTTAAGAGATGCCACATGGCTGTCTTCACAGATCTAGGTCCCCGTCAGTCAGGTTAAGATCTAATTTGGTTCAGTTGACCTCAAATTTATCCAAACAGTCATTTTGATTTTATAGTCTTATAAAACATTTTCTTTCTCTTTCTGTTATGCTGTGAAGTTTAAACACTGGCTGGTGAGAAGATGAGGTAGACTCTGTTTAATGTGCAGCTTAAAAAATAACTCATTGAAAAAAATAAATCAGAGGGGAAAAAAAAGAAAGAAAGAAAGCAAGAAAATCTGCTTCCCTAACCACAACTAATTTCTCATCTGCCAGGTCAAAATATAGAATAAGTCCAATATAAATGAATTAAATGTCCAGCAAGTAAAAGCCTGCTGTCAAAATCCCAGAACAGTTAGTGTCGACGTGCACAGGCACCTCAGTCTGTCTGTAAGTACACAGATGTAGTTTGTGTCCTGTATACAGGAATAAAGCAAAAACACAAAGACTTTGAAATGAAAGCTGATAGACAGAGAGGAGCTATGCCAGCAATTTTCACAGTCTCAGCCGTGTCACTGACAGTTTGTCATAACAAGCTTATTGAAGTTCTGCCTCTCTGTCTTCCTTTGACTCAATATTGTGTTTGCAGATGGCAGAAGAATCTTCATCTCGCAGAATGACAACGAGAGATATACTGATCATTAACTATGGGAGCAGGAAACACAAACGAGAGCATCCATATCACAGACAATAAAAGTATCAAATGAAAAGAAAAAAGATATGATGAAAAGATGGCCTGTGACATTGAGTTCAGCACGATATCTGAGACAGACTGTGGAAGAGTCTGAGGCAGCCATCTTATAAAAAAAACAGCAGTTTTTGTTCATCTCACAGCAACAAGGCATATGGCTGTTGATGATGTTCAGGTCAGATATATTTAATGGCAGGATCACACACACACACACCTTCGAAACTCAGATATTGCTCCAAAGCAGGTCAGGGGAGCACAATACAATGTCTTCATGTGACGTGGTTAAAAGAACTACAGACAGCAAAGCACAAAAATCTTACAGCAGTTCATGATGTGCTCAAATCTGACAGGCTCAGTGATGGGTACATAATGGCCAGGGACTAAAACAGCTGTTTTTAGTGTGAAAGCTTTAAATCAGAAAGGTACACGATGACCATGGTTTTCACGGTACTGCAGAAGAAAATGTTTCTGTTAAAATAAACAGTCTTAACTGGACAGATCTAAACTCATACCAAACAGGTTTTAAATTCCATACATTTCATAGTTTCTTTTAAAAAGAAAAAAACCCTTAAGCAAAGTGACCTGAAGTGTCAGAAAGCCTCTTTATCCTGTGGTATAATCTTAGTAGATCTTAGAAAGACAGAAAAGTTGCTGAAATGTTTGGCGAGTATGAAAAAGATCGCTGTTGCTAATATCAATTCAACACCAACATAAGATTTGGAGTTATGTTTCCATGACAATCATCAAAACACTACAAAATGCAAGAATGATGCTTCATTTCTGCAGTAAAGGTCCCAGAACCAGTCAAATCTATGCTAATGTTCTTCAGCTACATGATTCCCCTGCCCTCCTGAATTTCCTTTTATAAGTAAAGCATGAACAATGTGTATCCCAGGCCACATAACATTAAGATGATTGGACCTCTGAAGAAAAAACATTCTGTACAAAAAATAAGGTTAAACAATAAAAAGAAATGAACATGTCCTAATTGTAATGCTTCATTGGTACCTGTAATTTCAGAAAACATGCTGTGAAACACCAACCTGAGGCCCCTGATATGCAAGAGTTATACTAATATCATCTATTTATCATCTACTAACCCAAGTCATAAGAATAACAGAAACCATTAATATTTTATAATTCAAGAAAAGTTTTTAGCATCAATCTTTTTCCAACTAAAATCAGTCTGTCAATTAAAGAGTAAGTAGGCTACTGGCCAACTTGTGTGCCGAATCTTCAAGAAAACTCTCCAAATCTAACTTAAAGGAAAAACAGATACAGAACCAGGTCTGTATTTAATGCAGCACAGCTTGTAAAATTTCAGGTTCAGCAGTTTGACTGATGTTCTTTACATCTTCACTAAGGTGCCACACAGGCTGAGAGCTGGCAAATAGCCAGCTTAACATCACTGTGCACAGAGGGAGCATCCACCCTCAATTACCAACGTTTTCTCTTGTGGTTTGGTGGTCAGACGACCTGAAGTGAGAGCACGGCATCAAAAGGAGCGTCCATCTGAAATAGGATTAGAGTGGTACGCAGGTTCTCATTATGCAACATTTATCCGCTCCTTTCTCAGGGAGCACGGCACATGAACTCTGGGAAGTTTCAGAGTGAAGGATTAATTTGCACGCATTTAAATTAGTGCTTAGATCAAAGCAAGGAGATGTCATGGGAGAATTCTGAAAACTTCTCTGAATCAAAAATAGAGTTGGCTTAGCTGGTTACCACTTCCATTTTTATAATGATACAGAGGAAAAAAAGGAAAAGCCTTAAACTGTGTTTGAGTATAATCAACTTCATGTAGATGGAAATTGCCAGACAAAAGGAAATATTACAAACAAAAAAGCTTAAAGTAAATAGTGAAAAGAAATTTATATTATAACCGTAAGTGGCATACAACGGGTTAAAGCATCCTGGCCATGAATGCCATCAATTTAGTGCAGGTTCTTTATAAACTGTGTTTTCCTTAATCTATGTGGTGCTAAACGTATTTAGCCTGACTCAACATGGTGTAATGTGTTACGGACCTAAAAGGTATGAATTTTTGTCAATTTTGGTTTTACATCCCATTTAATTTGCAGATATGAGCAAACTGTCTTTTATAGGAAAAATGATTTTTTTTCAGAACATGTCCATTGTAACACAATTGTCATTGTCCTGTTAAAAAGATTTGAACAGTATTGAGTTCTTAACTTGTCAGGAAGCTTCCCACTGAGTTTGCAGCAGATCGCATGAATTCCTTCAGACTGGCCTGTTCAAATACAGAGCAAAAAAAAAAAAAAAAAGGGCAGAAATATGGTACCTTTTTCAAAATGGCCGAATTCCTGTTTATTTAAACTCCTATCTATGGCCAAGAGGCTTTTTTGCAGGTATTAACATATTCTAAGATCATGCTGAATTTCATTCATGTCAGTCAATGGCCGTTTCTTAATTCAGAGACTGCATACTTCTAAGTACGCAGACTACGTATTCCGCAAAGTGTCCTTCGTAGTCTGCGCGCTTGAAAGTGCTCCTTCCATTAGAAATGAGACGCCTCCGACTGT
>JBAMIG010000015.1:16776269-16821018 GCA_037177335.1 Kiunga ballochi
ATTCTGGGGATTTTGAGACCGCGAAGGATACATAGCATGAACACTTGTTTTAAGCTAGCTCTGCTCCTTCCGAAGCGTGCATTTGAAGTCTGCATCTGAAGCCACTTCGAATTGGAACGGCACTTGGTGAGCCAGTATGACGTATGCGGTCTGCAAATCCGAAATTCGAAGTGTGCAGTCTCTGAATTGAGAAATGGCCAATGTAACGGATGGGGCTGATTGATGTTTATCAGGATATTTAAATTTAACACAGTTTATGGAACAACTGTCATCATCTGTGCAAAGTTTGATGGCGATCAAAGGTTTCATGCCTTAGTTATAGGTACTTCCTTTTTCATGGCGTCAGACCATCATTTGCCATGATTACGTTTGGCGTACAAACTTTAGTGATTATTTGTGACATTATGAAGGGATTGGACATTTTGTGAAGCAGTTTCATGTAGTGGAATTTAATTACTGAGGAGGAGGAGCACTCACAGTGAAAAATAGGTCTTTATGTTGCAAGTGGGCGGGGCTAAACCTTGACCGGAAATTGCCAAATCAGTTCATTGAATTCTGTAAATATTATGGAGATCTGACTTAAACGTGGGAGATGTAGTGATTGATGATGTCATGACAGCATATCAAAGTTGGTTATGATCACGGCTGGCTTAGAGAGTTTCCAAATCGCAACATGTTTTCTGTTGTCTGACACATTTTGATCCTGATTGCGGGGAGAGGTAATAATGGATACGTACACTTAATTGAGGACTGGTCTGGCATCATGCCGATCAAATTTAGTGCAGATATCTTGTTTTTTTGTGAGAGTTATATCAATTTAGTATTTCATGACAAGACATTAAACTTTAAGGCACCGCCCCTCGCAAAGGACATTTTCTATTGGAAAGATTTCTAAAAAAAAATTAATCGGACATGCCTCCTGAGCATCTTGACCAATATTTGTGTCCATGGCAAAACAGCCACAAATACTGTACTTTTTATAAAAAGGCCTAAAAGGTAAGTTTGACACAAAATGGCTTACTTGTTTTGGACCATAGATCCTTTAAGCTTTATTGTGCACTTCATCAAGTAGAACAACTACCAAATTTTGTAAAGACTGGTGACATGAAGTTCTAGGGACTTAAAAAGAGGTAGCGCTGTTGTTGCGCATTTTTGCGCCAATTGTTTTTAAAAACGCCAAAATATTCATCTGGGGGGTGTGCAGAGACTCAAAACTTTTTATGAATGTTTAGGGGTGATATTTGTTCCACAAAATTCTTGATAATAAACATTTGGAAGACAGTCGAGTCCTCCCATATATCGTATGGCTCAGACCCTAAAAAGGTAACTAAAACCTACTCTGTGGTTTTGTTGGCAGATCAGAGACTAAATGGAAATACCAGACCAGGTGCATGATGGAGCTTGTGTTTTGGAGAAAAGAGACACCACAGACCACTAAAGTGAACTGGGACTTGTTACTGTGTTTTCTCGAGGATTTCCTCTGAACACAATAAAACTACTTGTTTTTTCCTCCCTTTCACTAAATTATTGTTGGCTCTGAAGATGCACACGTTATATAAAGATCCAAGCAAAGACAAAAGAGACATTTGCCTTCTGCACTACACAGAAATACACCGGCTGAGAATCAGTCCTCTTACCATCGCAGTCGCCCAAGTGTGCCACGTTTCCATGTTCCACATCTTGCTCAAATGGCAGTCTGCAGAAGAGAAAAGAAACAGTCATTAATCAGAGGACACAGCCACAGCTAGTCGGCCTCTGACACAAAACACAGATCCACTCTGATAGAGGAAAACTATCTCAGCTTTGCAAGCAGAGGACAAAGTTTTAACCGAACATCTGGCCATTCAAGCTCCTTTCAGACTGAAATTGATTTTAAAAAATCCCTTTTTTTTGTTCAGTTTTTTAAGAAAATGGCAAAGAAAGTTACAAATGAACTAAAGATCTTTGCGTTATCAAATATTCGACAATATTCATCATAATTCAGGATGCCTGCAGCACTACCCATAATTAAGCTCATTTAGGCAGTAAATTACAAATGTTTCTGGGTCAGCACATGCATCGTCTTATTAATATGCTTTGGAGATAAACTTCAGTTATGAAGCTCAGGAAATTTTAAGGAAATCTGTTTTACTCATTAATACTGAGCTTTAAATCAGGAGGTTCTTCAAGACATAAATTTGTTTAATTAAGATATTTGTGTCATGAAAAAGCTATCCTCCAGTTATGAAAAATGTGCTTTAGTCATATCCGCTCAATGGTGACTAAAACCTGAGCTCTAATTTGAATTATTCCACAGAAATTATGACATATTGTATTTCTGCAACTCATTTCCCATTTGGGCAACAGGGGAGCAGAGAAAACTCCACAAACAATAACAGATGATGAGGCGAGGAAGCAGAGAGGAAATGAGAACAGCTCACAGGCCAGGTGCTCCCAAAGAAAAACACAACTGCTTTTAGTTATGGCTCATGTTGGGGGAAACAGCATCGAGCAGAATGAGTAAGTGTGTATAGGTATGTGTGAGTATAGCCATGCAGCCTGCAGGCTTCATTCAGTACAGAGCACATATAATCAAATGCATATGAATGAAAAACCTGCCCTGAAATGAGACAGAGAAAATATATGAGAATAATTTATATTTATTAAAAATAAAACATATTTAAACTTAATAATAATTATTATTATTATAATTATTGTTATTATTATTATTATTTCTACTAATATATTGTTAAAGCACAAAAGTAATATCAACAATGTGGCAACAAAAACATGCAATTATGATTTGGGAAAAAATTGTTACATTATGACCTGATCTCTTATGCTGAATGCTTTTTTTTTTTTTTTTTTATCTGGACTGATTCTAGGATGAACAATTTAAAAAGTCACATGAAAGGTTTTTAGGTGGTTGGACATGAGATCTGGATCAGTTTTTTTGGAGTGATCTTCATCCTGATTCTTTTGTCATGCAGAAATGCAGGTTGCATTACCAATATGGCAACATCAAATCACATTTCAAAAACCAAAGTTGCAAAGCATCCCATCCTAACATCCACATTTACATATATGTATGCAAGGGTGGGCATGTTCATGTTTGTGCCGAAAGGTAGCCAAAAATGTCCTTATTGCAATAAAAATGAGGAAGCAGATCAATTTTCATTTTTACCACACAAACTGGAGGCAGGGAGAGTACGATACCTTGTTACATCTCTTGATTACCTTTAAGTTAGTTACATGCTGGAATAATTTTCTGACTTGAGCCAAAACATCTTAGTCAAATAAGAATATTATATCAAACACTGAATATAGTTATTAGTGAACTTTCATAAATACGATTTGTAAGCTGATGGGATACTTATATTGTCACGACTCAAATAATCAAGTGTACAGCATGTAGTATACAGTAATTAAGCTTTTGTTATCATTTAAGCACATTGTTCACATTGCAAACCTCCTAAAATGACTAATAATGTAGTGAATCATGGCATCTTTTAAAGGTGGGGTGATTGCTTTGATGTTAGTGGACTGAAGCAGTCTCTGGCTGTGTGCACAAGTGATCTACAGTGAAGTAGTACTTGGCCCAGATACAACATCTGCAAAAACCAGAGCACAAAATGCATGTGGGTGTTGATTCGAGATCTGGAAATCGGTATCTTGCAATTAGCTAAAGCAGCTGCACGGCTGAAATTTGTGCTTTGAAGGTCTGAAAAACACTCCGACAAATGAGTCTAAATGTGCTGTGTGCTGTGGTTGTTGTCATAATAAAGAGTAATGTTTTTTTCTTTTGGCTGCCTATCACACACTGCAGGTCATCCTTTGTATTGGTTTGTATGTGGGCATTTGTGCAGGCACAATATAATTTTTACAATGATTATTTTTTTCTTTTTGGCTCCTTCTTCCAGATACATTAGTTCATTACTTGAAGCAGAAAGTGAAGACGACGCTGTATACATGTTGAATGCAGTGTGGAAAAAAGGCCAAATAAAAGGTTCTGGTAACCTTTAGAGTATTTGCATGATTAATAAAGAATGCATTGTAAATATTACAGTGTTATCTAATAATTTACAGGACTAAATACACATTAATGTACTGCTGTGAGAGGAGCTAAGCAGCAACTAGTAGTTCATGAGCAGAACAGAAACATTTAGCCCCAATGGACAAATGACGGATATTTACAGCTTCTTAATTAAACAGGTTGAAATGTGACCCAATTCTTGTAATATTTCTTAATTTATCCATGTTTATTTATGACAGATATCAGTGAAAGAGGAATCAACAGCAGCACACACAACAATGAACTTTGCACAGCAGCTACTTTCATTAAAAGTACAAAACTTTGCTCCCTGAGAAACTCTGCAAATTACAGCCTAATGTTATATAACAGCGACCGGTGAACTCTCCTTTGCAAAGAGAAGCTGAATTATTCTGCAAAGAGGAAATCTGCGGTAACTCAATGTGGAATCGATTGCCAAGTTGACTGCCCTTGCAAAATCAAATCGAGACAAACACAAAAGCCTTTAATAGCATAAGAACGCAGCCTGAGGTGGTCTTTAAGGCCCATGTTGTCTGTTCATCTGGCACTACACCTGTGTTTGAAAACCTAATTCAATAAGCAGCTCGACTCAAGAGAAATTTGATTTCACTGGAGGAAACGACTGAGGGTGAGCTGTCAAGACAGACTGCTGTGGCTATGAGGGACCAACACATCTGCACATACACACCCGTGCAGATGTTCAAACAGAAATACACATTTGTGCACACACCCAAATAACACGCTGTCTGGGACCAACAAACAAGCCAGAAAATAAAACTCACTCACCCACACAAACACAGTGTTTTATAGTCACAACCCATGAAATGAAAGTTCAACCCTTTAACACCAAATCGATCGCCAGCAACTCAGACAATCCAATTCTCAGAACTTCAAGGGTTAAAATTTGACGTCTTGAATCAATGAACAGAACAAACTGCAAAGAGGGCACCAATCTAACTTTAAAGCTTGAATAGTCGCGCAAAGAACTAAGAACACAATGAAATGTTTTAATAATATATAGGATGTCTCTGCATGTGCAATCTGTAGTGAAGAAAAAGACCATCAGAGGAATATCACGATGAGAAAACAAACAAATCTGCAGGATCAAAGACAAACAGAGAAATGTGGTAAAATTACACCCGAAAGAAAAGAAATACCAATAGAATCACAGAGCAAACACAACATGAAATGTAGGTGAGTTTGTTTCTGTGGTGTAGCTACCAAAGGGAAAAAGTGTCATACCTGGTCCCAGGTCTGAGAAAAGAGCAGGCGCTTCCTCTGGTCCAACCACAGTATGGATCTCTGGAGGCTATGCAGTTCCTGCAGAGGCAGAAAGAAAATAGGGAAACCGTTGCTTGTAGGCCAAATGTTCTCAAACTTGCTTATATCCTTTACTAAGGCTTCAGATTTACTTGATGACTATGAGGACTTATTGGGGCAAGTAAAATACAGTAAAATATGGCTCACTTCCTTCTTAAGCTGCATTTTTAGACAAGAGTATTTAAAGCTACAAGAAAACACATTCATCAGGAGATGGGAAGGTAATTCGATTATTCTTTTCATTTGTTAGAAACAGAAGCTTTAGAGTCTGCAACCCACTGGCTGGATGTGTTGCTCGACACGATTTCTGCACCGGGAACTGGACAGCATGTTACTGGTGAAAGTAGAAATGGACTTTTATATGGCATTGAATTGTAAAATTAATTTTACAACAGTAAACGTCTCGTCTTCACAACTAAATGCTTACTGTCAAATATGATGAACATCTACAGTCTGTGAAGGACCTTTCAGGCTTTTTCCCCTAAGTTTAACCACATATTTCATCTCTTAAAAATGCCAAGAACAGAGGGTATCTAAAGTTATTAAAGCAGCAGACAAGAGAGCAAGATATTCCAAAAGTACTTTAGTAGTGGGAATAAAACTAAAAATCTTATTATTCTGGACATTACAATAAAAACAAAAAACACCAACAACAACAAAAAAAAAAAACAGCCAGAACCAGCTCCCAATTTCAATTTTGTGACAGTTTTCCTCTGAGTTCCCATCCACAAGTAACTTTCACCCAATTTTTCTTCTGGAAACTGTCAGCATCAGCAGTGGCCTGCAGTTTGTATGATTGTCAGAAGACATGATTTACAGAGTAGACACATCATCTTTTCTCCCTATTTTCACACAATCCTTTAAATGTCAAGTAACAGACCGTCCTTGACAGGAACAACAAATCTTCCCAGCTAACAAAACCACAAATGTTTGCAGAGAATGAAATCAAGCTTCAGCAGGGTTCGACTACTGAAAAGAAGAAATAAAAATCAAAGGTGAGGAAGACAAAAAGCGGTAGGTTAGGGCTTATAGATTGCTAAACACATGCAAAAGTTCTTAAAGGTCAAACAGCGATATGCCACGGGCTTCTTTATAACAAGCCCAATATAGATTTTTAATGATGGGGGATTAAATGCAATAGAAAGGTCAAATTTAAGTCCTGTTAAGTTGCTGCTATGAAATGTCAAATCAATAAGAATCTATTTTCAAATAAAAATAAACCAACCAATTACTAGTGAGTGGAAAGGAAATGTCCACAAACACTTCTCAAAGGTTAAAAAAAAACAAACACCTGAAGCTGCTGAGGCATGAAAAAAAAACTATTCAACCTACTCAAGCACAGAAAATGAACCCTCACACTTACATCTAAACATACAAACACACTCACACACCAAACACACCTCAGGGAGCATACAAGCTGCTCCTTAATGTGGTGAACACACAGCGCACGCCTCATGTGATGCTGATGCGTGCACCGGTTTGTGTGTCAGTAGACCCTAACAGGCCACAACGACCAGGCATCAAAGCTCCGGACAGGAGGAGAGATCTCACTCTGCTCCGACAGCATGGGCTCATTGCAAGGGAAATAACATTAATTCAAATAAACACATATTAACATTTAAATACAAGTTGAGAAATTACCTCTTTCTATCAAATCTGTTAACAAAAAATAACTTTTTCTTTAATCCACTTTGTGATATTTGATTTATTACATAAAAAGCGCTGTGTAATTGCGTTCCAGTTACTGATCTGACATTAATAAAGCTCATTGCAACAACGACTTGGTATCTAGAGACTTTAAGTTGTTTATTACTCTTCAATTCAACACAAACAGGATTTATTTATAACTTGTACTGCCAGTATGATCTCTCCAGATTTATAACCCACCTGAGAAAAAGTTCAAAGAAAATAACTTATTACATTTATTAGTTATTGCTTCACTAAGAGCTTTAACGGCATTTTCTGCTAAATTTATGCGCTCATGTTTTTTCCTTTTTTTTTAAAAAAGTGTCTCTTTTCAGAAGCATGCACAGATTAACACAATATCATCCCGCTCAAGGGCAGCGTGACAGATGCTATGAAATTGTATTACTATGTTATTATTGCAGTTAAAGTGGCGTCTGTTATAGCTGCAGCTTGTCAAGATTCACTTCATCTTGCTTAGGGACACTAAAAAACAGGGCTAATGGTTCCTTTGTTTTCACCTGCCCCCTTTTTATGGTGTATGTGGTGTGTTTGGTGCAAGCTCACTTCATGCATCTGGAGTAGAGCTGGCACCGCGCCACTGGTACTCTGACCACACAGGAGGGAAAGGCGAGGAGCAGAGTGTGGCTCACCCGGTCCAGAGTCAGAGACAACAGCTGCCTTGCCTGCTGGGAGTTCTCTGCACACCTGCAAAGCACAAACAAAAAGGCACACGGAAAACAAAAAAACTGCATTAAGCAATTTCAATTACCAAGCTGAGAATACCCATTAAACCTCTGACCTCACTCTCAGCATAACAGCAGGAGGAGAACGCATTCTGCATGACTCAGTGGGAAAGAACTAAACATAAAATGCTCTATAAATACAAGTCATACTCAAAGTGAAAATGATGAGTGCTTGAGGTTAGAATATCAGTCCCAAAATGCACCGTACTGATTGTATAAGTCTGATGAGTCAGCTGGCCATCAAAAACAGCAACCAAATTACTTTTAACTGGCATTTAGAGCTACAAAAGCAGGCAACAACCTGCCTGCATGCAGCAAATTTGAACCTTTTGTGTACATGTGCACTCATGCAGTAGTCCTCTTTGGATATTTTATGGTGGTAACATTATGGTGGGTTCATAGGCATTAGAAAGAATCTCTCATTCTGCAAAACCCAAGCTGTGAGTCATTCTTTTCAGCTAATATAATGAAAGACAGGGAAATGGGAGAGGGAGAAATGTAAGGAGAAGCCAGGCAAAGAAGCCTGGAGAAAAGAAAATGATAAAAGGAAGATCAGGCAGGTGGAGTGAATTGAAGAAACAGGCTCTTTTAATGTTACATCTGGTTCAGGCTTTGTTCATTATGACAAACGACAAGTCACAGGTCTTGATTTTTCTTCTGAGCTGACTTTTTTTTTTAAGAGATAATTGTGTTAGGAGTTCTCCTTTTGTGTCACCCAGGATTTCTCATGGGGCACAGTACATTCTTTTAACAGTGAATGAAGGGTGAGGGTGGCCTGGCCTGGAGCAAGAAATCATGTGGTTGTGCAGGGTCTCCTGATTAGCTCAGTGCCTGCTGGGACAGCTGGACTGTCACTGACCTCCTGGTGGGCTCACCATCCAGCCAAATTATTGCTCAAAGGCTGGTCCTGGTGAGGCTTGTCACACATGTCTTCTCTTTTCACTTGCAATCACTGTCCCTTATTTTGTAGAATTGGTGACAGAAATTAGTGATAATGTTTTGATGAAGGTTGGGGAAAAAAAGCAGAATGAAAGTCTTTTTTTTTTACTTTCCAGAAATAATACTCAGTTTCCACTTATTGTAGAAAAAATGGGCAACATCCTTGAGTGCAATTACCACAATAGAGTGTTTAAAAACATCTACTTTCTTTTTAAATGCCTCTAATTAGCCTCGGTGAAAGATAATCACCACCCAAATCTGCATGCATCTGTGTGACAATTTTCTTCCCTGCACACTGCAGACATCCAGCATGTGTAGGACTGCATTTCAGCAAAGAACAAAACCCAGAAATGAGGACTAAAAAGCAATGTACCCTGTGTTCATTACATAATGATCAACATCAAATGAAACCTCAAAGCTGCATGCATCATGCAAAATGCTAATTAGTCCAGAACAACAGGCTTTGACTCCTCCAATGATTTCTCTGGAAACTGATTAGCAAATGGGCTTCAGCAGAGAGAAAGAGGATCAATCTTTCTTATATATGTAACAGAATAAGGACATGATTGTTATCACTATTACATTACTCTCAAGTTTTACTTTAATTCTGTGTAACAGTTTGTCCCGGGCTCATTATAAGATGCTCAAATTTCCTGATAAGAAACATTCACTTCTAATTCCAGTTTATTTGTTTGCCCTACTTCTGCTTTAGGCACAAGGAAGTGTATGTCAGAAAAAAGCGAATGAGTAAAGTTTTCTGCAGGATTCAGGAAAAATCCTATTTCTCAAATACATTTAGTTTCACTTTTCCTTCGTCAGGCTCTTTCCTCAGTGCATCAAACTACCAGCTCCTCTTTCTGAAACACAGCTGTCACTCAACCCTTCCTGCTCCAGTGTGATGTCCTCAGCTTTTTTAAAATAAACCATTTTATAGTAAAAGAAAGTCAATTTACTTTATCTATAGTCTGAAGTATTCCACTCATACTTTTTAACTCAGTCAATCAAAGCAAGCAGTATGATGGTCTGGCTGCTGGTGATTAGCAAATTTAGCTTTGTCATGCAGAGCTTTATACAGTATATAAATAAAGATCCCTTGATCATTTATATTCTTATTTTATTTGTTTGTTTATTCTGAATTAATTTTTGTTTAATGGAATTTATATATTTTGTTGGACCTGAGCGTAGAGAAAAGAAACGGTTAGAAAGAGAACAGAAAGGTAAGGAAAGTAAACAGGAGAGAGGAGATATAAGAGAGGAGGAGATATAAACACGCTATGTAGGAAACTATGGTATCCAATCAGATTCTGGCCCATCCGTGTCCCCAACAAAAAGCATACCATGGTCCTCCCTCAGGAAGACAAAGTCAGCAACTGTCAGGAGTACCAGGGATGAACAAGCTAAATAGAAACCATGAATATAACTAAAACCACACACACACACACACACACAAATATACAAAGAAAATGAACTGAAAATGGCTGATAGTGAGTAAACTTACAGGACAACTGAATGACTGTGTCAGCATGCAGAATATACAGAGTTAAAAGTGTTTGCAGAAGAGTGATCATGCTAATGCGATGTTCTCTGCACAAGGATTAGTGGCAGGCCAGGAGAACCAAGAGATCAGGGTGAAATGCCCCACCCCAGAGTCAGCTCATCATCTGCCCAGGAAGTGGCAGAGGGAGGCCCCAGCTGGACCTCTCCCCACAATCACAACAGGGTCCATCAAGCTAAGACCAGCAAACTCCTGACTCTGCTGGGCAACGGCCACTTAGGGCACAGGCCTCAGGGCCCCAAGAGACCGAATGCAAAAAAAGTAGGGGCCTCCTACTATTATAGTCTTACTTATCAGGGTTGAATCCCTCCAGTTCCTCCAGGAAGATGTTGCTGTTGGTGACTGTATTGTCCTGGTTTGGCATGATGAGAAACTTGAGGATGGTCCCTCTGCTTGATCCAAGAAACAGGACAGTGCGGTTTCGATAAGGCCCGGCTTCTGTATCCACCACAATCTTATTCAGCTGGTACCTGAACCACGAGACAGAGAACAAAAAGTATGGCGTTAAAGCCACACAGAGCTGTGCAGCTCATCTGGATCTTTCTTTTAATGAAAGCTAAAAGTATATTCCAACAGTTCCTGGAGGCCAGGTCATGATTTAAGTGCATTAAAATAGATTGGCTTAGGTGAAACATATGGACTCTTGAGAAGTTAAATCAGAATATGCCATTTTCTCTGGAGTCACTGCAAAATTAAATGAACTCCACAGAGATGAAACTGCTCATCAAATTTGCATAATAAACTAATTACACAAGACGTTTTGGTCATTAATAATATCAATAAAGTAAATGGGTTTGTCCTAGAACAATAGTGTGTGTCTGAACTACACACATTAGTGAGTGTGAGTCAACAGACGAGAATATAAACCATGTTGAACCGAGTGTTTAATATTTCTCAAACAACCAGCCCATGTAATTCTCTAATGGTTAGTGGGCAATGGGACTCCAAGCAGCAAATAGGAAAGACACGGAAATGCATGTATTTATATGCTTCCTGTTACCGTGTGCTCCAACATATAGCAATAACAACATCATTTAGATATCCACTGAAAAACAGAATACAAGATACCCACAATTATTTTTTTATTGGTGAGTTCAAAGAAAAAACTCTGTTTCAGCTCTTATAAGCACAACTTCCACAAGTAAGTATTGTAACTTAAAATAATGAGTTTATTTAGGCTCCATAACAAACCGCGTTAGCATAACTACGTACAAAACAAGCTAAAAACAAAAAGAAATCATTTGGAAGAACAGGTGGTACATTAGAAGAAGCCAAATCAGCAGTTTCATTCATGAGGTGTGTTCACTGAAAACGCCTGAGTTCCCATGGAAAACAACACAGTTATGGGTAACCTTTTCACAACATCCAGCTTGGCAAAAAATGCTATACATTGGCAAAAGATGATCTAAAATAAAGAAAGCATAAAGCAATCATTTATTAAGATATACAAGGTTTGCTAGGTATAAACATTTTATACTCCTAAAAACAACATAAACAACAAAATAGGGAGCCAAATGAGCTTTTAGTTTAAAAAAAAAGTATGCGTTGGAAAATTCAACTACAGAGAAACTGTAAGGAGGGTATTAAATATGAAAATGTTTTGGAACAGCTCATGATGGATCTTCGCTAGACCACGAGAGATCTGTGTGATTGGCATGCACTGCTTCCAGAGGGGCAGCATGGCAAGCATTTCATAATTATGTGACTGACGCAGCTGCATGAATTGTGTATAAAGGGTTTATGAAAACACAGCGTCTACTCAGATACAACTAAAGCTGATTAAAAGACGTTTTCATTTAAGGTGGAAAATTATCACTCAATTTAAATGTGAAAAACTACAGGCAAAATGGGTACAAAACCACCTCTAAAACAGGTGTAATAATGTCCTGGTGCTCTAATGGTTTTGGTAATGTGTTCCACAACATCTACATAATGAGAGCCTCTAATTTCTAAGCCATTCCTCCTGGTTGTAAGCACAAATACATTACCTCTTCAATGTGTTTACAAAAACTACTACATAAAATAACAGTGGCTTTACACACCTGACCATGGTTCTGACTATCCAGGGTCTTTGGCCGAGTGATGGCACTGCTTCATCCATTAGAGGATGTGTCTTGACAAAATTTAGCATCTCATCGGGGAAAGAGTTGGAGGAATTAAACTTGGATCCTTGAACAGCACAACCACCAGGTCTGAGGAGAACAAGATTTAGCACATTTAACACAGAGAAAATTACTTATCTGACAACCCAATGTCTCTGTTTTAATTTATTATGAAACAGGGGAGCCTCCTGACTTGCATTTACTCATAAACAAGACACTGCTTCAGTCAAATTCATCTAAAATTTATAACACATGCTACAAATCTAACTGTAGTGTCTTCCTGTGTTATCTACTCCATGTAGTGAGTCAACAAAGGAACTTCGCTCAAGTAAATTAGCAACTAATGTTTGTACTGCCTTTAAATCCATGCAGATAAACTGCATCCCCCAAAACACACATTAAGATGTAGTATAATGGTTCTAAATACTGTTTTCCTCTGAACAGCTCTACAAAAACAAGCTGAACACAGGTGCATGAATTGAATACCGCCATCTGCACCTTGGCTTTGGGATGACTTCATCTGGAACAGGCGTCCAAATAGACTCGGGTGATTTCTGCTCCTTAAACCTTCCATCAAACACGGCAGCCAGCTGCTCCATGTCAAAGGCACACACCGCCGAACCTGGAATACTGCAGAGACAGAGACTGGTGAGACAGAGGCAGAGCAAGACAGATAAAACACTTTGAGCAGACACAAAGTGACTGTCGGTCCTGTTTTTCGAGTAGGCTTTTCTTTCCAACAAGGGTGCAGAGAGAGTAAGTGACTGAGAAAGAAAAGATACGGTGGATTACACCAACACTGAAAAATAGACTTAAATGTGAAACAGGATAAGTTACCATAAAGGAAGTCATTTTATAAGCATGAGAAAAATGGATAGGGTTTTTCAACAAAGCTGAGAAATTGAATTTAAGTTGTTCATACTTCGACATCTAGTACTGGAACAAAAAGGGAATTGTCACTGAGATGGGGAGGAAAATGGTCTAAGACAGACGTTATAAACTCTACAGCCACAGAGTAGACATGATGTGGATGCAATAGCTATATTAGGCCCATGAAAAGATCTTGGCTGGAGTTCCTGGAATAAAAACATGAAATAGGAAATGAGTCATTGAAAAATTCTGTGTTTCACGAAGAGGAGGGGGAAGATTCCCATAAAGGAAATGAACCCAACAAAACATTCCAGTTAAAAAAAGAAAGAAAAAAAGGTCTGGTGCACCTCAGAGGCTGTTTAACTTGTGAACCGAGCAGTAGGGAGCAGAGCATCTGCTCTGGGCAGCGTCCATTTCTACCCCCTCACAAATAAATACACAAAACCATTTTTAAAAAAAATACATGGATACATTCACAGGCAGATGGTTTTCTCTGAGCATGATGAAACATTTCTGTTCTGTGACTCCTGGAACAAAATGCCAGAGACCAAAAAGTAAAGAGCGCATAGTCAAGATAAGACAAAGACACCCCCACCCCCATGCTTCCTGTTGCCAGACACCACTCTCTGCTCTTCATCACTGACTAATTGTATTCATGATGTGATGATGACTAAGTAATGCAAATTGAGAGATACACCAATACACTGAATCACATGTGGCCTGCTGCCATCCAACTCCTCTTCTCACACACAATGTGCTTATTTACTTGTTTCACTCTTCTTCTTTGAAAGGAAAAAAAAAGCATAAAACACTCACACACACACACAAACCCCACAAATCCAGCTGTTGGGTTGAAATTCTGTGTAGCTAGCCTCCAGGATTCTGTATTGAGTGCCTCTTTGAAAGGCGCAGAAGTGCGAGGTAAGGCAGAGCCTGAAGGCTTGATTTTTGGCTGCAGCAGGGAGCCATGCTCTCCTGATGTGCCATTTGATCAGGTCAGGCCATCTCCCTCTGTACTTATCACTCACAGGCAGGGATGCGACTCAACCCCGGCCAGCACAACAGGGTTTCAGGCATATCTGTGGACAGTAGAGAGATTCTCTAAGGACTACAGGCACCAGATGCTGCATGTGACATGTCTGCCAGCTCTGCACAGCTGCCAGCTCTCTCCACCTTCACCAGCCTCTCCACCCACCTACCTCTCTCTCTGCAGATCACTGGGTTTGCCCCATGTACGGCTCTCTAACAGAGCGAAGCCAAAACGCCTTGGGTTGTTCTTTGCTCATAATTGTTTATTTATATTATTCTTGTGTTTATTCTTTAGTAGTTTCTCCCACTTGTGTTCTTTTTTTCACAAAGTTCATTTTCAGTCGTGTTTCTACCAACGCTCCCCTTTGAGAGTAATTTCCTTTGTTTATTTTTGCTCTGTCTCTTTCTGTCCGTCTACATTCATTCCTCTATATTTTCTACTGTGGTTGAGGCCGCTTGAGTGAGCTGCATATGGTGTTTATATAAGTTTAACTACATCAATGACAGCATCAAATCTTACTCTTTTTTAAATGAGTCCTTTTATAAGGTTTTACTCCTATACTGGATATTTTCTCTGGGAAAAAGGAAACTAAGATCTTTTATATTTCTGAAATAAAACCAGTTAATAAAAATATGCACTTGTCTGGCAATCCAGTAGTTTATAATATTTTGTTTCTACATAATTGTTTTTGGACCTCTTAAATTAGTTTTACTAAACAAGGAACACTGAAGCTGTTGATGGCAGGTTTCACAAAGCTTTGTAATTACATACATAACATTGCACCATTCACTTTATATTAACTTGTATGTCAAAAATCAAAAAATCTAGAAACAGCACAGTTAGCATGAGGAATCGCAATGGGTTCCTTTCATATGAAAGAGTTATGTTTATATGAAAAGAAGCTCTGATTTACCATGTTAGTATTTACTTGTGTTGGAGGTAAACATATCTCTAATAATGTAATCGGTGCATCTTTGAGTAAAACTATGGACAGGTCACCTGGTTTTGAGACCTTGTTGACATTAATCTCTGTTGAGTTTGTAGAGATTTGATCTTTTTTTCTCACAAAAACTAATATGAATGTGAAATGGGACAAAACTATTTAATAAAGAAATTTCAAAAAGAAATAAATGACTGTAGGGCTCTTTGTACTGATTTTTGTCATCTTGATCATATCTTATACGTTTAATTCAGTGTCCTGTCGTTTTAAGTTTCTTTTCTTTGAAATTTGTTAAAATTCCAGTAAATGTTTCTTTCTTTCTCTCCCACTTTCCTTTAGTGACCCATGAAGAACAGGCTAAAAATCACTGTAACAACTCCATATTTGTCTTGTGACTTGGTTCTGCTGCCAAATGTATGCAGTGTTCTTCTTTCTTTTCCATTACTAGCATTAGCTCACAGCGTTATAATGTATTCCTTCCTCTTCTCTGCCTGCAGACCAGGAGGTCCAGCTTGCACATCTATGCATCCTCCCCTGTGCCACACTTCTTCAGGGACCCTAAACCTGTTCTCCTCCTGCTCCTTGTTGTCCTTATTTTGCCGCCTTTACCCAGAGGGACATCCTGCTGTCTGACCCCATCACATAGAATTCTCTGCAACCAAAACTACACATGGCCTCCTGCTCTGTGGATGCACTAAATTCACTTTCCCTTGCGTGGAACAGTTTTCCATGCATTCCCGCACAGCTCCATTAAACATAATAATGCCCTGTCAGTCAGTTCAAATGGTATTATTACTTTAAAAAAACAAAGATTTAAAGTAAATAAAGAGATTTTCCATCTTTAATTCCAGCATTTTTCTTGTCAACACGTCACATATTATGTTAAATAAACACCTGGATAAGAGAATAATAAATGAAGACAAAAATGAGATCATTTTGTACCTATGGCGTGTTGATGAACTCAGATCTAACTTTCAGCAGCCACATCAAGCTTCACCAAGAAGCTTTTAACCACCTCAGAGCCATCAACAAACTCAAAGGTTTAGTCTCCCAGAAAGACCAGGAGAAACTCATCAATGCAATCAGACTCCTCAAGCGCTTTATATGAACTCTTGTATTGTTTTCTAGGTCATTTGTTGTAATACAATATTGTTATTGATTGTCAAGGTTCTTTTTTAAATATAATTTATTCTGTTTATTCATCTTATCAGACTCTGGATCTACAATGGAACAAATTAGTCCATGCCATCATTACGAGCTTTGGTCTGTCATCATTATTTTGTACTTTGTTTTATGGTGGTGGGTTGGACCCTAGGCTATTAAGCTCTGCTTCTTTGGGTGTCTAATTTTTCTTTTCTTTTTATTCGCAAACATTAATACAATTTAACTTGTGTATTTAGTAAATGATTGTGAAATAAACTTGTGAAGTAAACATCTACAGCTGATCCAGATGCTGCTGGAGCTTTAACTGGGACTAAGAGACCTGCCCACATCACAACAGTTTTAAAATCTACTAATTGTTCACAAATCCCAGCACGGCTCAGAATACATCTGTGATATGTTCAGTGATTACAAACCAAGCAGAGCTCTGAGATCCAAAGAAGCAGGTCAGCTGGTCCAGACCAGAGTCCAGAGTAAACATAGTAAACATGGAGAAGCAGTATTTAGATGTTATGCTGCAAACATGTGGAACAAAATGCCTGTAGAGATTAAACTCTCCCCACTTTAAACTAGACACTAGACACTTTAAACTCCAGGTAAAAACTTTTCTTTTGTCCTTTGTTTATGCATGAAATCCACACTGTTATTTATTGAGATTTTTGCTATTTGTTGTTGTTTTGACACCATCTGTAATGCTTTCAATGTTTGATACAAAGCACTCTGACTGGTCCTGTACATAAAAGCTGCTATAGAGATAAACGTTGTGGCATCTGCTACATAACATAGAAACTCCACTGATCTCATATTCATCTTACATTGTCTACTTTTTGAGTTTTCTTGCATAGTAGGCTTCACTGGCCTGAGCATCAACACTATAAATGCAGGTGATTCTCACATAGATATCTTAGCTGGTTTTAAGTGTTCTTGTAAGGAATCTCCCTAAATGGACACACAAACATACTCCAGTGATTATAATGTCATCTTAAACAGACTGGGGAATTCCTCAACTGCAGTTCCAGAGGAGCTGAGGACCTAGTGTGATGTTTTAAAATGACTCCTGCATTATTTGGCCACAGGAAGAGATGAGTAACTCCAGAGAGTCAGAGAGAGACAATAAATCCTTTACCTCATCCTGTCATTCCCATTCTGCAGTACAGTCTGCTGTACACTGTGCAGCCAAATGGCAGGAGGGAAGAGCTATTCCTCCACTCCAAGGTCCTGCTTCATGCTGTTTTCACCACTCGCTGCCAGCCACAGCAATTTGTCTGGCAAGCACTTAGCCGGTGCATTGTAGTGGGCCACATGAGGCCAGTGGGAGTTTTGCAGTTCACCTCACACATTATCTCAGTCGCTTTGTGTTCCTGTTGCTTATATATTCATATCTTTCCATCTAAACCTCCCTTTCACTTCATCCCGGCTGGGTGTTACTGAGAAAGGGACACAGTAGCAGGGGTTTGTGCCTGTGTGTTCAGCTGGTTCTGCTCTGTGGTGAGCTGTAAATACTGCTATCTGGGAATCATTGTAAGTCGTTCAAAATGTGTGTTCGTGTCCAAGTCTGCATGTGTGAAGCATCTATCGGTCTCTACAGGCAGTTCCTCCCCCATTCACAGTGCAGCCCTTCCAAACAGATAAGATGCAGCTGATGAAACAAAATCTCAGAGAGCAAGGGATGCACATGTTGTCTATTATTGACTTCCTTGTCCTTGAATTCCTAAGCCCTATCTTCCATTCTTGATCACAGACTTCCTCTTTATTCTCCTCTCTGGATTTTCTTCCTTTTATGTCCATTGGTGTATATTTTCCTGTTTTTCTGTAGCATCTGTTTCTGGGAGGTTAACAGCCCATTAGTGAGAGATGCTGCTCAGCTTCTTATGGCATTAAACCGGGACCACTGACTGATGCCAGTTAGATTCTGTAAGTACAATTCATGACTCACAGGAACTCAATTCTTGCTGCGAGCTACTTAAGACTTCAATACACTGTAACAAAAACCTTGTATTAAAGCATGTAAACTTAAATGACATTCCAAAAACCAAATTTATCCAGATTTTACTCCCTCCTGGTTTGAAAATGACAATCTCTAAAGTGCTTTGTGCAAGTAATTGGAAAAAACACACACAACAAGCAATATGCTAACAGTAAAAACACAAAAGATAAATGAAATCTCTTTTAAAAGATTAATCAGTACATTCAATCTGTGTACATAAATGTAGTGCCTGGTTTTAAGGATCCCAAAGAAATCATTTCCTCACTTCACTGTCAAGCCAGATGTTTATAATCAGATGTTTAACATTTATTACATAAGTGTAAAGATGGGTTGGAGTTGGGAGGTTATGGGCATGTATTTTATGTCTTTATTATGTAAAGTACTTTACACTTTTGTATGAAAAGTGTTTTATAAATAAAGTTTGATTGTTTAAAAGTCCTTTTTTTTACATTTAGTACATCAAGAGAACTGAAATAAATAGTTTTGGTTTTGAGTGGATGATTTTCACATCGCCTTCTTTTTACTTTGGTTCTATTTGTCCAGATTACTGCTTTTTATTTTAGCCCATCTCCAGTAACCTGGTTTACCTCTCCTACCTCGCCTTTCAACAGATCACCCTTTTATCCTCCACAAAAGCACTCCATGTGTCCTAAATTACTCTGTATCCCACAATCTTGACATCTACTTCTCTCCACAGCCACTTTCATTTTACTGGAGCTCTGCCTTGTCGGGGAGAAGCATTCTCCTTCAAATCTTATAGGCAAGGAAACAAACACTGGTGCTCCAGTAGATTTTAAAAACAACCTTGCACCAGCATCTGCCTCTGATATTTTGTAGTGTTTGGTGTAGATTCATTAGCAGTTCAAGCCAATCAACAATTAATTATCATCCAGGACTAGCTGACTGGTAGATGTAGATATAAACAAAATGCTTAATTTTCTTGTATTTGTCACCATGTTTCTACCGGTAATGGCTACCATAGAGTCCTGCTGCTTTCTCAGCTCCTTGCTTTGATTTCTTCTTGTGATTTTAGCCAAAGAACAATAGAAGAATGTAAACCTTTTAAAGTAATCCCTAGTTTTGTTCATGTTTGACTGTTTTCCAGACAGACAGAAAGACAGGTAGATTTGCTGCACCTGTTAGCTGGGGTGGAGAAAACACCCAGGATGATGTCCCTGCCGTGCATTCTGATGATGGGGCTGGTGGAGTGCAGCAGGTTAAAGTAGAAGTGGGAATCACCAGGTATGGAGCAGTTCAGACGGGCCTTCAGGAACGATGTCCACTGCTTCTCCAGAACACGTTGTGACCCGCCTTGATCATGTTTGCATACTCGAGCAACGCGTGATACCACTACCTGTGGGTAACAAGCCACAGAGGCATTAATATAGATCTGCAGAAAACTCACCATGTATTTGGAACAGTTTGCAGAACTCCAATGATTACCTGGAGAGGTAATAATATTTCCTGAGGTTTGGATTTCATCTTTAAAACACAATATTCAAAAGCTTCTTTCAACTCTAGGGTGGTTGCTACAGAGTCATTTGCATACTATTTGCAATGTGGAAACACTGTTTTGACAGATCATTGTTTTATATTGTTAAATTCGTTATCAATTATTCATGAAAATGCCAGTTGATCTCAAAACTACTTTGAACGCACAATAGCGACGCTGTTTTAAGTATCCATTTACTTTGCTCTCTGAAACATGTCAAAACAAAAGACCTTCTCATAGCACTTATCTGTAAATGTGAATTGCTAATTTTTTTTTAATGAAAAGGTTTCCTCATGCAGATGCAGTTTTTCTTGACATGACATTTTCTGTATTTTAAAAACACATATTGGACTAAAGTAGTATTCAGCTTTTTACAGAGATGTATCTCCTCAGCCATGGTAAGGAAAGAAAATCCTCCAAAACCCTGTTTTAACCATAAAAAGCTCATCACATGAAAAAAAAAGTTAAAAAAGTGCCATTTTAGGAAGTTGAGTTCTTTATTTATCCCTTTAACAAAGTATTAAAATGAATAAATAAGAAAATAAGGATACATAACATGCAGAACCATGCAATGGTAAATTATTTAATGTATTCTGTTAAATATGAGGTGGCAAAGGACATGACGATTTTTTTCTAAGGTCAGGACAAAACGTCTCAAATATATCATGCTGGGCTTTATTGGGTAAAAAATAATCTTTGGTCAATACAGAAAGACTCTTTGCTCACTCCATGAGGTGAAGAATTATGTATAAATTCATGCAAAAGCAAGAATGACCAGTGTACAATAACAGTCAAAAATTTGAACACACTTCCACAATAAATGCAATGGAGGAAAATAAGTCCAAACATTTTACTGGTGGTGTGAACCCAGAGAAAAAGAGTTTATATGGATATCTAAATATGGATATCTGTTTATGGTTGCATTCCAGCTATGCATTTATACATCCCAGAGTAGTCTTTTTAAATGATAAACTGAATGGACCAGCAGCTCCTTCACTTGGATGTATGGATATTTTAAAAGTTTAGAGTGGATGCATTTCCAGAGGAACAACTTTGTACCTTCTCCAAGTAATTGAACTCCATGGCTATCTCTCGGAAGAAGAAGTAGATGTGAGGTCCCCACTCCACAGCACTGACAAAATATGGCTCTGTGTTGCAAAAGCAGGGGAAAAGTTAGAGGGAGAAGAGGCACTCAAGTCAGATAGAGAAAAACACGCTGAGAAAATGCTCAAACAATTATGTATCAGGGTTAAAAAAGTTTGCATGAAAAAAAAAGGGATTTTTTATTTTAACAGGAAATGTCATAAGAGCAGGAACAGAAGGCACAAACTAATTTCATTACATGCTGAATGGGGATTTTACAGCAAACAATAAGCACATTATAACTCTCTGATGTTTTGGAGAAATGCATTTAATGCTACGATATTGGTGATATTACAGCCAAGATGTCTAAAACAGGAATGGGAAACTCCAGTCCTCGAGGGCCGCAGTCCTGCAAGTGTTAGGAATTTCCCTACAGAAACACACCTGACTCAAATCAGTGGGTAATTAGCAAACTTGTGTAGAGTTTGATGCTAAGCTCTGCACAAGTCTGCTAATTTAGTCTGACGTGGATCAGGTGTGTTGGGAAAGCAGGGAAAGTCCTAACACTAGCAGGACTACAGCCCTCGAGGCCCGGAGCTGCCTATCCCTGCTCTAAAATCTGTTTCAGAAGTAACTCTAAGCATGACATCTAGTCAAGGATCATGATGCTCTTAGCCTGCTGGGTGAAATGTCTGCCAGGAACATAGGTGCTGATCCAGCAATGTGTTTAAGCACCTAAAACCACAGGAGTCCAACAACCTCTACAGCGTGAGGTTGCATGATCCACATGTGAAAACTGCTTCAGTGCAGCTTAAACTTGATAAAACAAAAACAAACTAGCAAGTCCTAACAAGTGTACACACACACACACACACTGTAGGTACCTCGAAACCACTTGGAGTCATGCTTGATGGTGCGCAGAGCAGGACTATCCCCGAGGCTACGGTAGATCACCGCATCAATGGCCAGGAAGTCTGTCACTGTAGCTGTAAATAGATTCCCCTCTGAAACACACACACATTAAGAAACTGGTGAATTGGACAGTTTGGCAAAGCAAAAACTATTGGCAACATGCAGAAGTTTACACAGCTGCTCGCTGGTCGAGATTTCAGTCACTGAATAACCTGGCGAGTAAAAGGTGATCAAGCTTCCACAATTCAGAAAATTCAACATGGTTACTTTGCTTAATGATACCAGTTAAATTTCTTTGTTTGATTCAAAGCTTGTACATTTGAAAGCTAACATAAAACACACACAATAAGGGCCCATAACAAAACTTTGGACAGAAAAAACTTCTTTAAGTTATTTTTATCCTTTTATTTATCCTCTTAAACATTCACTTTTTGAAAGATTCGAGGATTTTTTATATGTAGCCTTTAATAAGCCGAACATATTTTTGGTGTAATTTAGATTAGATAATTAATGACACAATCATCTTGTACCTCCTAAGGCTTTTTTATGGTTTATTGGGAATAATTTTTTTGAAGATAACATCCTCTTATCATATCAGGTTTTTTATTATGATTATGAATATGATTATGATTGTTAGTATTATTATTATTATTATTATTATTATTATTATTATTATTATTATTAATAATAATTGTTGGTATTAAATTCTTCCACTTTTACTTCTTGAGAAGGAAACTGCATTTAAAACCACCTGCAACATCTGGATCTGTTTTATTTTTTCAAAGGCTAGAGATGACTTTCAGCTGACGGGTGGTTTTAAGCCAAACTGGATGAGCAGCTGCCTCAAATACGATGGGCTACAGCTCCTCAATACAGCTGGCCTGGGTTCAAATTACATGATGAAAACGCTGCTTCTTTCTCTGCTTTCTCTCTCTGACCCCCTTTCCTGTTAATCAACCATTAAATAAAGGTCATTGGAGCTCAAAAATCATTAAAAAAATTAAGAGCAAGTGGTCATTGTTAACAAATTTTGTGTAAGAAAAAAAAGCTCATTGTAGTGTAGCATACTAATCATACTGTTAAATCAAATGTCCATCCTCCTCATCTTTAACCCCTCTCCAACTTCCACCTCAAACCATGCCGACATCATCAGAACCAGGAAACTGAAACCAGTATAACTCTGTCCTTTGTTTTATTTACATAACAAAAGTCTGACCTATTACAGGTGGTTTTCACTTGTTTTTTTCCTATTTGGAAAAGTTGAATGTAGACATCCTATTGTGTTTTTTACAGAAGTTGTTGTACTGCATGACTGTAGTGTTTTCAACATAAAGAAAAGAGAAATGAAAGGCGTTTAACCAGATAGTCTAAACATTTCACAAAGACCATTACCATAAATGTGCTAAAAGACCAGGGCACTATGAAAACACAGTTACATAACATAAGATGCAAAAAAAGAGGATTTAGCCGTAATGGTTTCCCCACAGTTTGGGCCACCAAACCCTCAACTGATTACTGGTGAAAATCTGCTATAACAAAACAAGTAACCAACATAAAATCTATTTGTTCATACAGGTCATAGTAAGACTTCTTTAACACATCAAAGAAACCAGCTTTTCTTTTCATGGAAGAACAATGAAATGCACAATGAGGCTTTTTACCTGCAAATAGAGCTACGTTGGCATGTTTCGGGTCATAAGGGCATCTCGCCATGCCACTGACAGGGTCTCCAACCATCTCCAGAGTGTCTCCCTGTTAAATAACCCACACAGACACACACATGCATCCTTCATTCAGCCTCATTCGAACATTATAAATGCATCTAAGGCAGCATCGCGAAAACAAGCCGCATGAGAATGGCAATTAGGCGTCGCTGCTAAAAGTGCAAACTAACAATTTACTGCTGGCAATTAGGTAGCAGCAACAAGAGGGTTACATACTCATACATAAATAAAATAGACCAGCAGACACACACACACACATGGTGGTGCATACATCCTCATAGAGTCTTGTTAATATTTCATATATGTTAGCAGCCTGTATACATCCCATTTCTGCTCCTCTGTTTGTTACAAATCATCCTCATTCAAATGGTAGCCACTGGTTTAAGGCAACAGCAGAACTTTGACACTCTGCGTCTCGTTTATGGTTAAAAATGTATAAATGGCATTTCATTAAAACATAGCTATTAATAAAACAGCAGCTAGCATCACTAACTAGTCCCCTGAGAAGCAGGCAGCCTACCAGGCAAACCCTGGTGTGTTATACACAGTTGTAGAGTGACATTAGGGGATGACAGATAATGGATCAGGTTTCGTTCTGTGTACCAATGTTGTGCTATTTTCTAAATGTTTGGAAGTAAAAACAGCAATTATCTGAAGACGTTTCCACTTTTTTCCACCCTGTTTTTCCTCAGCTCCGCTCAGCAGCCTGCATCCTTTCAGAAAGAAAATCAGCTCAGCCAAATATTAATATTTACATGTAGTTTTTCTTCCCATAAGTTGAAAACAGTTACTGTAATTGAGCCAGACAGGTACTGGATGGGAAGTGGAGCAAAGTGCTGCATAGCAGAGGATTCAGGTGAATTGCTGCTTGATGGGTAACAACTTCCAGATCCTGACCAATGCATTTTGGGGGAAACGGTACTGGAGTTTATCCATCAATCGGATGCCTGCTCATTCTATCGCTGATCAATGAGACTATTCAATGATGCAGCTGGTTTTATGAAGTACCTTTATTAGTGCAGTTGTTTTTACTGCTTTACCACAAGCAGAACAAACAAATGATTGAAAGAAATTAAATCAAAACAAGCAGAGATGTCATACCTCCAGAGCCCCCCTCTCCCTTCTTTTTTCCCCTCTTTATGTGATTTATTTTCCATCTTAGAGTCTTAAGCTCTGCAGACCATGAAGTTTAACCACTGACAAATAACACTGTTGTTTCTCAGGATAACAAGGCACTGGGACTTCCAGACAGTCAGGATAAAAAAAACTCCTTAGTAGGAAGCAAACGTCACTTCAAGTGCTGCACAAACAACTCAAGCTAAGTTTTCACCAAAGCAGACAAATCAATTGAACTGTAAAAGCAAGATATAGCTTATAAAAAAAACTAATAAGCTATTTATTGTTAATGTCAAACCAGTTATAAAGAATTATATATTATCAAGGTCTGGATCAAGTTCTGTTGGCTTACAGTGTAGTTGGCACAAAGAGGGTTGAAAGCATTGGTCCCACACAAAAACAGGCCTCCTTGTCGGCTGAGAAGAACCTTCATGAAATTACGGCATTCATCCTGCAGGACATAAAAAGAGAAGAAGATGGAGAGTTTAACAGGCAGCAAAGGTAAAACCAAAGAGAAAGACATCAGAATGATGGCTCAAAAGCAGAAAAACGTGTATTTGCAAAGGACCGATTATCCAAACTTCTCAGTGAAATTAAGCTTTCTAGTGACTCGATACGTGGCACCATGGCACCATTAAACGTGTCATTCATACTGATATACGTCTAAAGGGAGCCTGCAGAGACTTTAAATACCTACCTACCCTTACACGTGCACATGTGCACATTGGTAGCAGCTTAGGGTGGACAGGCTGTAATCCAAACAAGCCTCAAGATGTAAAAACAAGCAACAGATTTTTAAACATGAAACATCAAATTGCACCAGTGTAAAGCTGCTCAATTCATTCTTTGCGTTAAGAAGATGTGACCTGTGCTCGCACCACATAATGGTTGCCTTTTCTTACAGCACTTAATAGCAGAAAAGATTTGTGAGGTGAAACTGTGGTTTCAGTTTTTTGCACATCATTGCATTCTGCTTAGATCTAACTTCTTGGGCACCAAAAAAGAAACTGGTTGGTTAAAAAAAAAAGCTGCAGAACTGTGTGAGAATCTGCATTTCTTCACTAGAGTGTTTGGCCTTAATTCTAGTCGTGACCTTTGAGGTTAAAAGCCAAAAACATACTGACAGCAGTTTTCCTTGGACGAAACAAGTGAGAGACCTGTAAGTAAGTGATGATGAATAGTAGATCAGTGATAGACAGCAGTCAACAAACCCTCCTCCCCAAACTACTGGTGTCCCAGCCAGGATGGCACCAGTGCAGACCTACAAGCACACACAGATAAACTCACATTCCTGCTAGATAGGCTCTAATTTCATGACCACTTGCAGTGATGTCATCAGAAAGAGTAGCACAGCTGAAGCAGAGTCGTAGGTGTCAGTGATAGCTGATATGTCACACAGGAAAGTGTGAACATGTGTGTGTGTCAGAGAGAGATCAGAGAAAAAGCAGTGATATGAGAGATGGGTGAGTATTATTCCAGATGTTACATCCTACCTTTCTCACTCCCTCACTTCCTCACCTTACTCCCTGCAGGGTTCTCGTTTTTCACCAGAAAAGAAGAAAATGTTTTCATGGGCAAGTGTTTGCGTGCGTGTGTGTGCGTGCATGTGTGTGTGAGTGTTTGTGTGTGTATGGTGAGGGTGTCAAGTGTAAGGTGTAAATTTCTAATGCTGCAGCACAATGTGACAACTCTCCCTTTTTGTCACACCTGCACCTGCACATGCACATGCACATGCATGTTCGCCACAGTCTGTGTATATTGTGTGTATGTGTGTTAGAGCAGAAGCATGCCGATGTATGAGAATCATTTGCATGCTGTTTGTCAGAGGGTTACATTCTGTCAGCTTGGTCAGACCTATAATCACAAAGCCAGATGAAGCACCCTTAATAACAACCCAGTCCAACTGCCAACATCTCAGGGAGGGGAGGGAACGCTTGGAGTAGTCAAACCACTTCACAAATGTCTTAATTTGGCTGCGATTGTACGCATAAAATGAATAGTTTGATGACTGCTGAATCCAAATGAAGAATTAGAACCTTTGCAGAATCAACAGTTGAGTTCTGATTGCTCTTTGTGCTTTACAAAGATGATCCAAATTCCTCCTGCGCCACATGCAACATCCATTTATCAACATTCAACTATTTCAGGAAGTAATTCAGCACTTTCACCTAGAAATCCATCTTCATTCAAAACCCAATTCCGTCTACAGGATTAACGTTTTGTGTTTTGCCCTTTAAACAAACAAACCAATTATAAAGGATCAGGCAGTGATTCACTGAATCAAACAATTACATATAAATCCAAACGCAGTATGTCCTGATGCCAGCTACTTCTTCTCTCTGCCTTCTCCTCAGTTTGGGCACCCTCACTCTCTGGGTAGAATCCAGACAAAACGCCACCTGTGCAAGCTGGCAAGCCTTTATGAGACCCAGACGACAGAGAACCTCCTCCTTCTGCTCCTCTTAGAGGCACAACTGTCTGGGCTCGAAATAAAATTAATCTTGAGCACAGATGAGTTACACAGGAGCAATGCCGCAGTGCACAAATGGATGATGTGAATGACAGGGAAGACTTACAGATGCGGAAGGAAAACAGAGGGAAAAGATGGAGCAGAAAAGAAAGCATGCTTGCTTAAGAACATCTGCAGACATTAACTAAACATTAAGCAGGTACTAAGTTATATAGTAAGTCCCTTGATATCAAGAACGATGTTGAGCTTTTTTTTTGCAGCTATCTGCTTCATTATTTGATTCCAACTCAACCTGGATTCTTCTCCTCATCCTCCTCCTCTTTGATACTCTATACTCCATATTCACCTGTGGTTGTTTGGTGAGTCAGAAGAACTGGAGCATTAGGTTTTGGATGACAACACACTCATATGAATGATCACCGGAGGTGGGGGCAGGTGAACTACAGTGCTGGGGTGATCAGATTCCAGTGATGCTGTGTGACAACAATCTCTCCATGAACACAAGCAAAATCAAGGGGGAGTGAGGGGCAGCCTTCCCCCTTTACACCCAGGAGACTGAGGTGGAGTGGGTGGAGTCAATTAAATTCTTCTGTACAAATAACGCAATGCTCTGAATCGGTCCTACAACCCTAAAGAATTCCCAAAGAGACCTGGCGAAAGAGCTGTATTGCTTTAGATGCCAAAATTTATGGTCTGCAGCGACGATGGTGTGCTCTTCAGTGCCAGGATTGTGTGACATGGTGACTGCACCCTTGGGACAGGAAAGCCCAATAATGTGCAACAAAAACTGCACAAAGCATTCCTGGAGGGATCGTCGTATGTATGCAGGACATTTACACGAGTAAGGTTGTCAGGAGAGCCCACATAATCAAAGGCCACACCCCCAAAGCACACACACCTCTTATGCCACTTATCTCAGGGGGATGCTTTCAGGTGTGAGAAATCAAGGAGACAAGACAGAGAAAGAGTTTCTTTTCTCAGACCATCAGACTCCTCAACAACACCAAACATTAACTGGGTTATTATTGTTCACTGTTTACTGTGCATAACTTTTATTACATATTCCTTGTTATTGACTATACTGCACACTTTCTATTTACTTTCTAATGATTGTTTTGTTTTGGAAATACTGAAGTTTTCTTTTGCACATTCTGGAGCATGCCAACAAAAGATTTTCACTGCACAATGTTTAACTGTTGCTTTGCTACTTATGTAAATGTAAAACTCTTGAATCCTAAATTGGTTATTTGTCTATGTATTTCACAACAGAGTTAGGTATCATCCTTCTTGGATGCATGCAAAAAAGAGCAAAAAGAAAACATGTCCATCTATGAGCTTTCAAAGGCAAGAAAATAATAAATAATGGAAGTGACGTGCACACACTCAGAGCATCAACAGCTTCCCTGTTGTTACAACACATCTGTTCCACAACAACCTGCAGCAGCTCCACGCTCTGCATCTGCTTTCCATTGACTGTCTGTAACTGAGCCTTTTCCCTTATATGATAAACAGCTTTTTATGTTGCCAAAGCCTGGGCTTAGTGTTCTAATGATGGGGAAAGGAGAAAGCTATGCATTACCTCCAGCTACGACAAGCATGTCTGTATTTGGTCAAACTGCATCAAAACATGCTTGTAAAAGCTTTTGCTATTTTTTTTTTTATATATTTGGAAGGAAAAGTATTTTCTTTTAATCTTATAAAAATATAATAAGTGATATTTTACACAATAAGCCGCAAATGAGGAGCCAGCTTAGACAGTACATCAGGGGGTCGTATTTAGCTACATCTCCAGAGTTTCCATTACATGCCTGGCTGGTCCCCTGATGTTAGCATCCAGGGAGAGGACATTGCTGCTCTGCCAAGAGCTGCTATTGAGCCAGAACTCCCCCACACATGTACTCATACGGTATACACAATGGCCCCACACACACACAAAGGCTTTGCGATCCCTTTTCTCTGCTCATTAAGAACAGGTCTGTCATTTCCAGAAAAATCCCTGATGCACAGTTCTGACTGAAAACAGAGTGACTCTCCATGACAGGAACACAGTGTGAGTCTATGTTTGTATGCATGTGGGTGGAGGATAAATTAACAGCGGCACCAAATTAGTAGCAAGGAGCCATTACGTGAGCTGCAGTCTTACTCAGCATGTTAAAACTAATTTTCATATTTCTGCATCTCCGCTTCAATGTTTGATGGTAATTTTGACTGAACACACTAAGGGCCATAAATAAGCAACAGTGACATAAGGAAGGGTGAAGGGAATAAGAGTGAGACAGTGGCAATGCCAGCATAAATGAGACACACAGAGAGCAGAAAGGGGATAAGTCAGCCATGTGGGAAGCCTCAGTGGTGGAGATGACCTGCAGATCATAGGGTCAGAAGAGCCTCACTTCCTGGAGGAAGTCATCCACACACATACAGTATTTAAACCTTGACCACAACACTTAACCAGAAGCACCTCTGGACAGCTCAACAAACTGCCAGCCTGCTGAGAAAACAATGGCGAGTTGTCAGATAACCCGAAACATGATTTATGTGTCCGTGCACGCTTGCTTGAGGAAGATTTTTCTTTTCTCTTGGGAAAGAAAGATAGACTTCACCTTCATGAGGCCAATTATTGTAAAAGCTTTTAAAAGACATCAAACATGTGCTTTGCTGCAGTTTTCAACATTTGAAAGCAATTTCAATCTGGAGATGTGTTTTATAAAAGTAACCATGAACTAAATAAGAGAGTGAAGCATAACTTCCAGCTAATGAAGTCTGGGGTGTGTGGATCTGTGCAATAAAAGACGAGAAGTTTGAATTATTACACAAATTAATCAGTGAGATAACGGTTAAAGTGAGCCGACATGTGGTTAAACATATATTAATGTAGCAGCTGAAACCAGCAGGCATTTCATTTGGATGACTAAAAACCCAAAGCTCCTCTGAGAGCACGATCAAGACATTATTGATTGAACAATCTCACTAAGTGCAGCCTATAACGATGCTTAGTTGTGCTTTAAAGACGCTAGTCTGTGTTTGCATGCGCATTCCACTCTGGCATGACCTGATGTGTTGACACAGAGCTATCTCAGGGGGGAGACCCGCCAATTATTTGTTTTTTTCTCCCCTTTTTGAAGGGTGAACAAAAACAGTAAAACAAGTGCATTGAGCAACAGCAGCAGGTAATCAAAATGTCAAAGATGGGCAGTCGAAGAGAAAACAGAGTGCAAAGGACGCAGGACGTATGACAAGAATAAGCACAAGTGACTGAGGGGGATTTTTTATTCGTCAACACTACTTTGGTCAACACGGGAGAAAAGGAATAGTTGAGGGAATTAGGATATTGAATTTTAAGCCTAATTAAAGGAGAATACTATGTCCTTCCTGATCAACCAAGCAGAAATATTTAATTACAAAACCAATTATGAGGTGGTGAATGCATCACATCTGACACAACCATCCTCTAAATAGAGCGGGATATTTTCAGGGGTGAAGAGGAGGAGAAAAAGGGAGCAAATAAAGGAGAAAAAGGCAGGACAAGCACACAGAAAATGACTTTCTGATTCAGTTGAAGCAAAGAACTCATTTATGTTAATGTAAGAAGAGATACAAAGAGAAAACACACAAAAGAGACACTTCAAATCATGAATATGCATGAATAAAAGGTTCCTGACCATAGATGATCCTGTCTGCTTGTGTAATATTCTCCCCGTGTATGCATTAAAGATGGCTATTAGTATTCATCCGTTGAAATATTCAGCCACCCCAGGTAACCTCTGGCACGGAAATGAACATAGCAACAGGGGGTAAGAAAACACCTAAAGTGGCTTGATGCAATATAGTGTAAAAAGGCAGAATGTAAAATCCAACAAAGTCAATTTATCAAGATAATGTAGATTTTTTATATCAGTTTTACCCTGGGTGATGTAAATGATGTGTTTTTCAGATCCTGACGTTTCATTGAACACAACAAACATCCTAAACTCCTGATGATGCACTCTGCAACGCCACACATCAGTTCTACTTTCATTTGTAATCTGTCTTCCAGCAGCAAATAAAACAAATAATATATGTTCTATTAAATCTGATGATAAAGTGTTTCCAAACTTTTGAATGGTACTGTGTAGTATTAATATTGGGCCAGATTAGGGTTTAAGACAGATGTAATGTGAAGGGTAAGAAATATAAAAAAAATCTGTATTGATGTAAAAACATGTTTTTTAAAAACAAACAAATTAGAATATTTATGTTGCCAAAACTCAGAACTGCAACAAAGTAATTATAGTTCAATGATGCAAGATGGAGAAAAACTTAAAGAAAAAAAATGTTGCACCATTATTTACTTTGAGGCTAAATTAGTTTATTTGGCAAAAGAGATTAACGCAATGTCAAAAAACACCAAATACCTTCATTTTGTGTTTACTTATCACATCACAGAGTTTGATCAAGTAAAAAAGAAAAAAAACTTCCCCAGAGATGAGGGTTAAGATCATGCTTTCCGGTTTCCACTGATCCAACATGAGGTGGAGCAGCGTTAAGGATGAGAATAGAGGAAGCTTCATTTTATCCTGATTATTATAAGAAAATTTGATGAGAATTGAACATTTTTAAGAATCGATCTCAGAAAATCTGGATTCCATTACTTATTTCTGTGCAGGGATAGGACTTGACCCACAAAAGAAAAGGGTATCTTCCACCTGCATAAATGGAAGGACAGGAATAATGCCAAGATGGGGGGATAGGGATTGAGCCAAAGTCTTTTGTGAGAAGGGAAATCCATGTAGCCACTTCTTTGTGTGTCACTTTTAAACAAACTCTCCCCTGAGTACCTTCACTGTGTTGCTGCACAGGAGTGATCTGGATAAAACATTTGTGGGTGTTAAATTAAGGAGTTACGTTTTATGCTGTGTGTCCTCATGCTTTGACAAAAGTGTGATTTGCATGAAAAACAGCGGATTTGAACTTACTGAAAAACGTAAACTTTAAGTAATAATGAAGGAGTGTTTGTCCAGATGTGCTGATTTGTGTGTACTGTATATGTATGCGCACACACTTCCACTGAAAAGCATGTGAGCCTGCAGAGAGCTGACTGAAAGAGCCTGGCAGTGTTCTTATCTTCCTCACTTTGCTGTGTGACTCATGGCATCAGCAGACAGTACAGTCATTAGGGGCAAGAAGACCTTTCATATCTCAAGCAGCCCTACAGCCCTCCTCAGGGTCAGCCAATTGGGACCACCCCCCCACCTACCCATATTTGCCTTAGCCATTTGTCTCAGTCCCAGTACTCTCCATTGTGTTTTTGTCTGGCAATGTCTCGCACAGATTTAATGTCAAGCATTCTCTCACTCCGTTAAATAAGTCCTCTTTTTCTTTGCCTGGAGGGGACAGAGCCTTTGTTTGTCTCATCAGCTCCAACCATCACCACTGCATAAAACCACCCTTCTGCACTAGCGGAATATATTCGGTTTATGCTTTACATACAGCAGCCAGAAAAATCTGTTTTGGATATATAAGAGTTATTCAAGCATGCACTGCTAGTGGCTGTTGGGATATCTTATCCCATGTCTTCCTCACTTCGCTGGCTTTCTGATGCCTACCTGCACTTTGTGATACTACAGAACACAGTCCTGACTCATCATGATGAAACAAGTCTTAAACTGGGAGGAGTGGCTCTGATCCTCTGCTCAATGAGTGTTTGTGGGTGTAAAAGAAACAAAACTTCCTGAAAATCAAATACATATTGCCAAGAATCCCAACAGTGACACCACACTTTAACATGGAAAGGTGAGACGTGCAGATTATGAGCGAGTTACTAAGACTGAAGGAGACAAATGGTGTAAAACAATGTAATTCCAACATATTTAGCTTTTAGAGGACAAAAAATATGATAGCACATTTATATAAAGGGTATTCAGAATATGAAAGGCCTCCGTTTTAATCAATAAAATATTTGCTGGCACCAAATGAGATGGCATCTTATAGCAGTTTTAATCATTAATAGTCTTAGCTTCAATATTTGTAATAGTCCAATAAAACTGTGTGAAAAAAGGTTAGTTATTATTAATGATGCTAGCCTTCAGAGCTACTACCTTTCTTTTTACAGAAGCTTAAATAAACACTTTTGTGTAACAGTTGTTCAAAGGGAAAAAAATCTGCAGACACACTGATTAGTAAGTTCTGCAGCTTTACGGAGCTTTGTTGTTTCTTTCAGTGGTTTGCTGTTTTCTTTTTGTTTTTTTCACTGTTCTCTGCACAAAGCAGCAGAATATCTAAGTCAGTGGTTAACTGCCAGTGATTATAATATAGACTTTAGTATCTAAAAAACCAGACGTTTTCTTCAGAAGTTGGTGTAGCCCAAATCAAAGCTTGAGGAATAATGAATACTGGTGCCTGCGTGCAATATGTAGATCACTGTTTTAGCAGGAATAACCTATTTATCCTTTTTATAGCAACAATCTGCTAAATCAGCTCAAGCAAATTAATGTACAAGTACATATTGTTTATCCTAAAAAGGCCCTCATAGGTATATTCAGGAACAGAAAGCAACAGTATGTCTGGCATTTGCCCATTATCCATTATTATACACAATTATTCCAATGCAGGGTTGCAGGGGGCCTGGAGCCGATTATTGCTGATACTAATCTAAAGGCAGGGTACTTCCTCACCAGTCCATTAAAGGACCATTGCAGAGAAACAAACAATCATTCATGCTCACACTCACGTCTGGGGAGAATTTCAAGTCCTAAAATGATTTAACAAGCTATTTTGAGCTTTGGGAGGAAGCTAAGAGGGCGCGTGAAAAGCTGAAAACACTCCCTGGTTTATACCAGCTTGGGTAGAACGTGCAAACTTCTCAATAAGGGAAAGTCATAAACACGGTTAAAAACAGGAAACTATTCCACCTTACAGCTTTACTGGGCTTTCAGTCCATTTATAAAATACAACAGGGAGGTGTGGTGGTTAGCACTGTTGCCTCAAAGTAACTAGGTTTGATTCTCAGCTGCAGGGGAGGGATATGTCTAGGTCTTGCTGTGTGGACTTTACATGTTCCCTCGTGTATGTGTGGCATCTCTTTAGGTATTTCAGCTTTGTCCCACAGTCCAATGACATGCATGTCCTATGGCCTCTCTAAATTTTCCCTTAGAGGGAGTGTTAGTTTGTTTGTGTTGCTCCTGCGATGTGCTAGCAATCTATGCGAGGTGTAGTATTGTTCATGTCTGGTAATTACTGGAACATGCTCCCGCTTCCACACTACCCTGAAGACGAAACATGAATGAATGGATGGACAATTTCACAACATTGGGCAATCCTTCACACATCCATAAGAACTGATTTTAGCATGTTAAACAAGCTGATGTTTAAACATGGTTGGATGAAGGAGCTGAAAAGTAACACAGGTTAAAGAGGTGACAAAGATGGAGAGGACATAAACATGACTTTTATTGGACCAATAAAACTCCTGTTTATGCCCATGCAAAACTATTTTTAAGCTACAGACTGCAACACACACACAGTCTCACCTCATGTTTGCCCTTCATCCTGCAGATCCGGATGTCATTCTTGTTTGACTCCCATGTTCTTTTCTGTTTATTAAGTAATACAAATAAATAATGCTGGTTAGTATTATTTGCATTTCTATGTATAGGATGAAAACACATTCATAGTCAGATGACATGTGCGTCTGTCTCCAGGTTGTACAAGCTCAGTGTTTCAGTCCCAAAGGTGCTTACTTTGCTGTAAAACATTTCCTCTCCTGAAACAATGTCCAACTCCACTCGGAAAAGGTCATCCCTGAAAAGACAGAGAGAGGAAGAGAGTGAATTGTAGTTAGCTAACATAGCATTTTCTATGCGTGAACTATGAATGCAGTCTCTTTGCAGGAGTACATGGTGGATATTAGGATGAGCTCAGGAGAGTATACAACACTGCTTTTGAATAAAATCCAGACCACTTTTGAAATTCAAACTCTGTGGACAAAACTTTCCTTTTTGTTCCAAGTCTGTGTGGCTGGATTTTTCCCTAATGTGAGAACAATGTTATAACACCATTAGCAGAGATGCAAGATGCATTCATTTACATTTAGTCAGACAGTATGAATAAACAACTGTTTTATTTTCCCCCAAATACATAAGAGAAATGGTACCCGACTGAGCAATGATAACGAATATTCCCTCTCATGCTTTGTCTCTATTTATTAAACTTGACAGCTTTAAATTGTCTGCTCAGCCTAAAGCTTAGCCCAATGGTCTCATTCAAAAGCCTGTAATTGAATTAATGGAGGATTTTATCAAGTTGTTAAACTGGTGCTTTTGTATTCTCACATTCTGCCCACTCCAGGAGTAGAACTTAACACCATCCTTGTAGCCATAATCTTCTAAACACTGCCTTCTTGCTGTTTTAATCTGCTGATAATTCTGCGGCAACCTTGGACGTTCCCCTAAAAAATGCCTAGTAAATAAGCTTTGCAGTCGACAGCTAACAGCGGACGTTTGCATATTGATGAAGGCTTTTGTATCTGCAGGGAGCTAAAGTGTGGGTTCCGTCTAAGGACACAGTTGCGGTCTGAAGGGCTAATCTGTAAATCTGCAATAGCCATGTCAGTGCTGCAGTATCGATCCTATCTCTAAACCGGCTCTGCCTCCCATCTGCACTGCACGTTTGTTCTTGGTTTCACCTTTTTCTTTGATGGATGAATGAGTTATCGTACATGCTCATGCAAGTCTTCTTGTATTCAAGTTTGTTTATCTGCAGTAAATGCACAGTTGCATCTGGCTTTCAAGAAAAAGTGAGCGTGTCCATTAAACCCTAGGTACCATCAGGTTGCTCTTATCCTAAATAATTCATTTTTACGTCTTGTTGCATTAGAGAGTTATCAGCCTTGAGAATACCTCAGTGGGGAGGAAATGCAAAATCACCAAAGACAGATTTGATGCAATGCTGCTTATCAGGTCAAAGTTTCAGGATTTTAAAAAATAGTTGTGTGGGCCAGAGTGCAAGGCTTAATCTCATTCAGGCTGCCTCAGCATTGTCTCAGCACTAATACTATGAACATAGCAACAGGCCTGCAAGTCAGAGTGGCTGACAGCCAGCACTGTTGCCTCTGATAGTGGAGAGGAGGGAGAATTATTTATACTGCTTCTCTTTCTTTCTTTATCTCCAATCCCTCCTGCTCCAGGTTGTTTGAAGGATACAAAGCTCATGGTCTGTATGTTTTTGTCTGTGAATTTAAAGGTTTATGCACATGGTAAAATAGTAACTCTGTCATCATCTGTTCAATCTGGATGTCTTCTTTTAGCAGTTTTGATCGAGGATGCACCATCATAGGGTTGATCTTTTGCTTTATATGCAGCCATGACTCACCTCATTTCATTGTCTCATAATTTGTTTTGAACCTTTAACCTCTTAGGTTTAACTCTGTGTCTGACAGTGTACCTAATATGTACATGCCATTGCATTAACTGGTACCTCCCACCCTTGTGACCTGAATAATACAAAGTCAACACTTGCTCCTCATAAACTGTCAACATATCCTAAATTTTTACTTGACCAGTCCATAAACCCTGTCCTTTTAGCCTGCCAGACAACAGGAGACTAGAGGTCAGGAACCTCCCAAGCTTCCCATATTTCTTTTATGTTCTACTTTTCTTCTTGCTAGATGCAGCACTGTGGGAGGGGGAAGGGAGGGGGCTCTGCAGGAGTGAAGGAATGATTCTGCATAATCCAGGGTGTGCATAAGCATTCTGCAATGCTTTTTGCATTCAATAAAAACCCACCAGTGATACTAAGACTTGTGCAAGCAGCACAATGATCAAAACTGATTTTTTTAAGGGTACTGTCCAACAGACAGGACTGACAAAATAATATAAGAAAATAAATCAGGAACAAAAATAAACATGTTTTGTACCATTAAAAGGCTTTTGCCTTAGGGTGCTATAGCCTCACTCTGCTTGTGACCACTATCACCAAATAAGGTAGTGTTTGAAAGTTTTTTTTCTCAAGTGAAAAGTAAAAGGTGTACACAGAAAGTTAAATAATGTTAAAGTAAGAATTCTTGCGCGTACAATCTCAGCGTAAAACCTAAAACCATATTCAGTATTTTTTTTTACTGTACAAAGTACTTTATTAGATCTTTACATTTGACAGTAATTGAAAATGATTAAAATATTTTTTTCTCAATGCAACAGAAACAGAACAGCTGCTGAACTCTGGACACTAAAATAATGGCTATCTAAAACAAATTATGTCCACCCATCCATTTTCTACCCCTTAATCCCTTAGCGGGGTCGTGGAGGGGCTGGAGTCAATCCCAGCTGACATCGGGCGAGAGGCGAGGTACACCCTGGACAGGTCGCCAGTCCATCACAGGGTAAACACACATAGACATACAACCATGCACACTCACACTCACTCCTATGGGCAATTTAGAGTCTCCAATCAGCCTATCCATAAGGTGCATGTCTTTGGACTGTGGGAGGAAGCCGGAGAACCCGGAGAGGACCCACGCTAACACAAGGAGAACATGCAAACTCCACACAGAAAGGTTCCTGGTTGGACCTCCTCCCAGCCAAAGCTTGAACTAGCAACCTTCTTGCCGTGAGGCCACTGTACTAATATTCCAAATTTTTATTTTCCTAAATTTTGTATCTACTTCAGAACCGGTCAAACTATAATAAACAATTTTTTCTACGATATATAAATCGTAGGAATGAGTGGCCTGAGTGTCTGTGGGTGTCCTCACTGGTGTCTTCCTGTTTTCCGTCTCACATTTACTCTCGTCTGTGTAACAAGAGTGATGTTCCAGCTTCAGTGGACTGGCAGCTGGGACTCCCAGGCTCCCAGTCTCAGTCACAATGGGATTGGCTTCTCTATGCAATGAATCATTTGACCTGACCGTGACCACTTCAGGACCCTTCATGACCTCTGAGGTTAGCATATGTGTGATAATAAACTAAAGCACCTGGTAGAAACCTGGTAGAGTCTCAGCATACTTTACCCCTCTAGCAAATACAAAACATGTAAAAAAACAACGGCACAGTCAGCTTTCAGGGTAAAAACACCTTAAAAACAGGAACAAAGCTAGACAGGAAACATATTATAAATTGATAAACACTCTTCAGATGGTTTATTTTTGCCTGGATTAGCCCTTTGGATCTGACTGAGGACCGCAGGATCCACAGCTGTTCATCTTAATGGCAATGAAACAGGCTTAACACAGCAAGGCGCTTACTCCACCTGGCAACCAAATGCAAAGTTTACTTTCATTTAGCAAGGAAGGAAAGCAGGCAGGGAGGGGTAGCTGCTCTCAGCAGGTGCTTGGAGCATGGATTTAGCACTGCTTGCAGTCTGAGAACCAGCTATGCTAATGGTGACAGGATTTGGGGATGAGTGAGGTACCTTATCAGGGTCTGTAGGTGCTTTTGGCAGTTATACCTGTCACCACAGGTACGTATTGATTCATTATGCATTTAAAATTCTGTCATCCTGCTGGGCTGTTTCTGGCTTTTCCTTGCACTTGCACATGGGTCTTATCCTTATTTCAGTCCATCAGGAAGCCACAAATAAAACTAGTAATAAACAAATTTTCTTGTGAGATTTTCTTCTACGTTATCCTTCATGCCACTGCCTCTTCTTGCTGCTTTGTTAGTCGAGCATTTAATTGTTATTCGGCTGGCCGAAACATTCATATCAGGTTACCTCACTTTTTCAGTAAAACGTTTCTGCAGCTTTAAATTGTAATAAACATTTCTAATGTGTTTCATGGTGCTGGTTATATTTTAAGCCAGAAGCTGGGTTGTCTGTGGGCAGTTTTATTACGGCTGCGCGAGCATTTGTGTGCATTTGTATGTGCGTGTAGTCTTTGTGTATGTTTTTGCAGACAGAATGGCTGCAACCATGTTACACGGTTTGATAAATTTACTACCAAGCTTAGACCAGATGAAGATCAGGGAGTGGGTCATTTCCTGGACCACAGTGGCGTCTCAGAAACAACCTTCAACTGATTTCCAAACTTCCATCATGGAAAAAAAACAAAGAAAAGAAAAAACAACAGTGCCACGTCTGGAAACTAACTGTGTCCCATTTTCTTTGGCAGCACTTCTAGCATAAATCTTTATAAGTGAATGCTTTCTGTTAGCTCAGTAGATTATCATTTAGTGGCCACTGGAGCTAACATCTCTCTAGAATCAGTACACATTTTTTGTATTTTTTGTTTGGTTTTACCTTAATGTGAATATTTGAAGGCTGTATACACACGCTTAGCATAAGCTGATAAAAAAAAAACATAACCGCATATTAAGTGTAAATAGTTTTAGCAATGCAGACATTTTTTTTTAAATATAAATTTTATTAAAGAAAACTTTCTCAAAATAAATCTACCGCCTGCGTGACATGGAGGTTTTAGGTATCACCAAGTCACTACATCATGTGTCCATGTGTAGAACAAATGTCTTTTTATGTTTATAGAAAACATAGATATGTTTAATTTGGACTTTTCTTGTGGTACCATTTTACTTCGCACAAGTCCGCCTGTGAAATTAGTTGCTGGACTTTTGTCTAAGAGAGTAAGGCTCAACTCTAGTGATAAAAAATGTTTATTCACCACTTTGTTTTATATATAAACGCTGCATTTTGAGTCCTCTTTTGTTTCAGACAATGAGAGAAGCTGGAACGTACAGTCTATTTTAGCTGCGGGTTAAAATAAAATTCCAAAAACTGTTGCGATGCTGTGTAAATTATATTTTTTAAAATTGCAAGATTTTGCAAATTTCAAAAATCAAATAATGAATGGCAATGACAGGGATTGTCTGGACTGCAAAGGAGCACGTTTACCACCTGAACAAATAGATGCAGATGTGTGTCAACGTCTCAGATGCGAGTCAGGTTTGTTGCAGCAGGCAAACCTCTCAAACTTACAGGACATTGGCTCTAAAATGTTTTCCTCCATAGTTTTTACCTGCTTATTTTAAGGCAGGGTTTGCAGGGCAGCAGGAACACCAGTAACCTAAAATGTGTTTTAAGACCGAGGAAACTGGAGTAAACCACACACACGTGGATAAACCGAGAACAAATCACTTAAACCTCCACGTTAGACATGATTTTCCAGAAAACAACACGTTTTCTATATTTGGTAATGAATGAAAGACTGTATTCCATTGTTTATGTTTGTGATGAAACTTTTAAAAGCTCAGATAATGTTATGATGATTTTACTTTGTCATTGCCTCAAGCTAGAGCTTAGAAATCTCATGTTAGCATCTGCTCAGAGACTTTTGTCTGACACCTGTAGCACGTGTATCTAATACAATAATGTCTACAATAATATAACTGTTGCTAGGAAACATCAGTCAATCATAGTACTAACAGACAATCCAATAGACAATAAAAGTCCTAATGAAAAAGGATATAACTGAACATCATTTCTAAACTTTGCAAGGAATAAAAACCCTGTCAAAGGTGTGCACTTTGTGTGTGTGTGTGTGTGTGTGTGTGTGTGTGTGTGCTGACATATGTGATACCTGGCCCCAATGTAGAGTGTCCGATTGACCTGGAGGATCCTCTGGATGTGTAGAGGCTCTTGTCTCAGCCATGTTCTGTGTGGACGGCCCAGAAACACCGGATATCTTCTTACAACTGTCAAACAGAAACACATAACGGCTGATTTCAAACTGACATATTACCCAAAAAGTCATAACTAACGAGATTTTTTGTTAGTTTGTTTTGACAGTTTGATAACGCCATAAAAAGTCTGACAGAAGAAAAACTGATGCAAACCTGCAAGACTCAGTGAACTGAAAAACAGAACAAGACAAGACAAACTTTTTTAAAATAAAGATATTTGTAAACGAGACTTCATATTCATTTTACTGGTTTTATTTGCTGTTTGATGTAGCTTTTTTTCACTGCTAGGTTGTTCATTTACACGCAGCTTCTTGTTGACAAGCCTGGTGATGCATGCTTTGCCGTGCAATAAGATCCGGTTATCTGCATATCAGAAATAAAAACACTCTTTTTTAGAGGACAAGGCGTTCTGTGCATTGAGGAGAAAAAACCATAACAAAGAGAAATCAAAGATGAAAGCAGTAAATCCTTTTCAGTGAGTGTATTTCTCATCATTTGGTCCAATTAAACACTTCCATTTAGCTGTCTCTTTGTCTTTAGCTAAAACTGCACCTAAACCTTGGTTTTGGCTCCACTGCTTGGTATTGATACTTAGAAAAGAGTCTGAACTTAGCTTGGGAACCATCAGTCAATATTATTGACCCGCAATCAGTCAAAGTCTAGTCATAGATGGAGACCATGTAGCCGATGTGGAGACGCAAAGTCTGAGTGTTTGAAGAGCTGCGTCTCTTGAGGGTCTTAGCATGTTTGTGGGGAAGTCATGAATGCAAGAGCCCCTTTCTATTCTCTGGTCTCAATTCCAAGAGTGACCCCACTTCCCTGACCTAGACTAGTCAACACCCTTTGTGTGAGAGCCAGTATGACCTCCATAGCCTTCACCACGACCCTCCTCTGTACCATCACCCCCAATTTACCGCCATGCGTGTTTGGCTGCAGAGAAGCATTTCAGACTTTACTATCTGCGTGAGAAGAAAGCAAATGCGTGAAATGCTGCAGGATGAAAAGTCAGGAGGTCGCTACCTTCAGTGGGGATGAAGTTGAGGGGCCCTGGCTCCTCTGGGAATGCCAAGCTCGCTGTTCGGAGCAGCCAAAACAGCAGAAAGAAGAAGGGAGAGGCTTCTGCTGCCATAGCAACACGATTGTAGATTCTGTGAAAGAATAAGAAAAAAAAAAGAAAGTTAGTGGTGAGATAATACATAAAAACATAAAGAGAATAATTCAATCAGTCTCAACCGAACTGTCAAAGTACTATAAACTGAAAGGGTGGTTCTTTCTTTGTAGTCCTAAAGATTCTCTCTCTCTGTCCCCACATGGTCACTGCTCCATCTAAGGGATTAGCTCATCCACTGCACTCAGCTTCCAATGCAGCCATATCACTGTGGCATCGATATCACACCAAGATACATCATAAACTTAGCTGGATGAGAGCAGAGCAGTGGCTGACATCTTGGATGAGACGGGTCTGGAAAGATACGCCCCTGAACATGAATGGAACAAAATCTCTCAAAGCATGAAGTGAGTGAAATGTTCAAGATGCCAAGTATTATCTAAGATATGAAAGGAACGGAGAGAGGGAGAGAAGTGGCAGTTTACTTAAATTAAAAGCCTTCCAGCGCCACAAATCACCTCTCTGCCAGCAGAGCTAAACTGACGCTATTTTTCATCACGTCACACTGAGGCACATGCAGGTCTGGGGTGTAATTCATATGGAAATACAAATGATACCCAAATGAAGTTACACTCCATGATCCATCTAGAAAATGACTCCAGCACTCAGCCTCATTGGGGAAAAGCTCTTAGAAGTGCTACTAACTTAAGCCACAAACCTCAGAGGATAATATGGATAGACCATAATGTATATTCTGTGATTTTGTTGCAACAGCGGATATGTGACTCATATTACCTCTGGAAAGCATTATTTTCAATGGATTCTTGTTTCAGATCTGATCCGTCTTTAATCATCAATCAGTTTCTTTTTTTCTTGCCTGTCAGTAAATTGTGTTGCACACATAGCACAATATGTAATTACAGAATCTCAAAACTCCAGAAGAATGTCATTTAATAATTTACTTAGAAAGCCCTCCTTTCAGACCGCTGCAAACACAAAACACTTTTCACAGTCATGCACATTGCAACATCTCATATCTAAATGCTTGAGGTTGGATTTCTTTATGCAAAGCACTGTAGCATTTTACTGTGGTTACAGATGCACAGTGTGCAACAATGCAAAAACACTGAACATACAGCCTCTTTTCCACCAGGACCTTCATGGATCTATTATTCTACCTGCCTTAGATCCTTTTCCATTACAGTTGCGTTCAACCACAATGTGGGTGGAGTCGTTATAGCAAGCTGGTTGTCACTTGTATGCAATTTTTTGTGAGACAGACACTAAAGCAGAAGGGCTGCACTTGGTGGGATAAAAGATTTAAAAAGTATAGAAGAGTTATATTTTCTGCCTAGCTCAGCTAATATAGAGCCTTAGCTAAATATGTATTTTAAAAAATGTCACTGAAATAAAGTACTGTTACCCGGAAAGCTCCAAAAAAGTTGAGATAATGAGGTAGTTGTAGAAAACAGCCATAAGTCATCACTGGTCTAAATGGTACATTTCCACTTTTAAAGCTGTTTTTATTTTTACATCCATTAAAATGCATGTAAAAATTATAATATCATAATAAATTATGATAAACGTTTTGACAAACAAAGATCACCACAGCTCCAATGTTGTGACATAAAGTTAAAAGAGACAGACATAAAGACTTCTGCACATTAAACAATGAGCAATGAATATCTGTATATATGTGCATTAGAAATTAAATATATTGGGAAAGGCTCCAACTGGATGGATGGATATCAGCAAAATAATTAAAAACTGGTTTGAGTGGTTTTACTGGACTAATTAACCAGATCCTATAAACATTAAACTTAAGATAGAGATTTGCATGCATTTAGTCACATTAGAAACAGTCTGTAAGCACGGCTCGTTTTTACAGAAGGAAAGATTCTTCTTTTTGTTGTCTCTGCTCTGGATTTGTAAACAGAAAGAAATACTGAATAGAAAAAAATATCAATGAGGTTTATCCCCTCTATGTTGATCTGAAAGGATCCTGACAGAGGTAAAACAGAGAGATTAATACCTGCAAATTCATGGGCAAGGTCAGAATATCACCAGTGCAGTCGTTCTTACGCACAAGCATTATGCTTAAGGCTGCTATTTTTATTTTATTTTTATTTTTTTTGTATTTGCTGAGGCAGCGGGATTCTTGATTGATTCATAAGATTATCATCACAAGAGAAATAAATCTTGGCTAGATTTAAGCTGTGGCTTTGTGGCAGAGGCAAATGGTTTGAAACCAAACATACTCCCACACTGGCTGCGACAGGAAAGGCTCAATAACACACAGACGTGTGTGACAATCATAGAGTTTTCCTCCTCTTTTTACGCTGCCTATGGTCCGTTTAACGTAAATCAACTCTGTTAAAGTCAGAACAGGACTGTGGCTTGGTATAGAGTTTAAAATTGGTTGCAAAAGGTTTTGGGCTGGATGGATTTGTGTGGCCAGTATGTGATACTGTCAATATGAGACAAAACTGCAGAGTGGTTGATGGAGGTGATACCGTTTCTCTCAGAGACAAACAAAAACTAATGCTCACGTGTTGCTCTTACCGTGATTTGGATCGGCCAAAGCTAAATACAGTAGACGCTGAGGGAGAAACTATTTCAAAATGTGATCATTAGAAAGTGTGTGCCCTTTTCCTAACGGTCTGTAAAACAAATCCAGGAGTCTGGTTGATATTTGTGACATCAATAAGCAAAAACTAATATTAAAACCACAAAACACTGTGTGCAATGCAGTGTGGGAATAGCAAACCATTTGTGTCTACAGTTATATATACATATACACACATATATATATATATATATATATATATATATATATATATGTGTGTGTGTGTGTGTGTGTGTGTGTGTGTGTGTGTG
>JBAMIG010000015.1:16824542-16851786 GCA_037177335.1 Kiunga ballochi
ACACACATATATATATATATATACACACACACATGTATATATAATAAAATAAAACAAGGGTATAGATTACGCTCGCAAAACTCATTTCTGCCAGAACTTTTCATAAATATATATTTTCCAGTCATTCATAATTTTATTGTTTTGTGTTTTTCTATCGGAGATGCAGGGAGAACAGGGACCTGAAGGTCATAACTCTCAACTGCACCGTGTAACTGCAAAAGAAACACACAACTGCAGCTTTGAACTCTTTCAGTCTAATCTTTAAAACACTTAATAACTCTAAAAGATGAATACATACTGAATGAAATTTGCTGCAGGCGAAGGACTGAGCTCCACCGAAATGACCTTCGGGACTCTGACTATGAGACTGTGCAGGATCGTGTGAATGGAAGATATTAAATAAGCAGTGAAGGATTTTATGATTGTTCTATTTTCTTTATGTGGAATTAAAGACACCTCATAGATTTCCAATAGACTGGGCTAATCACTGCATTAGTGAGAGGAGAGAGGCTGCTTTATGGAGTGTGTAGGATCAATGACAGGTGGAAACCTGAAGCTGCTTGGATCACCTTCAGTCAGCAATATCAGGAGAAACAGTTTCCTGAAAGGGAACAGTGAGGAGTGAAGGGAATTAGGAGATGTGAAAATAAAGACTGGAGACTAAGACAAAGATGACAATTAACATAACTGCAATTTTAAAAAATGATGGAGAGAATATAGAAAGGAAAGAGAAAGAAAACAATAAGACCACAGGAAGTAACAAAAGGAAATGAAGGTGAAAGAAAGTCAAGTGAGGCAATGAAACAGAAAGGGGGACTCACACCAAGTCAGTGATGCTGAAGAATGCTTGGAATGAGACAAATGGAAAACCAAAATGGGCTCGCTTTCCGCCAGATACATCTGCACTGCAGTGGTTGTGTGATATAATCATCAGGATGAAGAAAGTAGAGAAAGAAAAACGCTTTTGTTATTAAATTTAAGCAGCTGTGCTCAGAGATGTATTACCATCTCTGTCACTGCATCAGAACCACAAAGGCCAGAAATCTGGCTGCTAATGCTGGTTGTTGCATTATGATCTAAAGCAAAATCACCTGCATTACATTATTCTAGATCTATTACACAACTGGAGAGTCACTTCATTATAATCTTTGCCAGATCAGACGTAATTAGCCAAGTTGTCTCTTCCAATTCAACACCCTACCTCAGGCCTTTTTCCAAACGAGCAAAAAGCACCTCAGAAACTATTTCTTTTTGGTGCAGAAGCAGAAGTTGTTTCAGTTTTAACTTGGAATCCTAATAATGTAGGCCTATATTTAATTTACATCACCCTAATGTTAATGCCAAAATAAATCTGATTTCAAAAGGCACATTAATCCCTTATCTGCAAACAAATACAACACTTATTGGATGAAGAAAATCCCTCCTCTCTCATATAGTACGTTTATCTTTTTACTAATCAGCCATGAAAAGCCACCAGCAATGTATCCTTACCACAAATAAAACAAGATTGTGAAACACTTAAGTTGGCCCATGGCACATTTTCATGATTAAGCTTAACATGATTTACCACAGATTTATAACCTTTAATGCTCTTTCTGTTCTGTGATGAAAAACCAAACTATACATGAACATTATTCATATTTTAAACTGTTTACCGGTTTGGGCGGCTGTAGCTGAGGAGGAAGAGCAGTTCTCTCTTAACTGGAAGGTTGGGGGATCAATTGCTTTCCCTGACTATATGCCAAAGTGTCCTTGGGTAAGACACTGCCCAAGGACACTTTGACTCAGTCTTAGCGGGAGTAAACCCCCAATATGCAAAAGGTTTTCTACTTTTTATTGACTTTATTTCCTAGAAATCCTTTCAAATTTGTTCCACTGACTCCAAGCAGCTAATTCTCAGGCAAACAGTGCATGTAAATAGGTATCAGCATAACAACTCTATACCATATAAAACACAGACAAACATCTCCTCTGGGCGCTCAGTTCTTTCTATTTCCCTCAGCTTAATGTATACAAGTTGTAGGAATTCCTTTCAACACAGAAATAATATCAAATGTTGACACAATTTCATCCCTTCGCTTGGAACTGGACTGACCTGAGGTCTGTTTACTTAAAATTTGCATCAGCATGAAATCCTAGAGCCACAGTAACATCACACATATCTGAAAGGAGAGAGTGAGCAAAGGGAAAAACATCAGAGAGAAAAGAGCAGGGGTGTATGATAAATGAAAAATGAAGAGTGACCTTTCGGCATAAAACACCAATTTCCCCATGAACTGAGAAACAGCATAGATTTATGTGGTGAAAAAAATGTTCAGCATGAGCAGCAGGACAAAAATTTCTATTAACAGGATCAAATAATGAAAGTGTGTGTTCTTCCTCTGCTTTGCATAGAGCAGAGTCTCCTTTACATAGTACCATGTGTCTAATGGATTTATAGTTTCAGAGGATTTAATGGTTGGTTATGAAATAAGATCATCTTTAACTCTTTCTCTCAGATGTGCTTCCATTAATATGTGAGAGGCAGTCTGATGAAAGGGAACCACATGACACAGCGGTAATGTAATACTTGTAATAACTTATTGTTGATGAATGAATATATTTGAGTATTACTGGAGCGCTCCCTAGACTTGTGTGCCTGTTATTAACCTTCACGGTCCTAAGAATTACAGAATTAATGGCATCAGGAGACATACCGATTGCAGTTGCAGTCTGCACATCATTATCTGTCCACGTATGCAGTAATCTGCAGGTTAATTATTAGTTTGTTTTAAGTCTTACATGAAGATAAATCCTTTCATGATCACTTCTGCTTTTCTTGCTTTACAACCTTCCATATTAGTTTCATCTTCTACATTTCAGCTAGCTAGAAAAGTTCTGACTGTATGCTGTTGTTTTTTCCATACTTAAACTGGATCCATAAAACAACTTGATCTATCTGAAAAAGTCACAAATGGTCAAATCAATCTTTTTTTTTTGCTCTTAGCAAAAGCATTCCTAACCCTGAGATAACATAAGAATAAATTAGAAAGATTATTTACACAAAAATTCCCAACAAAAATATGTGTCTGACAAGGTGAGAGCATTGTGCCCTTTCGAAACCAGATACACCAGACAAAATCCAAGAAACGGCATGACAGAATGTTGTTTAGAGCCAGATTATGAACGGTTATCTGACCACTTCATAGCTTTTGCATTATTTACTGTCTCCTTCATGCTCCATCGAGGCGTACTCCTGCTTCGGTATCTCCTGTTACGGTAAGAATGTGAGAAAGCAAAACTAGGGAGTTCGTGGGAGAGATCGGCTTTGGTCGTCAAAACAACAATACTCAAAGTGAGGAGAAACATGAAGTGACATCACAACTGCAGAGATATGCCTGACCTTTGGCTTCCCAACAGTTTACCACTATCATTAGCAGGGCAGAGATCAGGGGCCAAGGCCATAAATCACACTCAAACCATCCATGTAGGAGGAACGGGGCTATTCTGTAGTAAAATTAAAAGAAAACACACTTCGAGACTGACAGGAGACTAACAGCGACTATCCATCAGTGGCTGAGGTTTCCATAAAGTTAGTGAGGGAAAAAACACAAGGTGATAATGTTTATCATGGTTATAAATAACACAGAAACCCTTCTTATGGCAGTAATAGGTTTTGCAGCATAACAAAACCCCTATTGATGTGATTATTTAGCTAAATTCAGGCAGTATGTTCCCATCTAAAAGCTGTCTGGCCTTTCTGCTTGTGAATCAGGAGGAGAGGTGGATTTATTGTAATGGCAACAAGGCGTCTGTTGGAGGGGCATTTGGGTCAAGTGACAGGCATAAATAGAACATTTGGGGTAAAGTAGAGGGCAATGAAAAAAGAAAGCAGAGCAAACAGTTTCATTTGGGCTCTTTAATGCTATTATAGTTATGGTAAAAGAGAGTATCATAACAAATAGTCAATCATCTCCTAAACACAACGCTGTTAGAAAAGAAAAGAAAAACACATCTTCACATCTGGAAAATGGTTGTTTCTTTTTATGAGATGTCCATCCATCCATCCATCCATCCATCCATCCATCCATCCATCCATCCATCCATCCATCCATCCATCCATTATCTGTACATCTTATTCCAATAATGGGTTGCGGGTAGCTGGTATCTTCACTGGGCAAGAAGCAGCGTACACAGGCCGCCAGTGAACAAATTAAATAATAAAATTCACAGATCAACAGTGTGCAGGGTTGTCAGGTAAGTGATGATTATGAAAATCATCTAAACTGAATGTTAATTGGATTTACTTCCTAATAACATGCATTTATGAAATAAGGAAGAATGTGCCCTACAGGCCCTACAATATTTATATTAAAATGTGAACAATTATACAAGATTATAAATTCTAAGCTGAGAAAACCAATTTTTATTTTTCTTAAAGCAAATCTGCTTTAAGCATAAAGTGATTTTGGTTTTAGTTGGAGGGGGAAAACGTGAGTCTTAGCTTCACAACAGCATCACCGCATGCTAATGTTGAGCTCCTTTCTACTTTCTCGCTTTGTGAAGTGCATAAAACTCTGACACGTCGAGCCACTATTTTGTCACAAAATATGCAGAATAAAATTAACGATTAAATAATTCAGTCCAAAACTTCTATACAGTACACAAACCACAACAATCAGTTTTAAATCATCTCTGTTGTGTTCAGAATCTTTATTCATTTATTCATTCCTTAATTTATTTATTTATTCACTCATTTTGCAGGAAACCATCATGTCAAGAGCTCTACACAGTCATAAATAGTATCTGTCAGCAGTTTTCTCTATTCTGACAGAGACCGGAAGACATGGCGCAGTATCTTCTCCCAGCAGGAGGTTGACAGAGCAAGCTGGCACCGTTTAGATAGAAAAGCATACCTGCTAGTCCCCAGCCTTTGATTCCACACTGATGCTCACATACACATGTGCCCTTGCTGTAGCTTTGTGCAAACCAAAATCAACACATTATCACTTAGACCTGGACTCATATATGTACTCCTCACTTTCAGCATCTCCTCTCGCTTTGTATTTCCCCCAGCTGTCTTCTCAGCACAAATCCGCCACCTGCTCATGCGCTTCCGTCAGATATTTTCCACCTGTATCTATTTCAATTTCAACAGGAGCTAATGCAGCACATCAGCTTTAAGATACCTTGTCTGCTTTGCATCTCTCTGTTGCTTTGACTGTCACATCTCATGAGGTATGCAGACATAAAGATGCACACACACACGCTGCAGTGTCAGTAGCAGACGTTTACAGATGACACCGTCCATGCATACAAGGCAGCTGCAAACAAAGAGACGCTCCTATACGTTTGCTGAGCAGTATAATCAAAATGAATAAACAGATGTGAGGAAACACACAAAACATCCACACACTGAGTCTTTCATTGCATTGCAGGCATAACTCCCTCCCCGGCCTGGCTGGGTGCAAGTTTGATTCTTCTTACCCTGTCTGAGGAGCATGTTAATCAGCCATATACGTCTCCATCTCTCAGCTTCTATTTGTGTTCATTCTGTCCAATCCATCTTTGCTCAAGTCAAAACTCTGCCTCATTGTATTTATCTCTCATCCCTCTCCCCCTGTTCCTGCTTAAGCCATCACAACAATCATACCTGCCCTAGCCCTCCTACATATCTAACATCCTCTCCCATTACCACCCTGGTTAGTTCAGTTAAACTAATGGGATTCAAGGCACTAAAGACTGGGTGGTTTATTGGAAAGTGCTCACTACATTTTTTCCAGTCAGTGTGTCTCCATGTGTGCAGACAGATTAGCTTTTGAAGTTTGGAGTGAAGCTGGGGGTAATCAGTGAACCAGCATCTGGGAAAACATGGTTGCTGTCGATGTGAATATTGTGGTTCTTTTATGAGTCACAATCAAGAGCATCTTTGGTTTTTGTCCCTGTATCACACTGCTTCCTTAGGTTTAGTTTAGGAAGAAAAACATAAAAAAAAAAAAACACATGCATGTTGTTCGAATACCTTCAAGTTCCTTAGGCTAAAAAACTTAGATTTGTTTCCTTAAAAATGTAATATTCATCTTCCTCTAGCTGCATTACTGCCTCCTCTTCCGTCCCCCTCCTGCGGTCTCTGCTCACCCCACCCCGCTCCAAGGGTTTCCGATCTGTCTGTGACTGTGTTAAAGTGGATTTGGTAATGGAGGATGGATCAGGATGGGTGACTGCAGGACGATAGATGAGTTTCACAGGATGAGTTTTAAATGTAAGTTTTTAGAGCTGAAGGGAAGAGAGGAAGTCGTGCAGGGAGAGATACAGCTATGTGTGTTTACAAAGACAGCTCTTATGGAGATTCCAACCCAACCCATCAGTTATAAGTCATGCAGTCAGGGGGAAGTGAAAGGCAATAATCATCTCAGTGCAGATATTGATAACACCGAGGAAACAGATGATGAGGAAGTATAGCGTGGGTGTAGACATTCAGATGAAGGACATTTATCCGAGTCAGTTTGGTGAGATGAGGATGCCCAGTCAACAGCTTTATGTGTGAAGAGTGCAAGCACAAAGAAAGCCTTTTAGCCTCATTCAACAAAGATGCTAAATTTTAATTAAAATAGATGTTTTCTTGACATGAATGTCTGAGAGGCGTCAAAAAAAAGATGTTATGGTTCACAGCCTCTTTTCTTCATTTCCCCAAATGTGGCTCGGCCTCTATTCATGGTGTTGCACTTAAAAGTAAATGCATTCACATGGCACACTTCACAGATAACATCTCAATAGGGTTCTCTCTGCTCGGTCACCCGGTAACATCCACTCAGATTTGCATAAAACAACCCTGAGCTGCTCGTCAGACTACAATTGAGGGGATGTTTAGCAATTTTATTCGCTACCTGGCATCCTATGGAGCGGATAAAATCAATGAAAGCCACTCCCTTTGCAAGTCAATGGCCTCAGCTTCGGTTGTCCGGTTAATTCAATAAAATCCAGGTTAAAAAAAAAAAAAACAAGCGCAGAAAGAATACAGCAGTGAGCTATCACTTAGCTGACATGGGGCTATCACAAGAAAGGGCATTTATGTAAGTATGCAGGACATTCACGGTATTGATTTGTGAATCCTGAAGCACAGAACAGCCTCAAGGATGTGTGAGGTCAAGAGAGAGCACAGTGGAGCTACGCTCATCATGTAATGTGTCATGAAGTCATTGGAGGGGAATGAAACTATTCATCAGGGCTCTTTAAAATCCACATAACAGAAAACAAGAATCCACCACACAGCTCCATCAACCCGGTTTCATCTTTCGGAAAACAGACTTATCTGCTATACCGATTTTCCTTCTGCTTCAGCAGCCTGCAAGCTACGGACATGATTGAGTTTTCTACATAACAGGCTAAGTGGTCTGTTCATTGATTGGTGTTTCTTCGGGCTTTTGAGCAACGGGGTAAAATGCGGCAAAGCTAAACAAACTGGAGACCCCTGCTGCTGCAGTTGTTGACAGAGGCTTCCATTTAATAACAGAGGCAAGAAAGAAAACAAGGCACAGAAGCAAATTACCCAGATTGCTTTCATACGTTTTTTTTTCTCTAACAAACGAACTTTTTTTAAATTTATTTCCAAACAGAGATATGGTAAAAACAACATAAAACTACTTGAATATCTGTGATGATGAGAAATTCCCTCAGAACAACTCAAGCTGTTCTGTTTCTATGTGACTGAATAACCCAGAGAAAATGTACATGGTGTGTGTAGGTGGACACACAAAAGGTTTTCATTCATTGAAATTCAAATTTAAAAGTATAATACAGCCTTTGCTCATGACCACAGCTACCATTGAGGACACAGAGGTCTGGACCTCATTATGCATCATACAGTCATGAAAATTAATGTTATTGGAGAAGATGCTAGCAGTGATGTGTGGATTCATACTGAAATACAGATTCCTCCTATATCAAACTAATTATCAGACTAAAATTAATTATTACATTAAAAGGAACACTGATATGAAGAAAGTGTAAAGTAAATAAAGTGTCAGGATAGGTAAGAACTTCCATCATCATAAGTAAAAAGGCATGGCATCGGAGCACGGCATCAGAGCACTGCACCGCTCTGCTCGTTGATAAGTGATCGATCAGTCCGAAGCACCGCTGTGTGGGGAGATACCCGAGCTCCACAAACATCATTGACCAGCAATCTGGTATGTGGGAAGACCAAAAACATCCATGTATTATCAGGTTGCTGTATTTCCCAAAAGTAATTTCTATTACAGCCTGCACGGTGGGGCAGAGAATTGCTTTGTTGCCACACAGTTAGAAAGTTGCTGGTTCAAATCTCGGCTTGGATAATGGCCTTTCTATACGGAGATTACAACACCGTCAAAAGCCATCAAAATCTGTTAGGTTGATGGGTTGGTCTAAATTGCTCTTAGGAGTGGATGAGCGTGTAATTGTCAGCTTGTTTGTCTCTCTGTGTTGGCCGTGTGATGGTCTGACGATCTGTTCAGGGTGTACCCCGCCTCTCACCAGTTGATTGCTGGGATAGGCTACAGCTACTTGCGACCCTGAATTGGATGAAGAGGAGTGGATGATGGAAATTTTATTACATTCAGAGGAGACAATGGAGTACAGAGTGTGTTTAGTTATTCCAAAGGAAGACAGACTTAGGATGGTGTAGATGACTTTACAGGGTGGTTGTAGCTCAGAGAGAAGAGCAGTGGTCTTGCAACCCACAAGTCCGGTGGATTGATTTCAGGCTTCCTCTAACTGCATGCCTATGTTTCCTTGGGAAAAGATGCTGAACTCTGCATTGGCCCCCTGTGTACCATTCAGGGTATGTAGATGAGTGAATTATATTGTTGTTGCTTTTTTTATACGTTTGTTTATGAAAGATGAAGGCAAACCAAATGTAGAAAACAGACTAAAGGACATGAGAGACTTTTTTATATTAACTTCACACTAATGAAGGAACCTGGGCATCACAAGCATTTTCCATCAGTTTTTTTTTTATTTGATCCTGATTTCACAAGTTTAAGAAAGTGTTTTGTCGGTTTAAAGCTTTAAAAAAATCCAGCTGAAATCACATTTTTACAGCTCGGGTTAAGAAGCTTTTCTACTATAAGACCGCCTGCTTAAAATATGCATAATTTATCTGTGCAAATAAAGTGCAATATTCTTTTTCATCTGTTAGATACACAGCAGGAACCAGACAACATCAGCTGGCTGCACCACTCTACATTTTTGCCTGCATAAGCTCAGTTTTGTGTCATTTTATGTTTGCATTTTAGTTTAAAATAAATCTACTGCAAAAATTTTACTCTGCCGAAAGTTTCTTGATATTTTACCACATTTCCATCTGTGCAACTCATTTGCTATGGAAAAAAAAGAAACATAGGAGTCAGGTCAGGGCAGACTGCAATAAAAGATTTAACCTATCCAAAAAAAAAAGTGTTAAAATGTATTATGGGGCTGTTTTGTAAGTGCAAACATTGCCTGAAACATTAAAACGTGTCTTGCAGAGCAGAAACACTGTGCTAAAGTTCCATAAAGATTTTGGCACACATAAGAGTAGGGAGCATGTGCTGCATTGTCAGTGCACATGGTAATTAGAAGTGAAGTAATGCTCTGGGCCTGGATTGATCCAACAACAACACCCTGTCTGTTATTGACAGATCTCTGGGGTTTCACTGATGCACAGATGCCCAGAGGCCACTATGCAGGGCTCCAACTTCCCCTCGCTTTCTCTCCCACAGGCTCACTGTTTGTCTTTGTGTGAGAAACAGCACCATTCAATATTGCCTCACCAATGTCAGGCTTAGTTTTCCTATGAACAAAGAAATCCAGTCCCAGAGCCTAAAGACTGCTATCATTCAAGGGTTCTACTGGCATAATATATGTTAAAGATATTTTTGCCACTGGCTCAACTGGCATAACTTCCTACTGCTCTTTATTAATCCAGTATGAGTCTATTATTTTTTGTATTTATGTGCTGTACAAATAACATTTCTGACACAGAAACCAATTAATAATTCATTGGCTACCCTACTGTTGACATAAAAAAGTCTTTTAGTTTATTATTGTAGAATTAGAGTAAATCTACATGTTCTATGACTTAATAATTGAAGCATGTGTTGCACACATTTGTGTTAAGGTAATGTCTGAAACTAAAATATTACAACTATTAAAATGGCTGTTCCGACATTAACTTTCCTCAGAGACTGAACACAGTCGACACACATGATTCTGCCATAGTAGCGCAGCTTTTCTGTATAAACAGCTTGGAAACAACTTTAAAAATGTTTAGGATTCAGACTTGTGCTAACACAAGACAAGGTGAAACAAACCAACTGGTAAAACCCTGACTTTTCCTCCATTATTTATCCAATATTATGATTGATCACCACACAAACTGCTACATAGCAGCATTTCATAAATTGTTGGCTTAATAATAATAATAATAATAATGCACCAGGAGGATCATCTTAGTATTTACCTCAAAGTATTGCTTTGCCAGAAAACAGCTTTACTGAGTTGGGTGCATGGCTGCAGCCATTTAGCAACTGAAATGTCAGATGTGACCACTCCTGCCCACCCCAACCCCCCACCTGTAACAATTGCAAAGTTTAAAACACCGTTCATATATTTATCTTTCTGTAAACATTAATATTGTGGAGCTCCATTATAACCTTAAAGAGGCTGAAAATCATTAGTCTGCTTAAAATGTAAACAAAAGCCGTCAAAAGAAGCAACCAGCAGCTTAGTTATTGTAAGAATTTCATGGATTCTTTTAGTTTAATATCAAATAACCTCTAATAAGACAACTTCTGTGCTAGTCTTCAAAAATCCCCAAATGTATCAAATGTATGTGAAATATCCATATATATGTATTTCACTCAATTAGCTATTTATAAGTTTTTACATTTGAAAAGACTCAAGAAAAAAAGCTGTGACATATTTATGTCATCGGAAGATTACTGTAATGACCAACATGTGATCTCACATTGAAAACAGAAAAAGAAAAAAAGAAGGGAAATGATATCCATCTCTAGGGCGGAAAAGAGAAAAAGAGAGTTAGAAGGAAACTGAGCAAGCAAGCAAAGACAAAGAATAGAGGTAATCTCGTAGAAAAGGGGGGTGAATTAAATTTAGAGTTGGTTTGAGATGACAAAAGAAGATATAAATGAAAATAGAAGGTTGAATTTGGACAGCTGGAGAGTAATGAAATGATAACAGAGAAACGGCCTGCCCAGCAGTGTCATAATACTTTGCTCTCTCTGAGAAACTGTTTGTCTCATGACGAGATAAGGACAACCATCATAACCTGAGCTTCCATTTCCACACATCCCGAGATACGTGTGGATAACATTCCCAGAACTCTTTACCTGACGCGTCTTATCAGGAGCTGCTTTTGTTTCAGCATCACACACAAACCCAAACTTACACAGAGCCGGGCGATTAGCTGTTACAGCGGCACTACATAGAATTTAAAGACCGTTACAAAAGGACAGGCACGGTTCATCAATTTGTGCTCTCTTGAATTAGACCATTGGCTTTATAAGCCTGTAGTTGTAATGGACGGTCCATTTTGCTTTCATTTCTTTGTCTTTTCCCCCTGCAGACCTCTGACCACAGAGAAGAAGAGAGACTGTTTCCAACTATATGTTATAGCCTCTGTGGGCTTCTGAAATGGCTGCTCAGTGCTAACCAGAGTGAGTCATGCTGTGGGAAATCTGTAATAGAGATAAAAAGAGTGAAGGCAGAAGGATAAATGCACACTGGAAGCATCAGCAGAGGTTTGACGAACCTAACACACAGCTGTATGGTTGTTCATTAACATTAACAGACAGTTGTCTCACTCATTTCTTCCCTGTGTACTTCTACTTGCTTATACGTGCTGTGTTCATTAATGCCAACGGGCGCTATGGCAACAAGATACTGGTTTTCCCAGAGCCTGTGTGAATATGAGAATCAACATGCGTGTCTGTTTGACTTTATGCATAAGTGTGAGAATACAAACTACTCAGGGTTGCTAAGACATAGAAAAGTTTGGGGTTCTCCAGTAATGTCACTTTATATCACAGAGTCATTAGCGAAGTTGGAAAAATTGCTAGCAATTGTTAGCACGAATACATTCAAAATCTATTTCAGTCAGCAAAGATTGAACCTTTAACTATTCAACCTTTTGTAGAGCTAATTATTCTTCAGGATTAGAGGATACAGAAAGTATAGTCAATCCCAAAATCCTATGTTTCCCTGTCCAGTGTTTATAGGGTTAACCTTAACACAATGCGAGGGTCAATATGTCCCAGCAGGACACACAGGAAAATGGAATAACGAGGACATATAACCCAGTGACTCATATCACATTAGAAGCTGGAAACATTTCTTCCCTGTAGGAAGATGTGGCATTTGAGACGTTTAGACCCAAAAATATATGTGTATATATGTGCACATATTCAGGCTTGTAAAAATGCTTTTTGGATATATGTTCCCATATTTGTTGGGTTCCAGGTCCTCCTATTTACATAGGACGTATACAATGTGCACATAAAGTTGTTAGAGTTAGCTCAATCTGCTGACTGGTTCCAGATGAGTCAATGAATCTGAATGTAAAACTTAAATTATTAATAAAAACAAGTTCCTGCTTGTAAAACAGCTTTTACTGCATTGTAGGTCATAGTTATTAACTACAACATGATAGCTGCTGTTCAGTTCTTTTTTCCTATTATTTACTATGTAAATTTAGAAGATGTTAGTAAGAAAAGGAGAATGGAAAAAAACATTTAACAATACATTATTAAAAAAAAAGAGTGATCTAGTGGTTTTTGGTCAATATTTGAATATGTTAAAGTGAGAACTTGTATTTTCAGCCTTTATCAAATGTTTTACTGCTAAAAAAGTATTGTCTGGCCAGTGCTGAAGTCAGCCTCGGGCCATGTTCTTCTGTGAATGCATCTAGTCATCAAGTATCATGGCCTCTAATGATTGCAAGCCTCCCTCGCAAAAAAGTTGGAGCTTTGATTATATATCCAAACTTATCTTAGCAGATGTAAAATGATGTGAATGTGAAAGAGCGGAGGGTAAAAGAGCTCAGGTTTTTTAGATTTCTGGGGGTTTTCTCAACATTTTTCAGGTTTTTCTTATCAGAAAGTCAAGTTCAGTTAAATGTACAAAGACTATTCGCCTGTGAAGACAGCGAGATATAAACGGCTAAAATCCATAGACAATCACAAGTAAACCAGGACGTTTGGCTTCGATTGAAGTTATTCTTTGCTTCAGAGGCTGGTTGGATTGTAGAGCTGAGCATCAGACCTCAATTGAGGTCAGAGAAGGTGCTTCCTCAATCCTCATTTAAAGAGACAGATCCTTTGAAGGGGGCTTGAGCAGTGAGAGTACTACTATGTAAATTGGCAAGTTTCTAAACCAGATGATGCCAAAAAGGAAGTAGGAACTGTTTAGATGGCTGAGTTAGGGAAGGGGAAGGTGAAGGGATGCCCTTGGAGACCCATAATGCAGCAAATGTGTTAAAAGTTATATTTAGCTCAGTTTTATTGGTTTCTTTTTGCTTCTGGGGCGATACAGCATCCTCTAACAGTTTAAGAGACCAAATGTTTAAGATTAAGTTTAGTTTAGCTTGTTGTGTTATAATTGGAACAAACTTATCTTGCATGTTTCTTTTATTCCAATTGTTATCAAAGCTTTTTAATTGGGCTGAAATGAAAGTGTTGGAGACATGGAGTAGTTTACTGTCAAATATCAACTATTAATTAAATATAAATTTAATTTGGCATCAGTGTCTTAAAGTCAGCTTCTTTGCTAAATAAAAAAAATCATCACAATGCAGATTCAAGTAAATTATGAATACAAAGAATGACCTAAAACGTGCTTTGTTCTGCCACAGAAAGTAAAAATGCATCTATTGGGGATGTAGTTATATTTAAAGGTGTTTGAAAGTTTTTTCTTTTCATTTAGTTTGCTTACGCTGCAGCATTTTGTTGGAAGAAGGTGTTTTTAAGGAAGGTGGGGAATCCTTCAGACTCAAAAGGATCCATGCTTTTTTAAAGCTTTGCATTTAGTTGCTCACCTCATGCAACAGTTCATTTTGACACATTTTTACAAACTGTGCTTGAAAGTTAATTTCAAAAGCAAGTTGGAGTAGCTGAACCGGAAACATGGGTGAAGGTAATTTCCTTCGACGCTTCACCTCAAGAGATGGGCTGAGTGTTTAATCTTAGAATGTGCAGGTGTGAGCGTGTATTTGTGATGAGGACTGTCCAGCCACTTTTATAGCCAATTACTGAATGGCAGCCAGACTAAAATGCCTCCTGTGATGTTGTAAAAGTGCAATCAGATATGGCGACGGTTAACAGCACCAGCTCAGTCAGTCCATCTTTCACTGCCCAAGCTTCAAGGCTGCTGCACGGGAATAGGGGGAAGCATGTGGACGGCCGTGTGAGAAGCCCATTTGCTCACAGACAGGACGGTAGGAGTGTGTGTGTGTGTACTCCCCTGGTTGTGGCGGGGGTGGTCCTGATGGCTAGGCCTGCTGTTAAAAGTGCGACACGGTCTGAAACAACAGGATTCAAGTTCAAAAGCTACTCCTGCTGTGCTGTCAAATCTCATCCTGTTCACTTCAAGCTTTACTCTCGTATTAACCAAAACACAGTTGAAGCTGCTAATCTCTTTGGGGAGACCAGAATGAGAAGCAAAAAAAATTTTGTGATGGGGGAAGAGTTGTTCAGCAACTGATTGTAGTGAGAAACAGGTTGGAGGCAAAAGGTGAGAAAAGACTGGGAGAAAACGACAACAACAGGGGGGGAAAGGGGCAGAAAGGAGGACAAAGGAGAAGGCAGAGGAGAGTTAAGCGAGGGAAGTGAGAAAGGGAGCAGAAAGGCAGAAGAATACGAAGGACAAGAACACACAACAAGGTTGTGCCCAGGCGAGCTCTTGGCATCAGTCCAGGCATTGGTCTGTGTGGGCAGGGTAACGATTGATGCAGACTGAATGCAAGGCTTTCCCACCATGCTGCTGATGTCACATGAACTGTTCACACGCTGGTCCATGCGCACACATCCCACATTTCCAATCCACCTCGTCACTCTTCAGTCCCGTTTCATGAATCCCCAAACATGTGGGAGTCGTTTTGTGTTGGTGGGGCTGTCTATCTCTGATCTGTTTATCGGTCTCTTCTTTTCCATCTTCCTTCCTGACGCTTCCTTCATCTGCTCTGCCAGTCTCTAACAGGTTTCAATTGATCATCATATTTCCTCTTTATCTTTAATCAAAAGGCTGGGAACTCTGTTGTTTAATAGATGAGTCTCAGCAAGAGGCTCACTCACTGGCTCCCACTGAACCAGCTCACATTCATAATTAATAAGATTCTGCTAATTATCCAAGTACTGCTCCACACCATGCACGTCCTATATATGAAGGGAAGAAAAGAAGGGAGAAAGGGGAGAGGGAACACTGTGAGGAGTAAAAAATGTCTAGAATGACAATCAGAGGGGAATCTGCAACAGAGATATGGGAGTCTCTGGTGAAGATTGGGAAAATATGAAACCTGTCACCTGTGGCGCCTACCTAAAACGTATCTATCTCCATTTCATCATCTTTCTCATCTTCATCGTAACACTTTTCCCCTTACTTATTTTGTGTCTTCTTATTAAAATGCTCTAACTTTTATGGGCTTGGGGAAACAGAAGAAACTTAGAGTTTGCAAAGAGAATCTGGTGATACTGAGAAAAAATGTCATTGATTTGTGAAGGAATAATGTATAAATGGGCTATATTCATTTATTTATCCATCTTTACTTGTATTTCTATGGCAAACATTCTAAACTGCTAACTTTTGAAATGTTTTGAAAGTATTTCAGACACCTCTGAGGGCTTTTAAACTTAAGTGAGTGAAATCCTGGCACAGGGAGGGTGACTCGGGCTCAGATGGATGAAGCGGCTGTCTCTAATAATGGTCCATCTGGAGGTGGATTGACCTGTCTGCCTACCTACGACATCGCAATGCCAATTGATTAATGGATGTTGTGCTGCTGAAGGATGAGGAGGAGCTGCAGGCAAGGAAACTGGGACAACACATCATGTCAGATACGAAACCAGTCACTGCTGCTCACTGTTTCTCAGGGCGTACCTGTATAAAAATATGGGATGAGGTGGAAGTTGTCTTGTGTGAGTTGGTATGCTTTGCTACCTACATTGGAGTGGTCTCCGACAGCCTTGCAGGGACAGAATTGCCAGGAACCACATGCTTAAATGGCTCTTAAAGGCTGTGTCTTAAGGTTTAGGTCAGTGAGGCACATTTAAAGACTTTGAGACACTTTCCTGCCAAGCGTCTAAGGACTCAGGGGTCTACCACGTTCAGATAGTCACTTTGTTAAGATTTAACCGCATATAGGTGCAAAACTGATGTTTGAATGTGTTTCCTTCTTGCAATAGAATCTATATAAATCAAGTGTTGACAAAGTGAAGAATAAAACGTCTTGGAGGTGTACAGTGAGAGTATAATAGCTGATTGTTGTGGCCATTGATCAATTCTTTGTATTCATGATTTGTAAAACCTTTCCAAATGTTTTATCATCTTCATGGCTTTGTTATTGAACGATATGATGTCATATATGAGTGGGGTTTTTTGTTCGTTTGTTTTCTTTGTTGGCTTATATTTCATTTTCAAGGTTTTAATGCGACTTAGCTATAAAAGCATCTGCTGTTCAAGCCTTAGGGTGGGGATTAGAGCAGTTAGGTTGTGGATTGGGTTAAGATAATGTTTAGGCATTCAGTGGTGGTAGACAGGTTGAAAGAGGGCCTGGTAAATGCAGTGTAACAGTGGAAAGTCCTTACAAAGACAGCAAGTCTATGGGAATATGTATGTGTTTCTAAAGACTGATATATAGACATCTGCAGAAAGTTTACAGTCTTGATTGTCTGGAATGTAAGATCTTTAAATCAATACCATAAACAGTGAAAAATATATGCACTCACATGCACAGACTGAATAAACTCCAGCTCTGCACTCTATTAATTGGTCTCTTATGCCTGTTAAACCAACAGATTTATTTATCTCATTTAAAGCAACTCTAACAGTGTGCTCTGGCTGCCCACAAACAAATTACAGGATTTACTGGGTTTCCTTTTGCTTATAAAATTTATTTTTGTAATTCAAAACATCACTGCAGGATTATTTTAACAGGCTAAAACATTATTATTAAACCTAAATAATGGATGTTTTTGCTGTTTTGCACACTGCTTTCAGCAACCACTTTAACTTTAACATTAATGTGCTGGCATATCTGCTACCTTAGACTTGCCTGTGGCCTTATTTCATCTTTTGTTTCAGGTTTTCACTACCTCTCTTGTTTGGAAACTGTTCAGAAAAGAATGAGCGAAAGTGATAAGGAGCACTTGACTCACAAAATACTTGTCTCATTCATATTCATGGTTCATATATTGTCAGCTGGGGTTACAGAAAGACTCTGCTATAAAAGACAAAAACGTTTTTAAAAAGGAAGACGTACAAATGTGAATTGGCCCAAACTGAACTCCCTTTTGTATGTGCTTTTTAACACCATTTTAATTGACTTGATGGATTTCTTTTCCCTTTCTTGTCTTTCTTTCTGGCTTTTTTTTTTTTTTTTTGGAGTCACTCAGCCTTGACTGCCCAGCACTCCCACTTTCAATTCATGCCCAGAGATTAAATTACAAACCCTCACAGACACACCTCTTCTTTCCTCTATCATCTTGGCTCTGTTCCATCTCATTCTCTGCCTCAAGCATGTTACATTCCTCTCAATCCCCAAACTCCCCCTACAGCTCTCCATTGCTCAAACTTTTTCTGTACATTTTTACTGCACAGTGGCCCGCCACCCCCCCAAAACCCCAGCCCCCCCTTTCCATTCTGCACAACCAGCAGCCTCAACCACCCAGCTCATTTAGACTCTGCTCCCCTTTAACAATAATTTAAAGTGCCGTCACTTAAACCTCCAAGTGACGGTGACCTCGGCTGTTTCAACTAAAATAGAACAGAGATTTTTTAAATAATGTAAAGAAAGGGGGAGACAGAAAATTACTGGCCACATTCAAACAAGTACCCACCCTACCACCCATACAACCTGCCCCTTCCTCTCAAATTACAGTCTAATGGTGTAAATGGTGCATTCCCCATGAGATCTAGGGCGGGCTGAGGCCAGCATGGAGGGTCCAGCTGACAATTTATGAGTCAACTAAAGGTCACAAGCTAAAACTGAATCCAAATTATGAAGCTTCTCATAGCAACGGTAAACACAACACAGATTCGTGTAGCATCATTTTTCAACTGAATTTCTCTCCGATGCATGAAAACACATTTTCACAGCTCAGCAACATACATCAGAAATGGGAAATTATTCATCGGTCGCGATCTGCTACCAACAGGCAGGCTAGATAAAACGGTATGTATTTCTAATAATTTACTGTTCAGGACTGGAATGGGAGACACAATCTGAAATGAGCACAGTGACCCTATGAAAAGCTCATTTCCTTACCGTTTAGTAGAGAGGAAAGAAAGCTTTGGCTTTGTGAAATTAAAAATCTCAAATGAACCTACTCTCCCTGCTTGAGGGGGTGTTTGTAATTTGAGCAACCAATATTATTCCCCTGTGACAGAGCCAATATGTTATAGTTATCAGGGGCTATCTGAACTGTCTTGCCTTTGAGCAGGGGTCTCGTTTTCACACTCTACTGTAATACCAGCCTGTAACCCGACCAAGTCCCATTCAAACTGGACACAGGGACTCTGCTCCCTACCTTCTATTGACTAGATATGGTTTGTTACTGAAATTAAAACCTGCTGATTTTTGTCAGGCAGATTTGCTCAATTCTAAATGATCAAATAAGTGTTTTATACAAAGCTAAATTAGCTATGTAAATTCTTTTTACAGATTTTCTGATCTGTAAAAATGCAGAACAACCCTGTTATAAGTTGGAAATAAAGTTTGCAAATTTGCTCCTTCTTCTTTATAAAAGTCAGACAGTTTATTTTAAAGTTACTTATGTTAACACAGCATTTTTGTCCGACAGAGCAGCTTGAGTTTGAACATCCCCAAAACTAGCTGCTGTTTGTCAGTCTCTCCCTCAGGGCACTTGATCTTCCCAGACAGACATGCAGTGTTTACATTGACATGATGGACTCTTCCTAATACATGGCACCAAATATTTGCTTTTTTGATAAGGGCACATACAGAGTCCTCTGGAGCCCCCTGTCACAACTGAATGTGAAAATACTTTCACTGAAGTGTAATTTCAGTGCTGCATCAGAGTCTTGCTACAAGAAAGACACATGCTGTTCACACTAATACGGACCATCCGATGGCACGGAGATATGACACACTGCAGGGTAGCTCATATTTGTGTAATGTTGAGACGCAATGCCCCTGCAGGTCCAAAGCACCGCTGTGATTGGCTGCTTTGCCTGAGCAAACACTGCTAACACAGTATGTCGTCTTCAGACAGATGCCAGTCTCCCTAGAGACAGCTCCACCGGAGTCCAACCCCCACCCACTCACACACCAGCCATTATTCTAACTTGGAGACATTTGCACACTTGCACTCACATGAAGACATACACAGCTCCAAGCTGGTCTCAAATAGAAACTAAATATAGGCGGTGAGGTAGGCCTATAGGTAGTCATCAGATGAGGTCCCATTATCAGCCATGGTCTGTGAGGCTCTCCTGTTCTCCCATAATGACCAGTCGCTGCACCTGTCTTTCTGCTGGCCCCTCTCTACACACGGGCACTCAGGTCAGACTAAATATAGCTGTGCTCTCCCTCTCCCTGTTGCCCAACGCTGCACAGCACCCCCACCCCCCATCCCCCCTTAAATCTCTGATTTGGCTCAAACTAGGTACAGCAGGCAGCCCTGCCTACAGTTACACTCGCTCTCATATCATCCCCTTATATAGAAACGCGATGACATTACGCTGGTGCAGGAATAACAAACAAGGAGCTATTGGCACCAGAGAGGTGGCCATCAAACATTATCCTCTCTGATCTTAGAGACTGCAGACAGACTTCACTATGTTTGGAAGGCTAGAAAAAAAGTTTTGCATGTGTAAAGGACCTCTTATTCTGGGATTGTCTGGAGAACTCATTGTGTTTAATCAGCTTAGAATAGATGAAAAACTGATGTTTCTGTTTTGTTTCTACTTTAATGTCAATCCGTTTATTTCTAAAACTTTATGCAAATCATTCAATATTAGAAAGATGACAGACTTGTGATGCACGATAAAATGTACATAGCTTATCTCAGCTGCACTTACTTGTGCATAGCAGTTCTTTGTAGTGTATTTATAAGCACAGAACTGCCTCTAATTAAACTGTAGCCCTCATTAGCACACCCCTACTCTTCCTACCTTAAGTCAAACTATCTTTGTATAGTTGCTATTATGCCTGTTGATACTGCAATACAGACTGACACGCTTCATTCCCAAACACTTGTTTTAACAAAGAAACAGCATAATCTGTCTTCATGCTCTACATATTGTACTTAAAATGTGATTTTAGCATTTAGTCACATGTGAAGAGGGTCTTTAGAGTTACTGTCTGATCCAAAATTCCTGCTTTTTCTTACATTGCTTCCACTGCTGCAATGACACCAACAATGACGACACACATTCAAGGAACTTGATCCTAAAAACTTCAGAAAACTATTGCAGTAGATCAAGACCTTTTGTCACACTATTGAGGATATTCTTTACATGAAAGCATCAATGATAACCTCTGCTATATATTGTAGGGAATCAATCTGTTACCAGCAAGTGAATAGAACAGAAAATATAACTATTATTACGCTGCTGCATCTTAAAATCTGGTATGAGTGGCATCCCTGTGATAAGCAGTCTTGCGGTTTCTTGTTGTGATTGATGCTCTCATTCATCTGATAACATTTCCTTCTGAAACTTCAAAATTAGGAATCCAATAATGTATTACAGTGAAAAAAAAGAAAAAAGAAAAATATTGACAGTGTGGTTCCGTCCTCAATCCCACTGGTAACATGAAGATTTGATGAAGGAATATTTTCTTAATGTGGTTTTTCAGACCTTTGAGAGTTTGTTGCAATTCTGTGCGAGAATATTAATTCCCGGGAGCAAAGTACGAATATTACTGACAGTCGTATTATGGTCTGTCTCCCCTCCTCTATTCTACTGCTGACAAAACGTCCAATACTGCAGGCAGTAAAAACATCTGCAGTGCCAGCATCCTATAGAACGGATTTCTGTGGTAATAAAAGATGAGATGGAGTGATTAGGAAATGCCACTGAATCGCTGTGAGGCATTTCAGCTCCCTCCATCTGCTTACAAATGCCAGTCAGGGTTACTTCTCACAATGGCAAATGCATCACCAGCTAAATCTCTGTATAAAACAGCAGCAAACAGAAGCATTTATATTAATCTACAGAACAAGATAAATGCCATCATGTAAAAACTTGATAATATTTTAGGTGACAGGAACATTAACGTCTTACATCTTCATTTAAAACCTCAGGTTACAAGTGATGCAGGCAGCAAGTAATCAAAAAAACTGGGCCAAAACATTTTGGTGATAAAATTGACTACACCACGGCGCACTCCGTGGCCTTCTCTCCCCCGTCTCTGTTACCCTGGAAACTGTTGTCCATGTAGGAAGGAGCAATTCTATTATAGCAGCTGGCCCAGCCAGCAGATAGAACTATAAAACATGACTTAACAGTAAAGAGGAAGCAAAGATGAAGCACTCTGAGAAAATCTTTCACAGGGGAGGAAAAGGAAGGGGGACACCAGGGAATACAAGAGCAAATGATGAGCATTGATTAAAAGGAGAGACGCATGACAAGGCTGATGGAGATAAAAGCAAGTTATGAATGGAAGAAATATGGAGAAATATAATAATCTGGGAACAGTAAAAACTGCTACTAATTCATTGACCCCAAGTCACACATAAAGACACACGTGAGGCAGCGATGAATTTGCTTGATGACAATACAGAGGAGAACGCAAATGCACACTTGGCACAGTTAGGATAATAAGGGCTATCGGAGTATAGCCTGATTACACACTGAAAGTGTGAGAAGATGGAGAGATGGGAACAAGGCCAGAAGCAGTAGGCTGGTTAAGCAGATTGCCTGATCTAACCATGCCTCCTTACATCTATTCACATCCTGTCAGAGCCTTGTCGTGGTCATCCATCTTTCATCCACCACGTTCTCAAACTCATAATGGATCTATTGAATCACTCCATTCCATCGTCTCCCATCACACGCCCAAAGCCAAATCCTTCATTCTTCCTCCCTCTTCTTCTGGCTCATCTTTTCTTTTGTTTTTTTTTTTCCTTTCTCTGCCCCATACAGCCCCCCACACTGTCTCACGCCATCTCCATCAAGGGTAAGTTATCATGCTCGTGGCAAGAAGCAGTCCTCAATGTGTGGAGAAAGGCAGTCGGGAAAGGTCATTGAGGACCTATAAAGAGATACTGAAGATGGGCAAATGGCAGGGATCAAATACTAATCAATACTTAACACACACACTCGCTCAATAGGGTCTCACATTTAACTAAGCCCTGTTCCGTTCACACTTGTGGCCTGTCACGTGGGGGTGGTGATATGTGCGTGTGTGAAGGGTATCGTGTTTCTCTTCTTTAGCCAATGGTGAGGGAAGGGTTCTTCTTAGATGTGGCATTGCCTCTGAGAGAAATGTTTGTGTGTGACCCCTCAATGCCTGGGAATCATTGCAGGGAATATCATGTTACGACCAAGCTTAGGCCCGGCTTACTTTGTTCTGAGATAAACTATGATATCTAGAAAAGCATAGCAGCAACCCCTGCCTACGGCTATATCATCTGACAGTGTTCAGATTACACTCCCAAATCCTTTTCAGTGGTTTTGTGTGATCGACTCCAAACTGCAAATACAAGCGAGTCGGTTCTGTGGCTTTAAACCATTTGACTCATAAAACCTTTTCATAAGACCAAAAGAAGTCTTCAATTTAAGTGAATCACCAAGATCTGGATGACTGAGAACCTACACTAACATATTTTTAAGTTTAGTCATACCCACAAGGGTATGAAAAAGCCATTACAAAAACTGATGTGACTGCTGTATCTGGTGTGTTTCACTAGTTTGATGGTCACACACCTCCATGCTTTTGTAACCTAGCATGCGAAGAGCACTGGTATCTCATTTGCAAAGCCAATAAGATAGAAACCATTTGTGAATGCGTGTTTCTTTACTAGCAACTAAAACAATAAACCAATACAGGAGCACATGAATTCAGATTGTTATTTTGTCCAGCAGCAAAACAAATCATTTAGGACAACCAGGCCAAGCAGAATCTAAATGGTAGTGCTGCTGTGTTTCTGCTGCATTTGAAATGACAAACGCATGAGAAAATTGGGCTCACAGCGTCACATAATTAAATGGCTCAAAAAGCTCGTCTTCAAGATGCAACTGTAAAAGGGCTGTTGTTTGATAAATTAAATGCACTCTTTAACAAGTCGGGAAGCTTTCTAGCAAGTGGGAGAACAGAAAACAATGAGTGCAATTCATGGTGTGGCTGGTTTTCATCAGTGTAAGTGGGAAAAAAGCTAATCTTGGTCTTCAGCTGAGAAAACAAATGCACTTAAGTAAGACAAAGCACATTTATTCATTTAAATATGGATATTTCTGTATTTAGGCCCAATTTTAATCAGAATATTAATTACAGAAATAGCTTAAAATGTGTTTAGGAATTAATCTCTTCAGCAAACAGGTTAGTTTTGCCATGGTGTAAAAGACATTGCATTAAAAATCTCCACAGCGTAATCCTCTGCTACCATCTGTAAACATGAAACATTATTTTATAGAAATGAAACACAGATGTAAGGGAGTTTAAAAATGTTCCATAACCACAACCCTGCGCTCAAACACAATCCCAGCTGTTTGCACATTTATTCTCTTCCTCTCTTTACTTTTTTTTTCATGCATTTACAGTCGACTAGATTCACAGACAAGGCCTAAGATTGTGTTGTGAGATAATGGAAAGCCTTCGAATTTGACAAGAGCAAGAAATTTCATTGACACCCCCACCCCCAGCCCAACCCCCAATGAGGCAAGCTTTTAGAAGATGAAGAGAAAAAAGGGAGAAGAAGTCGATGGAAAAAAGGATAAACATAAAAGTTGAAAGTACAAAGAAAAAGCGCAGGGCTGGGGTATGAGAAGTCTGAGAAGGTGAAACTAAACCAGCACCTTCACCCTTCCACTGCCTCAAGATTTTTTTTTTACTGATTGTCTTTCCGTTAAACTATAAATTGAGCAGGCTGTGTGTGTGTGTGTGTGTGTGTGTGTGTGTGTGTGTGTGTGTGTGTGTGTGCGTGAGAGAGAGAGGGAGAGAGAGAGAGAGAGAGAAAGCTGTGACTTTAGGGCAGATGAAGTTTGAGCTAACAGTTTCACCACTGTGCTTACTTACTAATGAACACCTACCTGTTTCTCAGCCTCCATCAGCATGTCATCCTGTCTGATATATTACCTCCATTTCTATAGCAGCTAGTCATGGATCCACAAAGCTGCAACTCTATAGCAGCTTAACCCAGAGCTCACCTTTGTGTGAGATTAACCAGCTAGCCTGTCACTACTCATGGCTTTTAAATACCCTAAACCAGGAGAACAAGTAAGAGGCAAATATCTGCATTCTTCATAAGCCTTAGTTACATTAAAACCACTCTTTAACAATCAATAAGCTCTGCGTGACACAATAACGTTGTTTTTTTTTTCCTGTTTTCAGACCTTTCTGCTTCTGACCACAGTGCACCCCGACTGAGCAAATCAATGCCTCATGTATTAAAGAGATTCCACAGTCAGACACTCAACCTTTCCTCCCTTTTCTCCATGTTCTAAATATCAAAAAAGGTTAGATGCAGCATAATGAGCCAACTAACAATTACAAAGTATAACACATGTAAATCTCTTTGTAGGCTACAACTGAAAAACACTTGTTTAGGGAGGAACACTGGTTTCAGAAATCTTAACATTCCCCTTTAATCAGCAAATGTATAAGAGCTTTGTTGCTGTTACAAAAAAGACTAATCTGTGAAGCCTTTTTGGGCTGCACAGAGGTTAGCACTCTGGCCTCACAGCATTGGGTTGCAGGTTCAAGCCTCGGCTGGGTGGAGGTTCGAACGGGGTCCTTTCTGTATTAAGTTTGCATGTTCTCCCCGTGGTGGGTTCTCTCTGGGTACCCCTGCTTCTTCCAACCATCCAAAGACATGCATATTATTGGTTATTATAAAGTGCATCTCTCTGTGTGTACCCCACCTCTTACCCAAATATCTGCTATGATAGGCTCCAGTTACCTGCAACCCTATATTTGACATGAGGTGAAGAAAATGGATGAAGCACTTTTTGTTTTTCCAGTTTACTAAAATTTTTCAAGATTTGACATATAACATTAGGTGCAGCCCATGTGGAAAAAGCACAGACTGTATGTGGGAAAAAACTTAGCAAAGTTTATTTTAGTAAACTAAAAATGAGTGTCCAAGAGGATTGCTATGAAAAATGACTTGCAAATTCTCTGCATATGTTCTAACTGCATTACATCCCTTCATCTTAAGTTGTCACATACAAAAGTTTTACAAAGTGGGATCACTATGTGACCCTTATATTGCTACAGTGAAACGGAGGGATAGTATTTGTTTTATGCAACGGTTTAAATCAGTAGTGTGTGTGTGTTTAGAGAGGGAGTGAAATGAAAGTTTCATACAGATTACTGAGCCCTAAAAGCTTATGCACTTCCTGTTTCTGCTGCTCCGGTCATCTCTATAAGCTCATTTTCATCTTCCCTTCGGTGTTTTGTCTATCGGTATGTTTGCATCGTGTAATGATAAGACAGACCGATCTGCTGTTCTGCAGTACAGTTCTCTTATCACAGCTTTTCCAAGGTCTACAGAAAGACTCCCACAGCAAAGAGAGATGTAGGGAAGAAAAGGCGTGAAAGTAGAGGTGGAAGGATACAAATTGAAAGGAATTAGAAGTCCCCCTCTACAATCCCCATTAATCCCTTTTATACCGCTTTAATACTGTCAGTAGCAACCTGTGAATGGGAGTGGTACTACAAAAAACATAATTACACATATGGGTCACTTAACAGTGCTCCTACGGCTCTTTACTTCATGTGGCTGCTTTTAGTTCTGTTTCATTAATGTTCCCAAATTATTCTGCCTGGAAATCTGGGTCAGGATTACTAATTATTTTTCAGTAAACACATACCCAGATGGTAACTGCAACTTAAAACAAACAAAAGAAGTTACAGCAAGAACTAGCCAAAAAAGAAAATCTAAAATTACTCTGTTGGAACAAAATCTTACCTCTCGTCTCCTTCTGTCTAAACCACTTTATGTAATGAGAGTCATGTGGTGTTTTATCAACTCAAAACATTTGCTTGTAACAAAGTTAATCAATGACTTGTCACGGTTATGACATTAAAATTCCTGAATTGCCTTCAGATGTTTGTTATACAGACAAGTGACATTTTTTTAGTTGCTAGGTGCTGTTCTCACTGACACGCAAACATTAAACTGAGTTCATTATGAGCAGTGTCATCTAAATGCTCACTTACTTACAGCTGATTACAGCAGAAAATGTATTCTTATAACTAGCAGAGGTTTGAGAAATAATCAAATCTATCCTTATGTTCAAATTAGATTTTAAGTGGCGGTACCAGTATTCAAGGTTTCACTGTTTGATATGATTATTTAGCCCAAGTCTAGAACTAATCTGTCTAATTTAGTTAAATAATGATGACTTGAGACATTAGTTTCCTTTTTTTTAATCAAGGAAAAACAATGCATCTTGTCTTGTTGTAAGTCATCTCTGACTACTAAACTATACATTACTGCAGGTACGCCCATATCCTCTATCTCAGTTGCAATGCTTTTGGTCTGCAGGGCTATTTCCCAAGACCTTTATTATTCTCTCTTTATATGAACAACCTATTTAATGTTTACCCTGATCACAATTAAGTGATGTATGCAGACAGTGGTGTCTTTTTTGCACAGGCCTTTAACTTACACAAAATAACACACACACACACAAGGTAAAGTTTGCTTTATGTTTACAGAAGACACTGATGCCACGCAGATCCTCAGTGCTTTTGGAGGGAAAGGAGTTAGAGCTAGTAAATTCCTGGGCATAACTCTGGACTCCAAACTCAGTTTGTTTCAACCTACAAATTTTAAACATGTTTGTCCTTTTATCTTGATGGGGTTATCTGTCTTCTAAAATACTGGTG
>JBAMIG010000015.1:16854915-16865481 GCA_037177335.1 Kiunga ballochi
CACACGCTGCACACGCTGCACACGTGCACACGGAGAAATTGCTGAGAGCAAATCATACAGATAATGAAGCAGAGGTCACTGCTTCTCACCCGAACCGCCCTGGGGGGAAATCAGTGGTGTGACCTTGATCTGTGCGACTCAGACTACTTGACCAATCATCCCCAGCATCACCTCCTCTATTCTCTTCACTTTATTCTCTCCCTACTCACACACATGAGATAAAGCTCTTCCCCTTCTTAACCTGAAAGAGGGATTAAAGAGTGAAGAGGGGGGGGGGATAAAATCAGAGACACGCGGCATAATCTTTAGTGCTGAGCTCAGCCGACTGCAGCGTAAAGAGCACTTCAGGAAAAAAGTTTTGTACAAAACTTTTAACTCCCAAAAACCACTGGTAAGCATCTGCCTGGAAGTACCTGCTAATCGTAGCAGTCAAATGTGTTAAAAATCCAGATGTCTGCTTGTGCAGGACAATGGCAAACTGCACCAGGGCATTTTAACCGAGCCGGGAGCAAAAGGAGAAGAATGATGAGAGCTGGATGGTAGCAGGATGGAAAATCAATCATACCGGCACTTTGTCGTATTAGAGAAAATACATTAGTTTGATGTACATCTGTCATAGCAGCATGTTTACTTAGAGGTTGTGGGATCTAAATTCCTTATCTGGTACTTAATATGCATGCCAATTTATAGTTAGCTGAAATGCATTTTGTTTTATAGGTTTAACACCATGTGAACATGAGGCAGACACAGTGGGAGAGAAACGGGTGGTGGGGACCAATTTGCAACAACCAGGAAAGGCTAAAGTTGATGTGATGCTGTGTCAAGTCAAACAAGTTCCTACGCTGCCTGCCATATATCTCCCATTTGACATGACATGTGGGAAATGGAGGATTTGCCATGTAAACATAACCTCTGACCTGAGTTTACCCAATATGCTTTCAGGGTGACAGTGAAGCAGCCCCCTATCCTTAAACCCGCAACACTATCAGGAGTTTCCATTTCGCCTCCTTAAGTTAAAGCCACAGCCAGTCACAGGAGATGGAGAGAGGAAGGATTGCAGGCTCCAAGGCCTGATGGCTGCAAAGCGTAGACCCATCTGCAGGGGCAAGGTCCTTAGGGATGACTCTCATAAGCAGTCACAGGGAAAGGAAATTTTCAGTCATGATCTGACTCAAAAAGCCTGGTGTAGTATAGAAAAGCCAGGAAAAGGTGGGCCATCCTGTGGCTTGGTAATATCATCTGCTCCCCTTTGTGCCTGTGGCAGTTTGAGGCTGATTTAGTTTTCTTAATCAGAATCTCCTCTGCCCACGGGGTGTCATTCTGACTGTGCGCCAAAGAAATGAAAGAAAGTGAGAGAAAGAGAGAGATTAAGTTAACAGGGAAAATGGAAGTCATATGTATTGTTGAACTTTGTTTCCAAACAAAACATGTGTTAGGGAACTTTATTAAGACCCGGCTCCCGGTTCTTTGGCAGTTCCCTGAAGGTCTGCTGGTATTTCACTGGCATCAGTCCTCACACGTCTGATTCTTGTACAATGGCCAAACAACACAATCCCCTTCCTAAAGCCCATAGAGCAGAACTTGACCTGAGCAGAACCCTCTTTATTGCTGTATGTGAAGGCATTACCACAAGCAGTCGAAGGAATCATGAACAAATAGCAGCAGCTGTATTCAGCGAGGAAACTTTTGCTCTTTTACTGAAGCATCAATTAGGATATGGGTTCATACAGTCAGTAATTGATGGTATATTTGCACAATAAAGCAGGACAAACTAATAAAAAAAAAAACCTCTGCTTGCAAAAGTGATGCTCTCAGCCTCACATGCTTCATGCATGCACTGGAACCTTCATAAAGCAAATCTAAAAAAGGTCTCTGACAATGCATCAACAGTCTACCCTAAACTGCCCATAGGTCTGTCTTCTCCAAGTGGTTTACTGATTTTTCTTTGGTCGACAACAGGGAAACATTATATAAGCGTGTTTGGACTGTTTGAGCGAATTAGAAAGGCTGAGGATCCTGTTTAGCATCATTTCAGGAGCTGTGACAACTTTTTATTCTGGGACATCATGTTACAGTCTTACCACACTCATTCCATCTGTTGTCTGGTTTGGGAATTCCTAATCATCATTGAGTTAAATGTGCTGTAAATGCCTTATCACTGGCCAATCAAATTACTGTAACTCAATCAGAAAGCGTCAACACAATGTAAGAAAATCAATTAAAGAACTGGACTCTAAAAGCACACCAATGTTAGCCGTTTACCCCTTAATAATGGCTTATTTGCACTTACTAACTGGATGACTAATGGACGTATGAGTTGCTGAGCTATGAATAAGCCAAAGTACAAGAGGTGATTTGGTTCATATAAATAGTCTATACTCAGCATATCAGTGCCGTGAAGGAGTGTTTATATCTTTGTCTCACCTGGGGGCCCATATTTAAAAAGCACTCACACACCCTGTCAAACGCTCTGCAATCGGAGTGTTTTCATTTTCACTGTAAATTGCACTGGGACCTCAGTGGCAAGGTGTGTGCATGTGATGCACGCCTGGTGAATAGAAAGGAGTCCTATAGTGAAGCACCATTCACCAGTCTCACTCAGCTCCCACTGAGAGGATAAGATTATATCAGCAGACTCTGCTGTCTATAAGAGACATGAGTTAAATGAGGTCAGGGAACAATCAGATGGTCAAACAGCATCTTTCTGTGTCTGGGTCTTTTTCTTTTCCCCCTCAGCATGTCGTGATATATCACTGAAAGGCACGTCAGTGGTAAACAGATGTCATTTGGTTGTGTGTTTGTATGCATCAGAACAAGAAAGAAACATGGCACCTTGTAAATGTGCTTTTGTAAAGCTGGATCCAAAACCGAGTCAGCCCGCAGTGACAGAGTAGAAGTGAAAAGACTCAACTGTTGGATGCGGAGTATATCTCATTATCGGTAGACACTTTGTACAGTGGATGTCTTTAAAGAGGCAGGGCAGGATCGCGAGTTGGCTATACACCACTTGGCAGGCCGAGACACTAAGTCTCTACCAGGAGGAAATCAAGCCATTCAACTGCAGAGACACTCAGGACCTGCTTTGTCTTGTGTTTTATGTTACTTTAATATACAGCTGACAGAAGAAAAGGAGCACAAGACTGAAAAAGTGGGATGTTTTGTGTAAGGAGAAAATCAGGTTTAGCTGTCATTTAGGTCACCATTTCCTTTGCACGATTCCAGTTCAACTGGCTGACAGAACAAAAGTACAGTAGATTGGACACAAGAAGATGGCAAAAGGTGCAGCATTCACAGCAGAAACAGTCAAACCATTTAGAGAACACATGCATTCACGAGTTCAGGTGTAGCTGATCGGAGTATAATTTGGCTTTACACTCTGCTTCTGCAACTGATTAATAAAGCCGCTCGCTTGCAACATAAGAATGTCACCGCATTTCACAAGAGATAATTTAACTGTACCGATAAACTCCGAGATGGATGACGCATCCGTGCCCTCTCCCATGTCATATCATTACTTAATGCCACTGGCTGCAATTACCTCAGAGGGGAACAAAAGACGCTGCCAGGCAACTATTACTGACATGGCAGCTCAATGAACAACACAGCCTCCATTTATATAGGGCCAATTTGCAAAGCAACCGCAACAAAGCCCAGCCTAATGAAAGGAAATGTTTAGATAGGCAGACACATACCATCGTCAGGCTGACACAGGCTCAACAGGCTCAGCATGAAATGAACACAAAAAAAGAGGTAATAATCAAATATTGTGAAGCCATGGGATCTTTATTCCAATTATTTTCATCAGAAACTAACTACATGTGGACACTTTTGTTTGAGTTCAGAAAAGAAAATAGAACATTTAAAACTTCAGAAATACTTCTTCTAAACACCAACACAAGTTTTAAACAATGAGACACAGAGCAGATAGCTGAGAAAACCATTTAACTTCCCTATTTAAGTCAGTCTGACCACAACAAACTGGAGGAAGCTGCGCTTTATGGCCACATAAAATAAGAGTGAAGCCTGGCAACAGGGAACAAGCTCAATCATCTGAGGGAGCCACTGTGACAGCAATGGATGTGGTTTCATAATAGTATGGGACAGGGCAAATAGGAGGGCCAAGCTAAAATGTCAGGGCGCAGGCAGGAGGCGATGAACAAGGCCAGAAAGGCAAACTGTATACAGCAGTGCAGGGATAAAGGGTCATGGGATGTCTGCACAGTCTGCATGTTGTGCACTGGAGTCAGCAATGACGGAGCACACAGCCGCCAGGCCATTATCTGTCTCCTATATCCACAGGATGCTGTTTTAGAGGAAAAAAATGCTCAGCAAAAGGAAAAAAAAGACCCTGCTGGGGAAACATGGAGGCAACTGCGAGATGTATGAATAACAGCTGGACGTTAGTTAGTTAGTGCTTTGGCACAAAAAGGGGAAGACATAAGATTTGGGAAATTACTTTGAGATATGAAGGCTTTAATTAGGACACAGAAATGTTAAAAAAGATTAAAACAAAGTGTTTTGCTAAGGATGGAAATGAGACCTCTGCGCTGACAGTGCTGAGAACAAATGAGGAGGTGGTGAAGCAGTTGGGATTTGTTTGGGGATAGTGTGAATGTTAATCACTTCCGCCTCTGCTTTACAAGAACCCAGAACCGTATACACATAACACATACACAATACCCGCTTTCTCTCAGAAAGGGGATATCTGAACGCAAACACAAGGTTGTAGGAAGTTCTCTGAAATGGCCAGTGTGGGAAAAAAAAGCCCATAAACGATAGAGAATGCAATCATTTAATAAAGATAAAAATAAATCAATTGTCCATTTAGTGAATACAATGGCTTCTAATCTGAGTTATATTTCCTTCCAAAAATAAAATAAATTACTTGCATATGATGCTATCTATCCCTTTTTAGCTGACAAGAACCTTTCCTCTTGGAAGAAGAGCAACCAGCATGAAACTAGCAGGAAGACTTTCTCTCTCTGGAATTTGTCCCATGATGGGAGAGAAGACCTCATTTCTGTTTATCAGCCTGGAGAATCCGTTTTAGTCTTTTTGGTTAATTAACTAAGTGGTGTCTTTGGGCCATGTTTGTGCACTGCTAGGTGCTAAATTCCATCGAGCCACTTTAGTGTCTCAGGCACACTAATTTCAGGCAGACCGCCCCTGGACTCAGGATGATAATTGCAAAAACAGGGGAAGTGAACATGCACACACTGAAACAATTACAAATATACAATGGGGGGGGCATTGTTTTCCCTTTAGCTCTTGTTCTCTCCATCTTGCACACCCCCTCATTATCCTTCATTTTTAATTTTCTTGCATAATATAATAATCTAAAAATGAACAATATTAAAAATTATATTTAAACTCTTCTCCGATCTCTTTCTTCACCCTCCCCTGATGTAATCTTGCTGGGTTTTTTTCAGTGCTCTCCTCTTCCCTGAGCTCATCCATTGGAAAGTAGCAAAGCCCTTTTCCAAATGCTCATTTACTCCATCTTATTCCTCTCTCCACTGCCTTAAATTCTTGCATTTGCTCTGCTGGTTCCTGGCAAGAGGCAGCCAAGTTTCCTCTGACTAAACTTCGATTGGCCCACTTCAAGCTCTCAATCTTGGGTCATTTATTTCTTCTCTTTCCTGGCATGTACCAAGTTGCATTCTTCCAAAGGCACTTATGCAGCAATGGAAATCATTTTGGAAGTGACCCAGGCTCTTCTCCTTTTTGAGCCCCAAATAACGCCCACAGAGAGTAGCAGAACAGAGAGCGTTTCAGGACAGGAAAAGACAAAACACACACAGTCAAATTCATATACAGTGTACACACAGAGAGACAAACACTGTGCTTTGTACTCTCTGAAAGCACAACTCTTCACAGCTTGTTGCAAAGGTCCCTGTGGAGAAGCACAAAGTGTAGCCTCTCAGAATGAACTGGTCATCTTCCAGCTGAACTCACACACTGTTGTGGTAAATGAAGGCCATTTAGCCTCATTTAATGCCACTGACCTGAGATTGCAACATGCTGACCCATCTTCTGATGTTAACTGGATTTATTTATGCTTTTAGCAACTCAAATATCAAGATAAAATGTCACTATTTTGCATTTCTGGAAACCACACAAATTTCTTTCTCTTCTTTTAGCTTTACAGCATGTTTCATAAGATCTATCACTAATATGTAATCCATTTTTCATTTTTTTGCACCAATGTAATAATTAATACCCGTTTAGCGTTAAGGAAGATCATGAAGTTTGCCATCAAACACATAACGTGTTGTGTTCCCAATGTCAGGTGGAGCCAGAGGCACAAAGATCTTTCAGCTTAGGAATGCACATCAAATGCACAAATTAGCTGGATTGAGCTTGATCAAAATAATAATTAAACAAACAACAATGCCTAGTTTCTGATCTGTCAGTCAAAGACCAGCATAGTTGAATTCCTAATAATAACCTACTGTTTCAGCTCTCAGTCATGAGTTATTTCCTGTGTTCTCTACAGAGCCAGTAAAATGAGATGTTTTACCACAAAGGTGAGGAACAGAACACGCTTGTTTGCTGCTGATTCAGTCGCGTTCCCTTAAACAAACAGAGCTGGCATAAAGTTTCTCTATGTGTCCTTTCAGATAGCATGCGAGCAGTTTATAATCAAAGGCATGACAGCACCAGTGGTGGCTAGTGATGCTTTGCAGTCTACTTACCTCCACGGTTGTTGCTGCAGACAACCTTCATTTTGACACCCCCTTTTCCACCTTTATACCTTTAGAGGAGGAAAATTGGATGCAATAATCCCTCCTTGAGAACTGTGTAAGCAGGATTAAACTAGGAGGAGGGTGCTGTATAAGAGTTCAAGATTTTATCAAAACCATATTGAGAACAGAGGAAAGTTGTTCTCGCATTGCAGTTAGAGGCGATCTACACAGGCCACGTTATCAGACTAAAAAATTCCACATCTAAATTGATTGCACATGAGAAGTCTGGGGTTTGTTGTGGTCAAGCCTGATCTGATCATATCTAGGTCTATATAGCACAAAAAGGCATCAGCCATTTAAAGCTGAAACTCCATTATTGGCCAGTTTAAGTGCCAGACTGAATTTCACAAGCCGACACACCCCATTACATTAGAGGGGTCCCTGAGCCATTTGTTCAATTCTCCAGGAATAACAGGTTTTGATGCTTGATGCTCTGGCTTCTTTCAACAAATTATTCAAACAAAGACACTATAACAATGTTTTATTACCCCTTTAATGCAAATCTTTTTTTTTTACTGTACTATTTTAGATGAAAGTGGACTTTAAAATACAAATCAGACTGATCTATATTATGTTCATATGCTATAAATAAAGATGGGCTTGATGGAGGGAGGGGGAAGTTAAGTTACACTTGCACTTATAACCACAGCCTTGCAAACTATATCACCACCTAAATAAGCTAGAAATCCATATCTAACAGGATGGCACGTCAATGGGCTTGATGCAGCCATCAGAATGATCATGAGACACAAATGACTCAACGTGAGTGGGCATTTTGACTTTTCACACTTGTGTGCAAGCAAACACTTTGGCTGAATGGCTCACGGCTGCAGAACACTCTTTCCAAGAGCATAATCAGTCACATTAATGAGAGTGGTAATGCAACGCACAAGAATTAGTCCAGGTCTAGAGGGTTGAGACAGAAGGTTTTAGGAAAAGAAACTAGTTGTCTCTGCTGTAGCCTCATTGAGCTTTAAAATCAGAAACTCACACATTTTGAGTTTTCTTGAAACAGATATTGGACTTCTTACAAAAACAGCTGAATATATATGCACCCAACATAATATTTACTGGTGAAAGTGCTCTGGTAAAAAAAATCAATATGCCGCTCATCTTGGTCACAATGTTGAGAGATGAAGGAAAATAGCTCACTTCCCAGAACACAGCACTCATACGGCGCTCTGCTGTGAAAGTGTTGGTTCACTGTAACAAGCTTTTTCTATGAGACAGGAGTTGTGTTTTCAAACTGAATTTCATGCTATTTCTAAAACCTGCCTCCCGTGTGTGTGTGTGTGTGTGTGTGTGTGTGTCTGCACCCCTGGCACGTAGATGGGAGAAAACTAGTTCACCAAATGCAGCAATGGTTGTGCTAGATGATTTATCACTGCTTACACCAACATGGATGCTCCTGATTAACTTTCCAAAGTTTAAATATCAGCTCCTCTGTGAACACATGAACAGCTTTTTTTGTTGTTTTTAAGCCTGTGTTTATACAAGGTTTGTTTTCTTACTTGGTTTGTTTTGTGCCTCATTCCCCGTCCTTCTCATTATTTTTTCCAGGCTCTTTATTATTAGTATCTGTTTGGCACAAATGAGTTATAATACAATATTTCCTGAAGGCCTGGGTTTATACTCTGTTCTAGGTGCCTCAGGGTGAAAATCCCCTCTTTTTGGGGGGGCTGGTTTCCTGCCATGCAGCCTATGATGTTTAGGTGCATTAATGAGCCAGTAAGCCTTCCTCTTCAGTGAGTGTTTGCTGGCATCTGCATGTTCGTAACGATTGACAAGTCCTCTGGCCATTTCTCAGCACTCAGCATCCTGATTCTAACACGCAGGAATCCATTCAAATCAGGTGAACATCCCAGCAACAGCTCTCGATTGCTGTAAAGAAAGACCTCCACTCTGCAAATCCACACGCACACTCGCCACTAATTTCCCTATCTGTTCTGTTTCACACTTGTACATTTGTAATCCTCGCTTACTTATAATTTTTGCTTCTGTATTCCAGCCTCAAGAGAGACAAACTAATTTCAGGAGTGTAAAGGGATTATCAGATGAAAGCCAAATCTCTCCACCTCCAGACAAAGATACTGATGTAGACTTTTCATTGGAACAAAAAGTGTCTCAAAGCCTGCCTCAGCCTGGATGGGGACTTTAGGATGAACACAGTCAAATGCCACAATTGCAATTTCTCCTTATCAGCAAAGGCGAAGCAAGTTGACAATGGCAGGAAAATGCTGAGATGGTAGTTGCAAAACACAGACAGAAGTGACAGCAGAGAGCATAATCAGCTTCCCCTCCAAGCCCTCTGTGAATTTTGTGTATATAATACATGGACAAGAAGCAAGGCAGTCAGGTGTCCTGATGTATACATGCATGCCACATAATAAAAGTATTGTAGTTATTAGAGCCGAGTTATCACACTAATATCTGCTGCTCATGGTGGCTTGAGCTTTTCTCATGTGGACTGGCTCAGACCTGCCACACAAATGATCCCCTTCGCATTTGCACTTGCCTCATTGTATTGTTGCAGGGTACACTGTCATATTAATCCATCGACCCACCCCCACACAAACAGGGGCACATCTGACACAACACCCTCTGAAACAAGCCAAGGAAACCATGGCGACATGATAAGAAATAAAGGAAAGAAGGAGCTGAAGAGCGTCTATGTTTGGAGCCATCTGGCTAAAGCTGATTGTATATGTACAATTATTCAAATTTGAAAGTGAAAAAACATAATAAATAGTTAAGTTATAGGGTTGAGGAGTGTCTCGTGTCTTAAAAAGCTCCAGAAAGCAACTATTGTCTCATGTCTTCATCACTTTGGCATCATTAATGCCACAGTTATGATCCCTATTGTTGCATTTGCGAGACTAAAATCAAATGTGTGATCAAACAGTAATGTTAGATGATGCAAAAATAATCAAAGAGAGGTATTTCTTTGACAATATGATTCTAAAGGTTTGTATAAAAAAGGGACAAATATATACACAGGAGCAAACATCAGAGCTTTCCCTTCATTAAAGTGTAAGCCTGAAGCTGTCTTATCACTGTTTACGCCCAGCAGAGCTTCAAAGCTACTTTATTGTGGCCATTAATGGTGGAAATGACATCAGAAAGAATCTCTTTGCCAGGTAAAATAGGACATGCCAAATATCTGAGAGCAAGACAGCAAAAGCATTTGTGAATTCTTTAAAATAAAATAACCATAAGGGGATTTCAGCGCTGTAGGAAAGCAGTAAAAAGTTAGACTAATAGTCATGTTTAATGTTTGGCAGGAGTACGTCTCCCCAGTTTCTATAGCCCAGCACTTAGATCATAACCCTCAGGGTAGAACAATTAAAAACACACTCACTGAGAGTCATCAATATCTTATAAATTGAGGGGAAAAGAAAAAAATCTTCCATTACATGATGGATGCATGCTGAGAAGCCAGGAGGCAGAGCTGAGAGGTTACTTGTTGAGTGCATGTTTCACAATGCTTTGCATTATTCTGGCCTCTGCTTTTCTTCTTGTTACAGCAAAAACACATTTTCAATGACAACTCTAACATGTATGCAGTAGAGAAACTAAATCAATAATTATTCTGTGTTACAGAACCTTTAATGCATGATGCATGACACATGTCAGGTTTACAAAAGCTGCTTTGGACTTGTTATGTCAATATCTTTGTAATCTTTCATTTATTCTTCAATTTAGACCCTGGTATTGAGTTTTGCAGTGACCCACAGACAGGGTTGGGAGGTAACGGATTACATGTAACGCCGTTACGTATTTTAAAATACAAAATAAGAGTGAATGTATTCCGTTACAGTTA
>JBAMIG010000015.1:16870468-16883491 GCA_037177335.1 Kiunga ballochi
CAACCCAAGCAGTAGCCTTGGGCAAATAACAACAAGGAGAGCCATATGTGTGTGTGCATGTGTGTGTGTGTGTGTGTGTGTGTGTGTGTAGAGGATTTTAAAACACAAGTGGTGCAATATAATATATGTCTTCAATTCATACATTTCAAAGAGCTGTCTTGCACCCTTTCTTTCCTTCAGCCCCCCAGCATGGCTGGTTTGCCCCTCAATCATCAGTCCCTCCTTTTCACCTTCTCTTTCTCCCAGCACCACATGCTAAGTGGGAACATTGTTACGGTCAATTTGTCCCATTCAGGGTCCCGGTGGGCAGTGTCCCTGCCCTGACAGGCTGCAGACAGAGACCACACTGCCTGAGAGGCCTTGACATCAAGGTCCGAGGAGACTTTGAGATGGGGAGGGGTTAAGCAAAGTAGGGGAAGGAGAAGGAGGAGAGGTAATGAGGGGAGCAGCAGTGTGGAGACTGAATGTGTGAAGGAAAATAAGCAGGGGGGAATGGTTGAGAGAAAGAACAGCAAGAAAAAGGGGGTCAGGGTGCCAGGTTTAATGCGGGCCCCAATACTCTGCAGCTCAATACTTCTTCTTACCCATCTATCAATCCCAACTCTAACTTTGTAGGTGTTGACAACTCTGCTTACTTTTAATGGTGCATGTTTGTGTCCATGTGTGGCCTCGAAGTCTGAGCAGCCTGAGGAATTATGGGAACTTAACCAATTCAGAGGCTACAGGCTCCAATTAACCACAACAAGGTGTCAACACTGAGTAGCATCAGGCATCAGCTTGAACCAGAAATAGGAACAATCACAACAGGATTAAAGAAATGAGGAAAAGGAAAAAAATTATTTTAAAAAAACTTTAAAAATAAAAAGCTAATGAAGGAGAATTTGATCCTTTTACTGAAACATACTGAAAGACATGTATTTTTACCGTTAGATCCAGTTAACACTGTTCAGTCCCACTATCTCATTCAAATAGCTCCAAAAATCCCACATGCTAAACAAGGCCTCAAAATAGTCTTCTAACTTACAACAAACTGGAGTTTATCACAATGGCCATGTGTACTTTTCTTATGCACATTACAAATTACAGCCTTTACAAATCCCCACTAAGCTTTAAAGGATGAGTGACATCAGCCTGTCTTCCATGAGAAATATTGAATGTTCATTTAGATGATTCTGCTTTCTAGATATGAACATTTCCTCTAGAAACTGAGCTGGCAAAACAAGTGCTGTGTTTAAAATGCAGCTTATGAACACACACAATGGAAAAGCTTAAGGGGGGGGGGTTAGTTTCAAACTACCAACATCCACAGAAGGCTTCAAACTGAGGAAAAATCATTTAGTGGACATAGTGGAACTGTCCCAAGTCCACAGGTGAACAAACCCCTCCCCAGCCAACAGGACACAGCAGGGTACGAAGCAAAGTGGTATTATGTGACTGGATCATAGCACCTGTCATTTTAGCCCACTGGGTGCAACACTTGCTCTGAAGCACAGGGTCTTAAGCGCCTGTTAGCATCAGAAACAAGGCACACATCCAAACCCAGCCTGGCAGGACTGAGTCGTACTGTATCGGCCACAGACAGACTGACTCACACATGCACACATACAACATCTGCACAATGTGAAGGCAAACAGACACAACGTAATAAGCTCTTCTACCCCTATGTGTCCCTCTACACACAAACTCTCACTCTGGGCTTGTTTTTTCCTCTTTGATCAACACGCACACAAAGAATTCTTCAAACTATTTGGTTATTCAGACTCAGAAGTAAAGACAGCAGGGATCTGTGCGGGGATTATGTGCATTTCAGAATGTTGCAAATCTTCCTAAAATAGCCAAATCTATAATAAATCAATGGTCACTGCTGGCCAAAGACTTGCCAAGCTCCAGTACGTAGTTTAAGATGTGGGGAGAAGAACAGGAAACAGCCAATAACTGACATCAGAACTGGGACCTTGGACTGGTATAACAACCACCACCCCCTCAACCACTTCTGATTTCCTGGGCACACATTGAGCCTTGTTATGCGAGCTCTCTGGCAACATATCCCTCTCCTATACTGGGTTTTAACCTGGAATTATTGCTTTAGCTCCTGTTGGGGATTTTAATTGAATCATGTTCAGTGGGCAGGACGTCAGTTCTGCAATCAGGTACACAGCTCCTTAAACTGTTTTCCTTATGTCTGCTTAACAACTTTCTGTCCAATCTTGCCCCCTACTGAGTCATTTCTCTTGGAAGGAGAAAAGCTTCCTGCCGTCTGGTTATTTATATACTGACTTGTAACATGTATTTCTTCTCCTCAGCCTACAGAAATCTATTGACAAAGTTTCTTGTAAATCCATTTGATATCATCAAACTCACATCTATGAGAATTATATGAGGACAAGGGGCTGATATTTCAGTTTTGGATACTCAACAGAATCCATCAGTCTTCTGGTCTTCTCCATTAAAGCTTTCAGAGCATGGCTGCAAGCACCAGCACAGCCAGATAACCCCTGAAAGTGTTTTTGTCCTTGTCTATAAACAAATCGAGGTACCGTGAGAATATCGGAGATCATATCAGGCAGGTGTTTCTTATGTTGTCTTATAATTCTTTCTCTGTGATAGCTCCTGTCGTGTAATTACTGGTGGTATGATGGGTCTAAGAAAAGATGTCAGCCCATGAGAAAGAAAAGTGTATCCCTCCTTTTGCATGCGTTATCTGAGCAGCAGGGATCATATGTGGAGCCCTGGCTGGCATAGCGGGCAACATCCCAGAGGAAGAAGATTTAAAGCAGCCTCTTATCCATACATTAAGGAGTGGCAGGAAGGTTAGTGAATGTACTGGTATTTTCTTTGCTTTTGTGGTGGACAAGCACACTGCCTCACTTTTTTTTTATGTCTCAACTCCCACTTGTCTACCCTCTCTCACACACACAGGGGCTCATTTGAAGAATGTCCTTACCCATTGGGGACTTTTCTTACTTCTCTGTCTCTTTTTCCAGTCCACAAACCACAGCAGTGGACAAAAGGCAGCTGAATGGCAATTTGAATTTGAAACAGAGTCCAAAACAAAACGTGCAACTCCCAAATGGGAAAACTTGAAGCAACTTGAAGCCAGATCCTTGAACATATAAGCAACAACAACAAAAAGTGGGACTCTGACACTTTTCAGTCAACTGTATTGTAGCTGTACTGTACAGATTGAAGCCACTGCAGAGGGGAGAGGGAGGAAAAGCAGAGCCTGAAAGTGGGAATAGTAGGGGCCCAGTGCACACAAGCTATTACAGATAATAAAACGCAATCACGCAGTGGAAAAAAAGCACTAAGAAGGAGCATTCCTGTGATGAAGGACATATTGAGTCTCAGTGCACAGCTCTAAAGGTCCAAATGAGGTCTTAGTCTTCAAACAACACCATAAAGAGCTTCATCTGTCACAGAAAGTTTCCAGTTTACCCGCTTCTTCAGAAACTATTACAGATAAGATGACAAAAGAATGCAGCTAATAACTGTATATGACCATATTACTCCCAATTACAGCAAACAGACGGTGCAGTCCAAGTCTATCAATAAATGCATGTAGAAGCGCCAGCGCAGACTCCGGACAGCTGAAACCTGCTGGTTTGTGTTTGACTGCAAGCTACGCAGTATGAAATTAAAAATCATGCAGGTACATCCAGGGTGAAGATGCCAAACATTACACATAAAAATCTATAACAATTACACAATTAGTTTATTTTAAAAATACACGTTGACAATTCTTTGGTCTAGATCTATTTAACCAAACCATCGAGAAGCGACAGAGACACAGCGGCGCGCACCAAAACCACCCGGCGCAGCCTTCCACTTTTCAGCTCTCGGGTCACTTACCTCTGGTTATGTGGAGAAAGGAGCTTCCGCCGAGGTAACAATGGTATGAGTCAGTTTTGTGTCCCACTGGATACAAAAAAAAATCCGAAAGCGGTCAGAGGAGAGGTTCGCCAGTGCGTTAACAGATCCTGTGTTGAGCTTCGTAAACTACTCCTCCCTGTCGCACCTGTCTCTGGCAAAAACTGATCCTATTCACCGGTCTGACATCCATAAGACAACTGTCTCAGGGGTTGCGTGCCCGTACCCCCTGCTAGTCTCAACAGACGTGCACTCACACACACATTCGGCAGCACCTGTCCCCGGTGCAAAACAGCCCACAAAGAGCCTCTATGTCGCGCAACGACACATGGCATTCCCTGTTGGTTTCTGTAGCGATTCTCCCTCGAAGACAGCCGCCCGAGGTCTCCAAGTAATCTGGAAAGGTTGGAAGCAATGAATGATGAAAAGAGGAACGCAATAACAACCCATCCGGTACACTACTGGCACCAGCCCAGTTGCAATGTTCGGAAATTTTACATCTGCTCCTCTCGTCCTCCGTCCAGTTGGGTTATCAATCTTCGGTCCCCACAGTAGTTGGTCTATTTTGCTGCTGCGCACGACTGCTGCTCTGTCATTGCTGCGTCTTTTTTCCAGGTCGGATCCAAGTGGAGGAGGAAAGACTGCCCTTTTCTCCGCTTATGCGCCACACTTCCACGCAGAGTCAAACTCGGGGTCCGGTGCGCTACAGAGTCCCATTCATCAGCTCATTTAAAAAAACTGTTCCTGTTTCCTTGAGCTGCACTCGGGAGCTTCAATGAAGTGGGAGGACCACTGTGTTTGTCTTCTAGCGGCAGTGTGAGCTACAGCATCTTCAGCTCTGCTGTCATCCACGAGAGACTCCTGAAATCCTGTTCGTGCCAAAACCTGAAGCAGAATTACGCAGCGACTGGAATGGAACTGATTAATGATTAATTGGGGTTAATTAAGAACAAAGACATTAAACTAAACGTAATGAATCTCCAAGTCAGGACAATTGTGTCGTCTTGGTCTTAGGGAAACTTGAAGTTTACCTCCTAAGCTCAGGTAAAGGTCAGCAACAACTGGGTCTCACACCTGAGAGCGAGAAAAAGAGAGGGGGTTAGGCTCTCCTGCGCCCAGTGGCATGTCTGCATACACCTCAGAAAATAGGTAGTTGCGCCCCTGGTTTTTATACACATGTGTGCACTCAAAGTGCTTTGACACTATTCGACACACACCCATGCACTCACACAAACACACACACCTTCACACACAGCACCGGGAGCAACTGTGGGTTTAGTGTATTGCTCAAGGACACTTCAACATGTAGACACCAGGAGCTGGGATTTGAACCTCTAACTTGCTTGTTAGGAAACACAGCCGCCCCATTGTTTCTTTAAGAGTTTGATATTTCTGAATCTTACAATCTTGAGTGGACATTCTGGTGCTGCATCACGTGGTAAATGGACCTGGACGTTAAATTGCTGGAGGTGGTTTTGAGCTTTGATTCATGAATAATTTAAAATTGAAATAATGACTTCCACAACCTTGAAGGTTCCTTTTTGCATAGCTCATTCCTCTTACTGTTTTAGTAAATAAATCTGTGCCACACAGCCAGACCGCATTAATATTACGCCTAAATCAAACGACTCTCACTTGGTGGAACCATGTGAAACAAAGGAACAACTCAAACAGATTTAATGTAAGTTTATTAATAAATAGATTTCATTATCAGTGTTTCTACAAAAAACGTATAAACTGTTTTGACACAGTTTTATGCTTTCCTCTATTAACCAAACAGGTAATACAAGCCTTTTCTTTTACACCACTAATGTTCTGTGCAGTTTATGACCTGCTCTTGAGTGACATTCACATGTATTTGTAGGACATTGCTTTGCCTCTTGTTTACTATTTTGGTTTTTTTTTTCCTTATCTTTATTTGCACAGCCAAATTCCTGTGTTTCCCAGCACTAACACTCATTAATATTATTCATCCTCTTTATCGCTTCATGCAGCCTCTGACTTTGCAGCTTGCACAATTAAAAGTTAAATAAGGAAATTTCATCCTAGCCTGCACAGGTTAGCTGTGTTGACAACAGAGGACAGCTGCATTATTTTTCAGGAAGACAAAGGCTCATTCATACAGGATGATGATACATTTCTTTCACTCACACTTGCTTTAGCTCTTCTTTGCATGTTGGATGTTACATCTGAAACAAATAGATTAGTCTTTAATGTGATGTTGTCAGTGGAGCTACCAAGGACATTAAATGTGTGAGTGCCTGGGATGTGAGAGGAGAGCAGTTCATACTATGAAATGTAGGAATAAAAAAATCCTTATTTGAAGGTATTAGAAGTTAAATACAAGCCTGTGGATAAACCTGTTTGCCTTTGCATTTCAAACCTTTGTTTATGCTACTGGACTGCAATGTTACTCCATCCAATTTCAAAGAGTATTTATTTAGTTATTTGTCAAAATTTTTTAATAGGTTATTTAGCATTTAGCTGTTCACATTTTTTTATATTCAGGAAATATAATTTTTTAACATTTATTTACTTAAATGTATTTTCTATTTATTATTATTATTATTTGTCATTTCAAGCTAATGTTGAGTATGTTTAGAAAAGACTAATTCTATGGATCATGTAAAACTCTCTCAAGTTTCATGTTCCACTTAGATGCATTTTTTCTGCAACAACACTGTTATTTGTCCTCTTGTCCAAGTCTTCTTATTTTAGCCTGTTTGGATTATGAATGCATAAAAATGTGATAATCTGATCAATGAACCATTTGAAAAAAGCATGCACATTTAGGGCATTCAGGTACGCACAAACAAACTGATGGAGACAAAAGAAGCAAACTCCTGTTCATCTATGAAAGTAGGTCTTAGCCCGCTTTAAGTGAAGTCTAAACAGGAAGCATACTAAAGAGCAAAGTGAATTGTGGTGTCCAGATAGGATTGTGAGTAAATGCAACCAAAACATTGGCACATATATCGATAAGCAGTTCTGGAAGATAGAAACCTGTATGGTCCAATATGGAAGGATGCATTATAAGTTTAGAAATGCGATCAATCAAAGCCATCCAGCAAAAAGAAAAGAATTGTGCTGAATAACATATATTGGTTTTCCTGCATTGACCAATACATAAATATTTTTTTCTTTGTTATTTCAGTTATTGTGGTTTTTTTAGTAGCTCTTGATCCAGCCTACTGACTGAATGTTGTTATCCCCAACTGAACTGAGTTCCCAGTCAAACCCAGTCTAACAGACTATAGGTGTGAATGCACCAGTCAGGCAAAGCTTTACCTTCCCGAGGGACTGTGTTTACAGAGGTTAGAGATGCTGTAAAATATAGAGGCTGTTATTCAATCTACTTCTTTGTGCTGCCTCTGGTTCCGTTCTATTTTTGACTTTCACCTTATCCACTTTAAACACCATTTACGCACCATCTTACTGTCATTTGCTGAGCAGGAAGTAGTGGGTGCAGGTGTGAATGCAGAGTTTGGAAATAATAATCTAAATGTACTGTGAAAACATTATGCACTGAATTCACTATACTTTAGGAGTATTTTAACAAGCTACCATGTCGACTTTTTGCTGCAACATCTGAATGTACAGCATTGCGGCAGATGATTGCATGGAACTGCAAGAAAAGGCTGTAAATATTTCCTGTATTTGCAAAGAAGCCCAAAATAAACATACCAGATTAATTTGTTTACCGTTCACTCGTGAAAAATGGCAAAATGTTAAAGTGCTGCCATGTTTGTAAAAATTCCAAGGTGCAAACATCTGCAACAACTCAACATACATACTGTCATTACTTGTGAAGGAGCTATACTTCTCTGTTTTCTGAGCTCTCCTAAAGTTTTTTTCCATTTTTCAAATCCCCAGATTAGCTTTATTGTTGTGTTTCCAGCTACTTTGCATAGAAACTTTGAGTTCAACAAAAGAACTCTCACTGTTTCATCTTCTGTCAAAGTCTGTGTGCTGACAGTAAATAAATAAAGAAATTTTCATTTTGTTCATTCCTTTCCTTTCATCCCACTTGTGCATCAGAGCAGGCAGTAGACCTGAGCACGACTTAAAAAAAAAAAGCCAGGGTGAAAAAACTGAACAGGAATACAAGGAAACCTCAGGAAAGAAAAAAAAGAAAATGAAAAATGAGAGCTTTTAATGGCGTATAAGCTTTCCAATCTTTCATCAACATGGAACGACTGCAGAGTAGCCCCTTTAGATGGGTGATAGGAAAAAGAGGAGATATGCTGATAACAGAGCCAAACAAGCTGCTTCTGTTTCCGTTAAAATATGAATGCAAAATAGAAACACTTCATTCTTTATTTGTATTAAAGTAATTTCAGAGTTTATCAATACATGAACAAAGACCCAGAGATTACACGCAGAGTTTATGTGATCCGATAGATTTAGTCGTCAATCTGACTACTGACCGATCTGCACATTTAGATTTAAGATTGTGATACATTCATTTATATGAGGAAAACTAAAAATAAACAATAATAAAATAATAATAAAAAGAAGAAAACATGAGTTTGAATGGAGATTCTAACATGTATAGAAACTGAAAGTGCCAACAGAGCTCTGTTTATAATAGATAGTTTGGTTTGTGTGATTTAGGCACCTCAGATTCTCCAAACTTTGCACTATTATTTCACTGCATCTAATTAACACATTGGTCAAAAAAATTAAAAAAGGAAGAATTTCATTTAATTTTGTTTAAATGAAATTTTCCAGATTTGACTTACTCATCGCCTCTCGCCCGTTGGCTGCTGGGATAGGCTCCAGCTAGATGGATGAACTTACTCATCCTTTTCATCTGTTGCAAAACTGAAACATAATGCTGTTCATCACAGATTTTTTGGGTCCGTCTAACAGGTGTAAGGTAACAGGTTTAAGTGATAATGATTGAATGTAGCCATCCTAATGCCTCCAGCTCTGAGGGGTTAGCATAGACAACAAGGTCCTGGGCAAGATTCAAAGAAGGTGAGGAAGACTTTGCATCGCTTCATCCAAAAATAAAAGCAGAAAAACAATTAAAAACAAACATCTAGACCATAAATAATATTATTTCTGTAGATCTTTCAAAATGACAGCAAAAGTTTAAAATTCTGTAAGGTGCCATGGCTTTCATGTCAGTAAAATTCATGACAAACAAGTGTGAATGCAGAAACCAATATAAAAGCTGGTCCATAATGAATACTCACAGTATTACCTCCTCTATGGCGATTATGTTTTTTATCTGTCTGCTAACAACTTCACACATAAACTACTGGACAGATTTTCATGATTTTTTTTCTGAAAGGTCATGATTTACTTTAATGTTTTTTACAGAGTGGTTCAGATCACCATCTAGATCCAGGAATCTTTTTGAGAGAGCAGTGGTTATGGAAAAGGGCATTTGGGCCATTGAATTCAGAAAATACTTATCAGCTGTTGAGCTAATTAAATACTTAGTTATGTTTGTTTATTGCAATCCATCATGATGAAACCTGTGAGGACTCAAGAGCAGAAAATAAGTCCCTAAAACAAGAAAAAAATTGGGGTTTTTTTACAAAAGGTGCAAGTGTCAGGGCCAGAGGGTAATTTTACCAAAAAATAAAAATAAAAAGTAGAAACCCAGAAAACAGGCAGGAAAATTACAAGCACGCAGAACAATCCAGCAGAGCTATGCTGGTTGGGATGAGGATGATCATCCTCAGGTGCAATGAATAGACACTCCCCCTGCAAGGATGGCACACCCACATGCCTGCCAGGAAAAACAGAGACATGACACAAACAGCTGCTAATTTGTACATTTAGCCAATAAACCTAATTAGCTGTGGGGGGGTGAATAATTTTTATAGGTAGTTTACATATAAAGATAACTGAAATGGTCCACAAATATATGTATTAGTGCATGGGTTTTTTGATTGATAGTCAGCATTTATGACATTTATGAAAAATAGGGGGAAATAGTTTAAAAGCATTTAAGATCCTAACTTTTCTTTAGCTTGTTCACATAGTAACTTCTGCCCATAAAGGATCTAGTCTACCTTAAACAGTTATAGTGACTGATACAAGCTAGCAGCAGCAGGTTGATAGATTCACACAAAACTGCAACTTACAATTTAAATAATTAAACACAAATAAATAAAAGAAGGAAAAAAATAGTTTCACAAAAATAACCAATGGTTGAGTGGTGAATGTTTCCAATCTGCAAAAAGCTTTTCTGAGGTTTTCAGGTTACCAGGGTTATCGGTCTTGACGGCAAAAACACCGGCGCCTTTCTGAAAAAAGCATAAACATCCTCTTTAATCCCCATAAACATTTGAAGAGCGATGCCTGTTTCTGTGCTGGCCATAGAAAAACATTGGCCGCAGCTGATTAAGGTATAATTTGTGTCATCCTTGCATTTTCAGTCAGCATTTGAATAAAGAAATTTACCTTGAAAGTTTAACACTTCCAGCCTGAGCCACCTAAACCCATACAAATCATAAAGGCAATCTACTCATTGTTGAATTGCTGCTATTTTCAATGTGACATGAAAATAATAACATGCAAAGGTTTCGGAAACATTATTCCTTTGATGAGAGCAACAATAACACCTTCTCATAAATGATGAATGTGCTCTATGAGCCTCTGCAAAACAAGCCACCTCTGCTGTATAATTTCTTATCTTCACCTTTTCAGTCAGGTTCAGTTAATCTACATCATGTAATCACATGAATGTTTTTAATAAGCTGCATATTTACTGTATAGTGTGTGACTAAACTTGATCGTTTTGTTGTAAATTACGACTTTATCCTTACAGCGAGGTACTGCAGAGGCAACCATCAATCTGACATCATGAATCAAGTGCCGAGATCACAACATGGAGGAAATAAAATGCCAGAGAGAGGCAAGAGAGCAAACGCAGTTGAGAAGAGATAATGGAGAAAATGATGAAAAAGTATAAAACACAGAGTGAATAGAAAAAAAGGAAATATATTTTACATCAAAGGGAGCAAAGTGTGTTTGATGGAGGCGTGTACTTTACCTAATCTCTTCAGTTCCAAACTGATGGTTATATATGAGGCCCCTCGTTTGAGGAGGGGACACAGTAATGAGCCTTTGCTGTCAGAACTCATAGAATGACACAACTAAAGAACCATCAGTTTTTAAGGGTCAAGCTGGTTTCTTCTCCACCTCCTCTGTGGCAGCTGACCTGTTGTCAGGGCTCATGGGTGAAATAAGCTCTCTAAAACAAACAGTGGGGACTAAGAGAAATACAATGACAGCTGTGGGTATTCAAGAAGCAACAGTCATTAAACACAGAAGAAACCATGATATCTGAGTGGAAGCAATATTACCCAAACTGCTGGCCTTGTAAAGACATGGCTTTTTTGCTTTTGTCCATGCCTTTAGGTTTGTATGTTATATGTAACCTGGTATTTCCAATTTCTCTGACCATAGCTACAAATCTTATAGATTATGTGTTTCAAGGTCTGCGAGAAGTCCCCACAAATCACTTTTTCAATATCCTCTAAGCTGGAGGCACAACAGTCGTAAAACGTCTGCAGCCATTTTAGTTGTCCTCTCAGGGCAAATTTACTCAGAAGATTAAAGACTAAAAGTAACTTAATGACTTTTACGGGCTTTCATTTTGAGCTTCTACTTTTTAATGGCTACACTTTCTTGTAATGTTTAGTTCTCATACACTGTGTTTGCTTAACTTGGATGAGAATACATAGACTTAAAATTCAAGGTGAAAGGATTCACTTGATGAAATATCCAATACTAACAACAACAACAAAAAAAAAGGGAAAAAATACTTGATATTTTTTTTAATTAATAAAAGAAAGAAGGTTTGTTTTTCATGCAGTGACAGTATTGCAACAGAGCGAGAGTTAAATGTTATTGAATGTATAAACTTGGACATCATGTGTCTTTTGTTTTTATTTACCTTTTTTTCATTATTTTTTTCATCCAAATCACTGATTAGAATGCTGTGATGCTTTGATAATGAGTTTTCACTTGAACTGGGAAACATGTTGATTGAAGCTTCCGGCAGAATAAAACCAGAAATTCAAACTGATTAAAGAAGAAAATGCTCAGTGTAGAAGGCTGCATGGTGGAGCAGAGCTTAGCACTGTGGCCTCACAGCAAGATAGTCACTGGTTTATTCCTCAGCTGGAGGGAGGTCTGAACGGGGACTTTCTGGGTAGAGTTTATGAGTGGGTTCACTCTGGTTTACTCTATGCATGCAATGGTAATTGGTCACTTTAAATTTCCCCCGGGAATAAGTGTGGATAGCTGTTTGTCCCTCTGTGTTGTCCCTGTGATGGACTGGTACCTGAACCGACCTCTCGGCAGCAAATGGCTGTGATAGATTCCAACTTTCCTGCAAGCCGGAATTAGATGAGGTGGTATAGAAAATAAATGAGGGAAAAAGAAAATACTTGGATTTGGGGCAAGATGGAGTTTTCCCAGTTTCTCTCCTTAATGATCCTTAATGAGAATATGATCATTCCCAATGGATGAGCTTGGAGCACTGCAGAAAATACAGTGAAAATAGAAACCCAGACATCTCTAATTTTAGTTAAAAACTGCATTTAAACAGATCTTTTTCTAGCTTGGTCACTTTGATTCCTAAATCTAGCTCAGCTATTACTGCTCATAATTTACGTAACATTTTTCATCTCCGCCCTTCTCTCGCTCCCCGTACTACCTCTGTTCTCGTCCACAATCCTGTCACCTCCAACTATTGCACTTCACTTCTCTTCAGTCTCCCACTGAAACATCTTCATAAACTTCAAATGGTCCAAAATTCAACTGCATGTACAATCACAAAGACTCCCTCCTATCACTGCAGCTACCGCACTGGTTCCCAGTTAAATCAAGGATACAATTCAAAATACTCCTTCAGGGCCATCCAACCAGGATCAGCTCTTCATCTCTGGAATTCCCTCCTACCAGACATCTTTAACACGGACTGTTTCTGTTTAAATCTGTCCTCAAATTACATCGGTTTAAGAAAGCAGACTTAAATCACTCTGTCTTGTGGTTTTTATATTGTATTTTAAAATTGTTTCTTGTTGTTTTATTGCCTGTTTAATTGTACACTGACCTGAAAGGTTCTTTTAAATAAAATGCAAAACAATAATAATTATTTTTCATTATTAATATTTCATTTACATACAT
>JBAMIG010000015.1:16883591-16895217 GCA_037177335.1 Kiunga ballochi
ATATGGAAATATATGGGATACTATATCATTTTTATTATTATTACATTTTCATTCTCTATGTACTATAAAACATATAACAGCATTGTCATCATTAACTTGTGATTAGTTTGGTTGGGTTTTCTCAGCAGACACCTCTAACCAAAAGTTGTGGTGTGTTTAGATCCATCCTTCCTTTCATGTTGATGAGCAGGGAGTTTTTCCTCTTCATTGCTGCTCACCACTCCATGCATGCAGCCTGTCAGTTTAGACTGTATGTTTTGTTTAGTTTTTTTTTATTTAATATATCTCATTTTTTATAATTTCTTCTTTTATTGTAATGGCTTCATATGACTCCTATTCTTATGACCCAGGACAACCTAACTAGATTGTAACTAGACCTGGCTGTATCTTTAAAAGTCCCTTGAGAGGACTGTCATGAATTTATTTGTACAGCAGGGAAAAGCAGGTGTAATATCAGTGTGCTACCAGTTTGATCCAAACATAGAAATCTGATTAAATGTGTTTACTATTTCTATTGTACATAGTTTTGAACACCCATGTATGTACATTAATGTATTTGATTCCATTTCAATAGACTTAGCAACCACTCCTAGAGTGTTCACTTAAAAGTTTTCCCAACGTGGCCACTTCAAGTAGCAAGTTACATCAACCATCCTGAAAGCCATCCATCCTGCCAACACTCCTAGAGTATCTGGACCTGAAAGTGACGTGAACTTCTTTTGAACATGGCTCAAATCTTAAAGCAAAAGCATTTCATTCTGAAAGTGTTGGCATTTTAAACCAACCCATCTGAAAGTCACAGAGGCAGGGTCTGAATGCTCTGACAGTGGCAGCGTGGCCACTTTCACTTGTTTTTTAACAATCTTACAGCAGCTGCCACTTCAGGACCATGGCATTGCTAGAATTTGTATGAGTATTACGTTTTACCAGACCCAGAACCGCCGTTTGCCACTGTCTTTATGCTAAAACTATCTCCTGGAGACTTTAGTTACATCTAAAAATAGGAGGGTTATCAACCAAACTTCCTCTCAAAAAGAAATCAATATTTTTTGTGTGATGTAAATTTTTTCATGTCAGTTAATGTTTGATTAATATATAGAAGTCATTATTGATTGGTATAAACATTCTGTGTAACACAAAAGAGTTTATACAAACTGTATTACGCTAGTGTTCTTAATGCCTTATTAATAAGCTAATGTACAGATTGTTGTAGTGCAGAGGACCATATAATCTTTCAACCCTCAAATGAATTCTCACTGTGTTGTATGTTACTGATACTTTGTGTTGCATGCATCTGGAAATTTATAGCAGGATGTTGGAAATAAGATTCCTTTCAGTGGCGTAATGCAGATAAAGAACTGGTCAGCTATTATTAAATAATGACTAGTTTATTGGGATTTTTCAGACAATGAAAATCAAATAATTAAATGGTGCATAATACAAATGCGGATTCAAAGAAATGTTTGATCCATACGCAGTACATCTTAGACCTTAGACACCTTAGTAGTTAAATATAGCAAGCATGAACCAGGACAACTGGGTTTCAATATGGGATCATTTTGGCGCTTCTTTCATTACATGCCCCATCTTTTGTCAAATGCTTTTTGATAGTCATATTTCTTAAACAATTAATCATCAATACCCCAAAAGCAATGAGGATTTGAGCGTGCTCAAGCTTTTATGGTTATCTTTGCAGATTTTTCACTCAATTTGTGGCAGCTCATGATTTTTCCCCTCTAATTTTGGCATACGAATAATTTTCAGAGGGATTTTTATGCATGTGAAAGTGGAATTGCATTGCTGCTGTAGATTATCATTTAGGGAATCACAGTTACTATTTTTGCAAAAAGACATCCTTATTTATTCTTCCTAAGAAGCCCTCCTCACAAAATGATTTAATGGATATGTACAAATATGATTTTCTGGTCGTCTTCTTTCATCCATAAAAACGTATCAAATTTCCCACTTATTTATTTATTTATTCCTGAATAATATATCTACATAGAAAAAGGAAAAAGAGGGATGGGCAGCATCGGATAGTGGAGGTGATCATTTTCCTCTAAGGGATGAGTGATTTTCCTGTTATCCACTAATCTTCAATTACTCGATTTCCAGAACAATTCTGGTTTCAATCAACTGATCCAGTGAAGCAGAGTTAGAAGTAAAGCAGGAACAGATGAGCGCCTTTGTGGAATAAGTTGCTACAGCTTCCTAGCAGAGGAAAGTGGGGGCACTGGTGCACTTGTGTGTGTGGATGTAAGTGGTTTATTTAGAGACATGTAATGTAAAGTCTGAAATAACTTGTCTGCTCTGATACGCATCAAACATGTGAGAGGAAAGAGACGCATAAGATGGATAAGCAACAACCACTGATGTGGAAAAATTGGTGCCAAAAATGGCAGTTCTCTCCTCATCCACTAGGGGCTCTAAAATAATGTAAATCCCCATAGAGTCCCACGTTAAAAAGGCTAAGACCACAGCAGAAATAAACATGTTTACAGCCTTTTGCAAATAATAATTTAAGGTTTAATAGGTCAAGTTTACCTTTGAGTGGGGGTGAATTTTTTTTATAATATATCCAGATAGATGTTATTTCATTTGGGATAGTTAACTGACATGTATCTAATATCATGCCAAGAAGGCAGAATGGTTAGTTCCTGTTAGATCTAAGTTAATTAAGTTTGCTCTTAGTTACAGGGAGCTATATGTTTGATAAACGTCAATCATCCCTACGCTCACCAGACCTCCTCTCAGCTCCCCTTTTTGCCCATTTTTGTTACGACTGACGCTGCCAACATGGCGACGATTGGAGTGGCATAACGTGCTTCACTTTTACTCTTCAGAAACCTACCAGGAGGCTCCATCCATCTTTAATAAACCTTCTATTATAAAGCCAACATTCCCAGGTTTTTATTCCCATGATGCTTTTCTCACTCTGTCATTTTTACTCATGGCCTGTTTTTATAACCTTGGTAATGAACCTGCAAAAACAAAGTTACAACATCCAGCCCCTGCTCAATGAATGCAAACAGCTTTCTCAGAAGCCTAGTAATGACATTTGGAACAATACAAATAGAAACTACATAACTCTAATGACTTGAAATGTGAAAAAATATATATTGGTAAAAAAAGAAACCTGGATTAAGATGAAAGTGTTCAGCTGAGGGTTCACTGCTATGTTAAAGTAGTGTTATGGAAATTCTACCTTAAGTTGAAAGACTAGAGGAAAATCCCATCACAGATTGTACAAGATGTTCTTTGAATCCATGCAAGTATTATTTTATTCTGTCTTTCCTTCCCTTCCCCATGGTCAATTTTACTAGCCTTTATTTAAATATTTACTTTGATTAATATTCAATCTAAAATAAGCTGTCTTCTATGGAGTTGTTATCTGGCATGAAAAGAAAAGATCTTAAGGATGTAAACGCAAAAAAAGGAGCACTGCATGGGTGAGGCTGAAGAAAAAAATATGGCTTTGTGGGTAAAGACTGCCCTCTCAGGGTTTAACACATACACTGCAGCTGACATCAATGCATTTTATGGTTCAGTCTTCTGGCTTTATACAGGCCCGGCAGCATCTCCACTTCCTGAGAGCTCTCTGAAGGGAGAAGCTGAACACCCAGCTGCTCACATCTTTCCACCGCTCTGCCATAAAGAGTCTGCAGACCTATGCCATCACAGTGTAGTTTTCCAGCTGCATGAAGGCAAACAAGAAAAGGCTGCAGAGGGTAAGAACAGCAGAAAAGATCATCGACTGCTCCTTGCCTTCTCTCCTAGACATTTACAGCTCCCGCTGCCTCAGTGGGACAAAAAACATTTACACACCACCATCTCTTTGACCTGTTGCCCTCTGGCAGGCGCTACAAGTCAGTGAACGCAAGCACAAACAGACTAGGAGACAGTTTCTAACCAGGAGCTGTTGCAGCACTGAATAAGAAATAAACACGTACAAACAACTCATTTTATTCTGTGCTTTACACCACCAGATACTTTCCTTTTATCTGTGCATAATATCCCAAAACGTTTCTATACACTTTTTAGTAACATACTGTTTTTTTATTTTATTTTGTGTGTAAATACTGTTTGTTTGCACAAGAGAGATGCCACTTAATCTCTGGTTCAATGACAATACAGGCTTTTCTGATTCTGATTCTGATCAGTTCATGCATGAAATGGACTCACCCAGTTGTACTGTGGAGTATGAGGGTCACTGAGGTCACTTGTGGGTCATGTACCCACCCAGCCATCATGTGACACACATGAATAAAGGCACTAGTGGTACAGCAGAGAAAGAACAGGGTTGTGTTGTGTGCTGTTCCAGATGATGCTACAGGTTGCCACATCTGTTCAGTAATTGTCTTTCAAAAAACCCCATAAATGGCTTTTTTCACTCATTATATTTCAGCCCACAAAACACTATTGATGCTGAGTCTTTTCATATGTTTTAGCTTGTTTGTTTGTTTGTAGAGGCAAAACAGCGCTTGTCTGTAAGAACTGCTCGACAGAAGTACCCTGACATGCTTGTGTGTTTAAATTAAACTCTCTTTGGATCTTCAAACACTTAAGTTACATGTGAAATGATTTTATTGGTTTGTAGATTTAAATACAATAAAGCCAAGAATAAATGTTGCAAACTCTATTTTGTAAGTCAGAATTTGATTTTGATACAATTATTCTTTACAGCCTAAAGCCCTTGGTTCATTTTTTTTCTTTTTGTCATTTTTTAAAGCAGACTTGAGGCTCCATGTTCTCAAAGACTTTCCATAACTTTTATTATGTTCCTCACTGTTCTGTTCTCTATTAGGATGATCCAACACTGCTTCACAGAAGATGAGCTCAGCAACAAAGAACTGAGGAGAATTTATTACTCCAGATTTTCATAGGGACTCATTTTCTTGAATCAGCTGACCCTTTCTCCTCTTTTCTCTTGAACAGCTGGACTGCCAACCTTTATTGAGGCCATTTCTGATGAGGCTTTAACCAGCGGGATTACCTGAGCAAACAAATGTCTTAGTCTTTTTTCTCTTTCTTGTGGACATCAGTTACAGAAACTGTTCATGTGCCATTGCTTTTTAAACACCAACTTGTCCATTTTCTTTAAATTAGTTAAAGGACAAGAAGCCCACAGTGTTTAATATGAAGCATTAAAAGCTCACTCACCTTTTTGATGGAAAAGTATCATTTCATATACGTCACAGTGAGTTATCTTTGCTTTTCTTTTCTTTTACAGAGGCAGCAACAGCAATAAAAAGTCGTTGTGGAAAAACAAAATACCTCCTTACAGCAAAAATAAATCTAATCTAAGTAAAAAAACATAATATTATATATGCATAGTTCATATTAATTAAATTGAGACTTAATATCTTATTTTTGTTGAAGACTCATAAAGATACATAATCATTTACTTCAAATGGTCAATCATTTCTTATTGTTTTATAGATGATACACTGGTAAGATAAGGTTTCCATTTCCATTTACTGGAAATTTCAAGAGCTCTCAGTAACCTCTTGTGATTTTCCTAAAAGACAAACTTTGTTTAGTTATGAGCAATCTGCCTGAGCTCTCTCCACTTTCTTAATATCATGAAATAAATATAAGCAATCCTGACAGTGCAAAGTTTATAAAAATATAAGCAAAGTCCTTAAATGTAAGCTGACAGAACAAGTTAGAAATAAAGAAATTGCAGTCCAGTACAAAGTCTGAGCAACTCAATCTCATCCCAGAACCTGTAACAACTACTTTGATTCAGACAGAAAAAAGGTTTTCACTTTTAAAATAAAGCCTTAAACTGATAAAAACAAATTACAATTAGTATAATTGCCTTTTAAAAAATTGTGACAAATAAAATTATTCAGAGTCACCAAATAAACACTTCCAGCTGTTTATTGTGTGAACTAAAATATTTTTCATTAGTTTCTGGCATTTTGTTACTAATCAGTTTCCGGAGGGCTGATTTGTCTACAGCAGCCAGCACATCTTGTAAATGGCATCTATTCAAACAATAAAATTGTAAAGAAAATGAGCTGCCTTCAACAATAAAACTTTCTAAACTATCTACCCAATTTCCACTATCAGCCATGTTAAAAGGGTACAGTATGTCTGATATGTCATATATCTGCCCAAACCTCTGAAAACTACTGCCCCTTGTGACAAGTACATTGATGCATGCTACAAGACTGTTGACAGTAACTGTTTTCAATTAATCTTTTGTTATATTATTAGTTTTACATAAATTAAGAATAACAGAACATAACATTGAACAGTTTTAGTATTAGTAAGACCATTTAAAGAAAAAAACATTTTGATTATATGAAACATTGCTCTGTCTGATAGATCTGTATACAGCCTGTGATTAACTGGAAAGTGGCACTTTTAATTTATAATGTAATGTAAAAATATGTATATGTAATTCATGGAAAACTTAAAAAAGAGCATGATGATGATGATTTAATGATACATGAGTATATTTTTAAAGTGTCTCCTACATTTCTTGTATTTAAAGAAAAATATTCTTAAAATTTCTTTGAACAAAGTGTGGAAAGGGAACACCACGATGTAAAAATATATTTCTGAAATATTATCAACATAAATGAAGCAAGTCCCCATTAATCATCTATATAAATCACATTTTTGTTTTATCCTTAGTTTTGGTTATGCTGTTTGTTTTGTTACCTTCCTTTCTTTGTTTTTCTTTTTTGCCTTGGAATATTACATATACTTGGTTAATATAATCTTCCCGTTAGACTATTTGTAAACAAGTCTGCTAGTTTAACATGGGAATGTGAGAAACACTACTATCTGTGCTACTTCCGTACTGTGATTTGATTGGTTGAAAGTTGATAAGACAATCCCTCACTCCGCCTTTCTGTTCGTATTGTTGCTTAAAGCCTGGACCGGTTCACTAACCATCATTAACACCTCGGGTCACGGCAGGACAGAGCTTCAGCAGGCTGTTATTGAGGTCAGTGTTTCATTTGGCAGCTTTGTTTTATTTATAAGTATGCCATTTTCCCGTAAAACGACGTGTTGCTAGCCTCATTGAACTAATGTTAGCTAAGGAAACTAGCAGCAGCTGCTGCTCACGGAGGGCGGAGGAAACAACTGGATTTACTGTTCTTGATGCAGACTAAATCCCCCTCCTTCACCTGGAGGCTTATTATTATATTAGAGAGAATCGATTAAAACGGGGCAATTGTTTTCACAAGTATCTTGACATGTTTTCTCGTGTGGGGTAAAGTTCACCAGCGATAAAATGGAGGAAATGTTACTGTTGCTGAGATTGATTTACAAATAAATGTGGATTTCTCCTGGTTGATCGACAATAATCAATCATTAATAACGTATTTAAAGTCCTTTTTTTTAAATATCTGCCATTGACAGGGTTTTTAGCTCATGTTAAATCTTATTGATTTGTAATCAGATTATAAACTTTATGTACAGTCCATGGTATAAACTGTCACGTTTGGCTTGTAAGTAGTTTTTAGTAAGTAGTTTACTTCTTTCTAAAAGTACTTGTCTCTTACTGAAACAAGAAAGAAACAAAATTCACATTTTTTTTACTGCTTCAGTTTTTAAAAAAAAAATACCTTTTAACCTTTTAGATATTATAAGTCTGACTAAATCATTTTCAGTGCATTCATAATAATGTGGACAGATCCAGATGTGGACTATACATTCATTCTTTCACATAAAGCTAAATAGCTTTAACTTTTATGAAACCATGCTTCCCGATCTGATTAATCTTCACATTAGCATCTTTTTCTTTCTCTGAATCATTCTTACTAGTCAAATGCTCACATTAAGCCAGACGTTCTAAGTCCGGTCCTCCAGATCTACTACCCTGCCACTTTTCGATGCAGCCCATTTCCATCACACCTACGTTAAATAAATGACTCATTATCAGGCCTCTTAGGAGCTGAATGACACGTGGATGAGGATGAGTCATTTGATTTAGGTGTGTTGGGTATAGCGTGTTTAAAAGTTGCAGATAGTAGAGCTCGAGGACCAGAGTAGGGCAACCCTGTATTAAGCCATTAACAAACTGTCTAGTTTAGTATTTTGTTCCTCGTCTAACACTGTCCTTCATAGAGCAAGTCTTTTGGTAATTTTCCTGATGTACAACTCTACTGACATAAATGGTTTATGGAGTTTCAGCCATGTAGTTTTCTTCTTGTTTATTTTATTCTGATTATTATCATTGAAAGTTGATTGTGGCTCACCGTTGTGATGATATGACTTTTTAAAGATGCATTAGATGCTAAGCAGCATTTTCATAAGATCTTTGCTGGGATCATTTGGCAGTGAGACTTTTCCCTCTGGTAAATAAATCAGCCCAGTTTGTGTTACGCAACTGCCTTCTGATTAACATCTTGCCTCTGAATTCTGTTGCGGTTTCATCTCACGCTTGTCTTCAGCAGGGGTAGAGTCAGACTTTGCTTTGCAATAAAGCCAGTGAAGATGTCACCAACTGACACCTCAACAGAAGGGCATGTTGCTCAATCAAACTGTTGCAATCTTTCGTCACACAGTGAACAGAGAGTTTGTGAAAGTAATCAAGTATTTTTATTTCTGTTGATGTCTAAATTGTGTGCAGGGGTTAAACAGTTTCTTCGCCTCTAGTTGCTTGATATGCATTTTACTGGCTTGTTTCTCTTTCAACAGTTCATGCTAGCAGGTGGATGTAGCCTAATCTAGCAGAGTGTTTTACTTGAGTCTGGTTACAGGTTGCAGCTTGTCAGCTGTGCTCCTGATGGTACTTTCTCCAGCAGTATGATCACAGAAATCTCATGTCCTTCTGCAGCCTATGCATCAGGCCAAACATGTCAAACACTTGTTAAGTGTTCTAGTAAAGACAGGTGGTGTCCATTTATGTCTGCCATCTGGTAGGACATAAACAGATGCCATCCACATGTGGTAAGTACCAGAGGGATAAGGGAGAGTTGTTGCTGCAGATGGTTGCCTCTCTCATTCCTTTGCTTGCATCTCTTTATATGATGCAAATGGGGCAAGGCAAACATAGGAGGATGGCCCAAGAATGTCGGTGTTGGTTGCATTTGGCACATTTTAATCAAACATCTCCAGGGTCTTGCTAAGAGATACTTTGAAAATGTAGATCTTTGTTTTAAAGCTGTATCTTTGAACGGTTTTCCTTGTTGCAATTACACCACAGATAGGAAGCCTCACTTCTTATCTATGAGCTTTGGTGGAAAGGTGGAAAGCTTTCTGTGCATCCTCCTCACTACATAATTCATACTGAGTTGCTAGTTTTCTCTGAACATGAAAAAAAATAACTTATTTTCTATGCATCTCATTTAAAAAATGCATCAACCAAATCAAAGAGACTGATTCAATCTGAAGATCTGCTTTTGGTTGGCATGACACTCACCTCTTCATCACTTTGCAGTTTTAATAAAATTGAAAATATTGTCACATTTTCTTCACATATTTGTTGGATGTGGTAGAAAAAAAACTCCAATGTAAATAATATAAAAGTACAAAAAAGATCACTGATGGCGGTTAGCTGTCATGTTTCACTCTCTTATTAATGCATGTCACCTTGATGTGACCCACGGTTTTTAGAGGCAACACAACAAATCTTTTTTTGCAGGGTGCCAGCAGCATGGTAACAAAAAACAAAGGCTGCTGTCAAACAGGTGCAGAACTCTAATATACATATAGTTTTTCATTTAATGGGGATTGGTCCATTGGGTCTGCAAGCCTTGAGCAGCCTGTATGCCTCAGATTATGTCTTCTGAGTGACTGCTTTCACAGTCTTTGATGACCCATTTGTGATCTACACCCATCCGTTCATTATCTACCGCTTATTCCCTGAACGGGATTGCAAAAAAGGAGGGGGGTCTTTTAAATTGGATTGGACCTTTTTAAAAAAATGTTACCTGTGAACAATGGAGCGACGAATTAAACTTATTTTTCATTTATTAAACTTCCTTTTTTTATGTGAAGTTCATCTTATGCAAGTCTAGTTTTTGCCCCAATTTTAAGATATTACATTTCATCCTCATTTAATGCAATTTTATATAAATCCAGTAAGTTAATTTTCCCCCACACCTGTCGACTTGGAAAAATTATTTTATCCTGGATCTTATTGAAAGCACTGCTTAATTTAATTTCCATCCATTATCTACCATTTATTCCCTGAATGGGGTCTGGAGGGGCTGGAGCCAATCCCAGCTCACATCTGGCGAGAGGCAGCGTACAGCCTGGACAGGTTGCCAGTTCATCACCAGCCCAACACACACAGACACTTTTAACTTAAGTCTTTGAATTATATCAGGAGTATTTTAATCACATGGCTTCAGGTGAGCTTATGAACAACCAGTCACCAGTATCAGACATTATTTATGACTTAACTAAATGTAGCATTCTGATATTAGAAGATGACCTTTAAGCTTTTCTTTCACCTTCATCACTACTGATCCCTCGTTCCTCGGTCTCTTAGATGTGCAGGTTATAATATTCAATGAGTGTTGAAAAATGTTAGACTTTCTTTGACATCACATAAGACTTGAAATTGTTTGCATGGCAGGGCTATTGTATTGTCTAAGAGTAATTTCATCCTCATTGCATCAGTGTTGACAAATGCATTTCACATGAGTCTCCTCTCTGCATGCATTAAGCCGTCTGACAGGACAAGATAAAGCATATCAGTCACTTTAACAAAGACTTTCACTGAGGAAACTATGTTTCATCATTCACCTAAAGCAAAGCGGGGTGACTCTCAATTTTTAACACTCTTTATTCAGTGAAGGAGATTGAACCCAGTAGTCACAATGGCAGACAGCGTGAAGAATAATGAGACTGGAGTTGCAGCGACACAACCAACTAATGGAGACCAGCAGGTGAGGAACAGGGAGTCCCTAAGTAGTTATATATATACATATTAAAACCTCATATCTCATATTTTTTGGCTCTAAAGTGTCATGAAAGGTTATGATTTTGTTCTAGAGCGCCGTTTCGAGAGTGAGTAACTTACCCCTAGTCAGTTCGACTTGTGAGGTGGTCTCCAATGCCTACACTAGCACCAAAGATAACGTGCCCTTGCTGAAGGGAGTTATGGATGTAGCTGAGAGCGGAGTCCGAACCCTAGGCGCTGCTGCCTCAACGGGGTCCAAGCCCATTTTGGACATGATGGAACCACAGAGTATGTTCTTCTTACAACAAAATCTGATCTAGCTGTGTAATGAGCCACTATTACTTGTTGTAAATAAATCCATGTGAAGCCAACGAAATTCATACAACACAGAAATGTTTTGGTTTATCAGCTCTTACATCATTCGCTTCTTTGATGCCTTTTCAGTTATTGTGTTAACTTTTTTGTTTTTTTTTTTTCTTCATTTTAACACGTATTCATATTGGTCTCATGTTGTCAGTGAATATCTTGCTGTGCATTTGTTACAGTTGCCACAGTGAATGAGTATGCTTTGAAAGGACTGAATAAGATGGAAGAAAAGCTGCCTATTCTTCACCAACCAGCAGACAAGGTCAGACAGAAAACTATGCTTACAAAAATGTTGCAATGAAACATCATTAGCCTTTTTTCATGACTAGTGGTGGTTGGGGGGGGGGGGGGGGGGGGGGGGGGGGGGGGGGGGGGGGGGGGGGGGGG